>JAMPIV010004461.1:0-411159 GCA_024509875.1 Oreohelix idahoensis
TACACGTTTTGTAACTGGGGTTGGCTGGCCGAATTGGCAGTGAAGGTTAAGCTTCCTAGAAGGTAAACAACAAATCTAACCCAACTGTGTAATCCGCTGTGAAAATGTCTACTATACTGGCTGTCTGAAATAACCATCTTTCTCTCGAAGGTGTCCGTGACGAATAATTAAAGCTCTGCCATTGTCCGGTCGATCAATGACTAGTTACTGAAGTTGTCTAGCTAGAGGACCAGAGAAAAATATATATTTCTATACTGACAATCATTAGCTGCTTAACACGCTAAGCTTTTAGAACCAGATGAGATCTGGGCCTTAAAAGGGTATAGTAACTAAGCGACTGCGTATCAGTCTGTGCTACTATATGGAGCGCTTTAGCAAGCTTCCTATAACGTTTATGACAGCATAGCGGTAATAAACAGACTCCTTATGACTGAGTAGGTTATAAGGTGATATTGGGTAGTGCTCGATCCAGACTTAAAGTGATGTCTTTGCTCTGTAACTTGCAAGCAATTTATCTGGCTGTTGCACCTGGAACGAGGCAGGACCCACACACGTATTTGACACCCCAAAAAATTACTTCAACCACCTTCCTCAAATACCTCATTTCTCAGATACCTCAGCCCCCCTTCATTAATTACAAATACACATTTCACCCCCTTTTACAAATTACAGCTCACCTCCCCCTCTCTCGTTTGCAGGCGTTAAACTTGTGACTTGACAAAGCGTTATCATTCTCTATATAAAAATTATGCCTTGCGTGTTGCCTCAATGCGAACTGGCCTTCAGAGTTAGGCTTTCTTCGCCCGAAAAAAAAAAATAAACAAACATGTTCTCACCTGGACTAAAGTGCATCTATTGTCCCAAACGATAACCATAAGCAATGATTAATGAAATTATACAATTTACACATGCCCTTGGGTCTTTCCCTTTTTCCAGAGGTCCGCTACACAAAAACATACCTCAGATTACGCAAAAAATCTGCGAGGCCGAAAGCCTTAATTTATAGTTGAATAAATATAAGTAAAACTTTATGTTGGTTTTTCCTTCCGAGAGATTATCCACATTCTAAAAATACGTTGGTTACAAACACATTTGAATTATTAAAATTATGAAGATAATTACCCCAGATCTAATTCACATAGTTATTTAGCATCTGTTAACGCGATCACCCATTTATAACACTTATAAACGTTATAACAACTGCATTTTGGGGAAGATATAGCATGATGAATTATGGTAAGAGCTGGAATAGGTGACAAATATAAAATCTCAGGTGCCCTGAACTATTTAACCGTGGTAAATCTCGTAAGAACATCCAATTGGTAGAGTGATTATTCTGTTTGCATACCGCGACAAGGCAATGAGGTTACGGGTTCAAAACGTGTAGCGGTACGCTGTATTCGACCCACTTTAAATTAGTACCTGGCTCTCCTCATGAGTGCAAGAAAGCACAGGCAAAAAGGGAGGGATATGATCACTTTACCTCGTGAAGCTAGACATGGTAAAGTGAGTCTCTAACACTCTCCATCCTCTACAGCAGTAACTGCTATAATGCTGCGTTTGTCGTCTGAGTAAACAAACTGTTCCCGAATGGCGATTATAGTTGTTTTAAAGCTTTGCTAATTTGCAGAACAATATCATTGGTACTGCAGTTAGTAAAAAACGAAGACATCAGGCTCTTGCGTGACATATCCTCGTCAATGAGAACACACAATGGTTGAGACGTTCTGCTGTAGTGGAACTAGACAAATTTCAAAGTTTTTAGAGATGAAACATTTTATCGAGCGTCTGATGGGCAAAGTGGTTACAGAAGTTTCCTCTCGTGGCATGGTTATCGGGCACCGGGATCAAGCTTGGTGGCGTCACGGTCCAGTCTACCCATCTGTAAATGAATACATGACTGTAATATAACGACTAGGTTGAAAGGGACGCGCCTTGCTAAAACGAGGCAACAATTTTTTTTTTAAAAATACTGACTGTGCTCTTGGGTTAGGGAAGGCAGAAGCAGTGCTGAAAATAACCATTTACCCCACCTCATAATTCTAGACATAGTATTGTGATGCCTAGAACACATCTTTCCCCTGTGGCAGTTTCGGATATGGCTACCTTTACATTTTGAATTCTCACAAAAAATGTCTGTCTTATCTATATTTTTTAATGTTTGTATCTGTTCGTGTGTTTGTTCGCTACAGAAACATATAAGTTTCATTTTAAACCAAGCTTAACATACACCAACGGATTTGTCTCAATAGCGGAAAGATTTTAGAGTGGTGCTATGAAGCCTGTATCTTGTTTACAGACTTCAAAACCTAAAAATAAAAGGATTCAACAAGAAGATAATTCATGTGTCGCACTTTGTTTGGTAATAAAGATAAGACATTAATTGAATTGTATCCCTTAACAAGTTAATTGTATCCCTTAACATTTATTGGGTCTACATAAGAATGGATTCGTCTGGATAGCGGAACGATTATAAAATAGTGCTTTTATCATAAAGGAGGAATATGTTTTATTGATGCTCCTGGGGGAACAGGTAAAACATTTGTCATGAACTTTTACTTGCCAAAGTGCGTCAACAGAAAAGAATAGCTTTAGCTGTTGCTTCCTCAGGCATCGCTGCTGCATTAGTTCCTGGAGGTCGTACAGCTCATTCTGCTGTTAAACCTCCATTGGACTTAGCTCACGTTCTTCAAAATTGTCAGCTGATTGTTTGGGACGAACGCACAATGGCTCGTAAGAGAGATTTAGAGGCAATAGACAGAACATTGCAAGACATATTGAATTCTAAGTCTCCAATGGGTAGAGTAAATGTCATGTATTCTTGTGACATTCGGCAAACGCTATCAGTCATTCCAAAAGAAACTAAAGTAGATGAGATCCAACCTTGCCTTAAATCTTCTTCTTTGTGGCGCCATGTCCAGACACTGAACCTTTCTACAAACATGAGAGCCCGTCTTTATGGAGATCATTTGACTGGCCAGTTTCCCAAATATTATTGCACCATGGAGAAGGAAACTGCCTCTTGATAATAATGTTAATCTGAACATTCAACATCACAGTGGTCAAGTCAGTTTATGAACTGGTAATAAAGGTATTTCCAAACTTTCAACCAAATTATCAGAAGCATAAGTGGCTGTGTAAAAGAACAATTCTTGCACCAAAAAATGTAGCCGTGGACAACTTTACTAATCAAATTATGGATGTATAACCCAGATACTCCCATACGTTGACGATATAGTCTCCCATGCTCTGCAATAGTGGACAAACCATGGCCAAACTTAGAGTATATAAAGAGGGTATTCAAAGATATCAACCTTCGCTCAAGATTACTCTTGGCAGAGATATAAATAGAAGAATGATGCTTCTACTTTAAGGACTCTCACAAGAATCTAAACAAAAGCAAGCATAACAACTGGAACCATCTAAGCTGCTGTGAACTTATTATTCATCCGCCTCATCTGTGAGTTAATATAATTTCGCTCTTATTTCTGAGCCCCCAGTTGAGGGTGATTCAGCAGTTATTAATTGTATACCTTTCTATCTTTATGTATTTAAAACAGCATGATTCATACCAGTGCAGACATACAATCCACTCAAGAGTGATTAATACAACAAAGCTTTAAAGTTACAGATAAACAATTTTAATAATCACTTTTGGGTTGACAATGTTAAATAAATGAAGTTTTTTTTTTTTTTTTTTTTTTTTTTTAAGCAATGATATTTATCATCATCGGATGTTTCATATTGTGGAGGAACTTGTGAAAATTTTGAAAATATTCATTGGTTGCGCTGTTATGCTCCTTAGCTTCCAGTGCGGGATCGATTGGAGTCTGCTTCAGCAGTAGTTAGTTCACACATATGCCTTCGACTGTACTTCTCTTAAGTAGTCAAATATTGCGGTAGCAGCACGTCTCTTGCACAAAGCCGTGGTAACTGCTTAGGTTGTCAAGTCTAGCGTTTTCACGACCTATCAGACGTTGGTGTCTAGCGTCGACTGCTGGCAACTTGTTCCGCAAACTGAGAGAAAACGAATTTTTCGTCGACGTATATGGTCTCCTGACTTGAGAATCAGGCGCCTCCGCTTCCATTCCACCATTGTATCTTCCTCAGAAACTGTACCCTCCCTGAACATTAATGCTAAACCCAGTGAGTCGCATGAAAAATGCATTCGGACAGCAGAAAAAGACAACTGCATTATTTACACATGTTTGAATATACAAATAAACTTATTATAATGTTAATGTAATAAATATGTACACCTTGATGTCATCATCATCAATCCCTGCTCCACAAGGAGAATGAAGATACCTCTGCTTTTTTGTTCTCTGTGAGGAAACCTGCTCGAAGCAGTCACCAGTTCCTGTTGTTGTGGTTCATGAATCCAATCATTTTATATACTCATGTTGTCAGTCTCGTTAGAACCTTTACATCCAGAAGCAAGTTACACATGTTAAATGCAAAGATATAAAATGATAAAAAGTACATATTACAATTTACCCCAGTTATTGAGAATGAATTTACAGAGTTCTTACACAGAAAAGCTTCCGAATACTGCCGGGCCACTGGGTTTAAGAGGCTGTCTTACAGGCGGACGGGTTATTACTTTAATTATAATCCCAATGTTATCCTGTATGAAGGTTCCTAGTACACGTGGTTTCTAGTATTATAGTTGAAATGTTTTCAATCTGTCTAATATCAGAAGGTCCTCTAACATTGGTCCTGTCCTTATGTTGGAATCCTGCTTCTATTCGTTATCATGGCAGTCTCGAAATTTCAAGATGTTTACAAGATGAAAATGCAGGGAAGTAGTATCAATCGAACGGAGGGTTTCTGTGAAAAACACCATCTCGTCCCATCTCGTAGGGGTGTTTCTTTATTACTTCTGTCACGGTGACTGATAATTTATTTTTCCATCTCGTCCCATCTCTTTTATTACTCTTTTAATGTCCTGGTTTCTTTGACTTTTGTATTTTCTTTCTTTCGGATTCTACCTACGTGGCCCATTATTCCCCTTTGCAGACCCCACCCCGCGGTTTGTTTTCGTTCTGGCCTTCAGTGTAAATTCCCCACTGGCCAGAAGCGGTCAGCTAACGATAATGTTACCTAAGCGCACCTGGTGTTTGGTTGACCAGAGGAATATCTCTTGCGCTCATAGCATTTGACCACGAACGAGAGGGTTTCTGTGAAAAAACGGCCCGCTAGCGGCTGGTACCTTTTGCGGTCGGGAAAACAGGTTTGATCTTCGATTCAGGGAGAGATAAACCCGCGGTTGGTCTCTGTGGTTTTGCCCCTTAGACGACGCAGTTAGAGATCATAATATTATATATTGTCTATCCGGGAAACTGTATCGCGGGTGTGTCTCTGATGTATTCTCTGGAATCACATTTGTCTTACTCTTGATTAAGTTTTACGCCGAACATCTGTAGAAACACGCCAGGCCAGGTGTTCGGGTAGCGTCAATTGTAGACTATAAAATTTGATAGATTTAATAAGTCAAACACACTCGTAAAATATATCCTGCCCGAGAGGACCAAAATGAGAATAGGCAGACGTTAACACAGAACTAAATGTTATTGCCTATATTCTCGGCATTTCTCGGGTTTCAGGGATACCGAATTGCTAGAGTCAAGTCTCCAGTCAGGCGAAGAACGTCACATTCTCTTCGTTCTAGAGGGTTTCTGAGTATATCTAGCCTCACGAGTTGTCACCTCAAATACCTGAAACAAAACCCTTTTTTTTGTCAACGCCATTCTCTCAAACGGGAAGTTAAGCTCACGCAGTGTGCAACGAGCCAACGCAACATCGTAAATCGTATTGCAGTAGTAGTCTGCTACTCGCCTTTGGATTACCAGGCAGAGCAATGCGGCTTCCTGCATATTTTGCAGCCCAGCGTGTATAGCAGAATTTAAACCACCGACTGTGTGTGCTTAAACGGAGCGCGCAGTCAAGCCACAGTCCAGGCCAGTCCAAACCGGATTTACTACCAAGTACGCAAGATTCTAGCGCCGGATAAGAGCGCAAGGGACCGTTTGTCCTCAAGTAACTTTGTCTTGTGTGTTTCTGGATATGTACAACCTCGCACTTATGAGCGGTCAGCCGGAGATAGACAGAATCTTCCAGTCCCCATCGCGCAGTTAGGTGTTTACCAACAATAGCGCCTACATTGGATTTACAGGTTAATTTCATCACCCATGGAGTATATATATATATATATATATATATATATATATATATATATATATATATATATATATATATATATATATATACGTAAAGACACTCGGCGTCTGTGGCCTAATAGATATGAACGCAGTTTCATAATCCAGATATACCAGGTTCGAAACCTGCTGCAGGCGGTTTGGTAGCAGATCGCTTTGTGTGGATTTTTAACAATGGTATAAGCGCCGTACCGTTCAGAAAGCAATGGCAAACTACTGAACGTAAATATTGCCTAGAAAAATCACAAACAGCCACTAAAAGCTGGGGTTGATTGCCAAGTCCTGTAAAGGATAAGCAACTAACTTTTTTTTTTTAAAGACACTCACTGGAGCTATTTCATTTGGTCCCTCGAAAGCGGACAGACTGACACTTTTGTTTATTTATTTCTCCGTGTTCTACAGGTTTTATGTTGGTGGTCTGTGTGTTCGTTGGTGTGTTTTTGCTTATTTGTGATTATTGATGAAATGTTATGTTGTTTGTGCATTATTTCCATACATTTCTTCTTTTAATAAATTTACTCATTTATTAATGCGCCGTTCACGACCCTTTCATCCATAATTTGCATGTTTTAGCTCTTTGCTATAGTCTCTATTTTTGATAGGAGAAAAGAGAGAGAGAGCGGGAGGTGCTTAGACTATATAAGTGTGTTGAGGCTTGGAGAGAGAGATAACTTTAATAAATCTTCTTCCAAGTTTGTCTCAAGTCCACCTCATATTTACACCTTATCTATGTGTAATCTATAACTCTTCCAGTTCACTATCATTGTCGATTTCACTACTATTGTCCAACTCGACAAAATACTCTTACACTTTAACTCAACCACGACACCTTCTGTAGAACATTACTCATGACAACATACGATATTTTCTTTACATGTCATATACAAATTGATTTCTCTTCATTTTATGACCATATAAGTTCTTGCTTCTTCCGTTTCGCCTGTCATGTTTACAAACTTACTACTTCACAGATCTAACATTATCATTTCCTCCAAGATGTTATTTCCTTGAAATGTTTATCATAGCAAAGTCCATCTCTCGGAAGTATTGCATCACTGTCCGTGACTTATTCTTCAGCAATGTAGTCATTTCCTTCATCCCAGTGAAATTTGCAGTGTATTTGTGCGCGTCATGTTTGCAAGCGACAAATAAAAGATAAAGGGACAAATGTCGAGGTCTTGTCACGTGCTGGCCTTCAAAGTATGTATGCACTGCTTAGACAGCGCAGACTTCGCTTTCTTGGCAATGTTCGCCGCATGGAAGATGGTCGCATCCTAAAAGATATCTTCTACAGACAATTAGCAGATGGCAAGAGAACAGTAGCGCGACCACAGCTGAGGTTCAAAGATGTGTGCAGGAGAGATATGAGGGCACTGGACATGGATCCAGCAACATGGGAGGATGAAGCTGCCATTCGCACTAAGTGGCGATGCTATTTACGGTGCCACCACAGATTGAGCAAAAAGATTCTCACACAACAAGCAGAGGAGAGGAGAAAACGTCGAAAGGAGCACCAGGAAAATAAGCAGCCGAGAGCTGCCACTTCAGTGGCGCATTCCCATAGTCAGTTATGACTGAAGGGGCTATTATTATTATTATTATTATTTTTTTGCAAGCTAGCACCTTATCATGAATCAACCTGGTAGCGTGTATCTTCCCAGACAAGAAGTCGGAGTTAACAATAGGAGTGTCGCTCATTTTAGACTTGTATTCAGTCTTAAGCTAGCCATAAGCGAAAAGTCAATATTGCAGGTTCGGCCCTTCCATACGTGTCGCCAATAACAAAGGAAACAAATAACCAAGAGAGAGGCGTGGGTGAGATGCGTGAAAATATGTGATAAGACAACCTTGTTTGATGAAAAAGAAATAATGCAATCCGGAGCGGGTGAGAAAAGAAAAATAGAAGGGGACAGGAGAAAGTTAAAAGAGGTCACATAAAACTGTAATGATCGAAGATTTGACTTGTCTTACATACATATAATCGGTTGACACTATTAAGGATCTACTAGAGGTTGCAAATTATGCTACATAAATTTTATATTCACTAGAACCAACAGGCCTACCTCCTCATTGACTTCAGCTAAACGTAGGAGTCCCAATCATGCTTGTACATAACTTAGACAAGCCTGAACTTTGCAATGGCACTAGATTTGTGATTTAAAAAAAAATAATGCCCCATATCATCGAGTCATTATTCTTACTTGCTGTGGAAAGGAAGAAGATGTCTTTATACCACGCATAAACCTCATACCAGTTTTACCATGTCGATTACCAAGTCTCAAGGACAATTATTTACCGTTGTTGGCATTTAACTGGAGACATCTTGCTTTTTCCATGGACAACTCAATGTAGGATGTTCAACAGTCAAAATTATATATATATATATATATATATATATATATATATATATATATATATATATATATATATATATATATATATATATATATATATATATATATATATATATATATATATATATATTTGAATAAAAATTATACAGAACTAATTAATCAAATCAAATGAGTTTTTCTAAAACCCCAAAACATGCTAGCAAAAGTTTACTAACTTTTTTCACTCGGGCAACGTCAGGTATATCTACTAGTATTCTATAAAGCTTAACTGAGAATCTTGTAGGTCAAGTGGCGGCAATGGTAACTGCAGTTGACGTGACTGCAGAACTGCCTGGTGTTGACTTTAATGAGGAACTCACTGCAGATGATGTAACTACGAGACTACCTAAAACTGACATTAGTGAGGAACTCATTGCATATGACGGAACTGCGGCACTTCATACTGTTGACGCAAAGTAGAGGCTAAGGAATAATAGGACTAATGGACTCTCATGCATGTCGTATAAGGTCACTAATACGAGATGAGCATGGGGCTGGTAACCTAATCAAGGGAAACAAAAAGCCACAGAAACCATTGCTGCAGGAGCAAGTGGATGCTTGATGCTGCTTCCTGCAAGGGGACAAGCTGCACTGGTGGCTCTTTGCTCCGTAAGGACAACAAAATTGATGATGATGAATGATGAAGGTAGTCTTTCACTGGCTCTTCCTCTCTCTTTCTCTTTCCGTTTATTTGTGGACGTGTAAGAGGGCATGACCATACTACTTGAACGTTACGGTTACTACTTTTTAAAAAATCTAATTTCTTTTTAACCTTATCTATTTTACCTAGGCACATTGCAGCCTCCAGTATACCACAAAGACCAACAACACTTCGTAACTTTTGGATCTCTGGGATCTATTCTGGGTCGAGGTATGCACAGTGTTGTGGGGCAGCACAGCAGCCGTTATGAAGGAGGTAACGTGTATGGAAAATGGTGGAGCTGTTCCTCTTCTGAAGCCTACGAGACATTTTATAAATGCGTAACTGACCTTTACTCAAATGTTACTAGTAGAAACGGTTATTATTACTCATTACAGCCTAATGAATACACCAATGGGATTCGACTAGCCTATATTGGGTACAAGTCTTGGCTAAAGTCACATGATCTCGCGGAAACGACACTTCCGGGATTAGCAATGAGCAATGAACAGATGATGTTTCTAGCGCATGCACAAACGATTTGTTTCGATAAAAAATCGCGGTTAAGACTAAGGACTCCCGAAGATGACATACTGTTGAACACGGCACTGGGTCAACTACAAGAGTTCTCTGACGCCTTCAAGTGCAAGCCCGGGTCTAAATTGAACCACGCAAAAAAATGTGACTACTACTGAGACTACCTTTATCGCAATAATGACAACAACAACGCATGTCAGTGTTTTTATTCGGATCTGAACGTTTTCAGTAAATGGCTTTTTTCGGAGTTAGAAATTATGTTTATACTAGAAACGAAGAGTCAATTAGAAACTTCTAGGAGTACAACTGGAAAGATGTTGTTTTGTGATAGAAGAACGTTATTATGCGTCTGCTAGAAAATAGAATAAAGCACTTTCTTCTAAAATGAAATGGTATGAAATGGTAATGAAGTCATTAAAATATGTATATGCATGCAACTCATCTATAACTGTAGGACACGTATTTAGAATCTACTTAAGTAGAACAATAAGTAATAAGGTGGCACTGTTTGTAACACGAAGAAAAATTGATGTATTCCATTAATAGTATAATACACATTTTTATTTATATAATACTTTATAACAAAATATTTTGATCGGTGTCTGATCGTTTGAAATGAGGTGGTGAATATATAAATAAAGTTAGTTGCTTATCCTTTACAGGACGTGGCAATCAACCCCAGCTTTTATTGGCTGTTTGTGATTTTTCTAGGCAATTTTTTTCATTCAGTTGTTTGCCAATGCTTTCTGAACGGTACGGCGCTTATACCATTGTTAAAAATCCACACAAAGCGATCTGCTACCAAACCGCCTGCAGCAGGTTTCGAACCTGGTATATCTGGATTACGAAACTGCGTTCATATCCATTAGGCCACAGACGCCAATATAAATAAAGCTAACATAAATTAATAATGGAAGACCAACTAATGTACGCCCAATGGGCTGATCACCCGTTGGCTTGTCACACCGATTACGGAAACAACGGCAGAAGGATCTATTTGTTGTTGCCCTAAAGACGCCGCTAGGCGTGATGGGAAACTACAACAGAGAAAATCAATCTGCTGTTGCCCTTAAGACGCCACAAGGCGTGATGGCCTCTGACTGCTTGGTCGGTCTTTGGCTAAGGACGGAAGAAGAAGAAGAAGAACTAATGTACGTATATAGTATAAAGTTTTTAAAAAAATATTCATCTTTGTCCCTACTAACTTCATTAACAATGTTTCTTTCATTTCCTTCTGAAATACAAAAATTATGATATTACAAGATTAAAAACTAACATCGTGTACTATTCTTCTCGTTTTACATTTTTCACCTCCCGAAGGAGCAAAAGCCTTCAACACACTTACGCCAAATCTTCTTGTACAGTGCTATAAGTTCAAGGCTTTTCCGTGTCTAATTTATTCCTTTCATGTCTGTCTCCAGTTCTCTTTTCTATATGTTCTTTAGCCTTTCTCTACCCAGCTTACTCTAGAGATTCCAGAACTCGGTAATGCTATCAACAATTTTCTTCACCATTTTCTTCAGATTTCCTATTGCACTGGCACTTGTTATTGTCACTTTTTAAATTTAACACAATACTGTTTACCCACCACTTTATTCCTTAAGTTTAATCAAGGCTAACTTATATATCTATTTGTTCATCCATCATGATTTGAAACATAATACTTTTTATCACTTTTTAAATTTAACACAATACTGTTTACCAACCACTTTATTCCTTAAGTTTAATCAAGGCTACCTTATATATCTATTTGTTCATCTTTAGTTATACTGTTTCCACAACACTGTATATTCTAATCTGATGTTAATTTTAAATATGGGCTACCACTACAAGCATTGGAAACTAAAAGCCAGAGATCCAGACCTCCAGGACGACCCAGAGTCCGCTCGCTGGGAGGACAACATTAGACAATCTTTGAAGGACCGAGGACTAGAATGGAACAAGGTCAGGAGGACGACATTCGAGATGATGGTATGGTGCTCTCTCTTCCAAACCTCAACATCTCACGGTAGAAGAGAAACGACTAAGTAAGTCAGGTAATTTGAAATTTGTTTTATTTAGTTATTTTACGGTAATGATTTTACTGTAAATGTACTTTTATTTGTTTAGTTTTAAGAGAGTGTTATTACAGTATTCTATTTAATTAAACTTATGGGCATTCATAGCGTTATAATGTGTAATAATTCACTTATCTTATATCATTCCTTTTTGTTGTCCCTTCCTCTTGCTGTAAATGTGTATGTAATGTTATATGGGACCAGCTAGGACCCAAAGACGCAGCAATAGAGAATGCAATCAGCGACTCATAGCTTGACTGCTTGCGTCAGGGTCAGCGAACCAGGGCTGACCAAGACCCTACTCCACCTCCTCGTGGTGGTCCTGGAAACAGGCTGCATCACTGCAGTCTGGCTGAGAGAGTAGGGATCGAAGAGGGAAAGCAAACCCGGTCCCAAAAAATGCAGTGCTGAAGTCGGATGTGCCGGCTGAAAGTCGCAGATATCGCAGCTCCGCTGTAAACAGACACAACGCAACCAACGTCCTTTTCAGGACGAACGAGGAAGAAGGAAGAAGAAGATATGGGACCAGCTAAGTGATGAAGAATATATAAAAAGTGAAAACCTCAAGAAACATTATAAAGGAAAAACCAGATATGTCACAAAAGTTGAAATCTCAAGAAACATTATAAAGGAAAAACCAGATATGTCACAAAAGTTGAAACCTCAAGAAACAGTATGAAGGAAAAACCAGAAATGTCACAAAAGTTGAAATCCGAGAGAACTGAATTTTTAAACTTTGAAAGGCTATGAAAATAACAATTCTTAATCTAAGAACACGGACGCTGGAGTTGGGTTGGAAACTTCCTCAGAAGGGACCCCGATGCCATTACAAGAACAACTATCCTATGGACCCCTAAAGGAAAGCGAAAGAAAGGCCGACCAAAAAACAACTTGACGGAGTACTGTGGAGGCCGAGATGCAAAGAATGACCCAGAGTTGGGACACTGTACGATGGATGGCCACCGACCGAACAAAGTGGAAGCAGTTTGTTGCTGCACTATAAGACTCCACCAGGCGTGATGGCCATTGACTGCTTTGACAATCTTCAGCTAACGATCAAAGATGAAGAAAAAGAAGAAAAAAAATGTTTGATATTAAAATTTTTTTATCATTTATGTGTCATTTAAAAATAATTTAAATTTGTAGCTGAACATGACAAAGCGTATGTATGGGTCTCAATACTGCATGACCCACCTGTTGTGGCATTGCTGGTATTTTCACTGGAATTGTAAAATTTTAGTTTTCTCTTGTTTCTGTGATATGTTTTGACATAAATTCCTAAAAGCATCATACACATCTAGGTAATGTCAAATTAAACAATTTAGTAGTATGACCAAGCGATTGATATTATATAGAGAAAAGAAGCACTTTGTTGTGCGATATATGTGTTAGCTGCAATAAGAGGTTTTTAAATATTAAAAGGCAATCAATGTGTGTCTTGCAAGCTTAATACCCTCAAAACGTCTACAAGGATTATCAATCCGGTCTATTTATCAGATATGATGTAACAATAGGATGAATGGATACATAGTTTATTTTCCAATATTGAATAAAATTATGCCACAATTTATGGCAGGTATTTCTGGCACCAAACAACAGGAAGCTGACACTTGGGAGTCATGACCCAAGTTGCCCGCCCCCCTTAGAGTGTAAAGGATATTAATGGGCCGAAACACTTGATCGACGGTGGATTCCTTCTGATGATCAGATTGCCTCCTATTGTATCGCTCTGTATGGAGTTTTCTAACTTAAGAAACTTAAACAATTTAAGATAAAAAGCAATATTTTACAGTCTTCAATCTCAGGACCTGAGATGCATTGTTATATAAAGGTGGAACAATTAAAAATGAAATAAATATGCCAATAATATATTCATAAACTTAAAAAATGGATAAAAAATAAACAAACAATATTCCACTACTTCCAACTGTGAGTCTGAGATATAACGCGACATGAAACATTAAAATCAAGTAACTGTGCCAATATTAATAATTGCACAAACAACAGTAGTTATATTGAAAAAAAACAATAATTTAATGAGTCTTTTCGTTCATCAAACTCTCATTTCATGTTTGACCAGGCAGCACTACTTAAACATGGGGCAAACTATCATTTAAAGCTAGATTCACCGGACTGCAGAAATATTTCAGCACTTGCAAATCTTCATGTTTGGCAGCTGCAATTAAATGAAAGCTGTAGAGTTGGCTGACATCATGGAGATAGCAAGGACTTAATGTTTTTCCTCTCATGTAATGTGACAATGGTTGATTCTACAGCACCATTCCGTAGACTGCTTTAAAGGAGTAGCTAAGAGTTAGCTTGCCGAACCCGCAACAATCGTTTTGGTTTTGTCTGAATAGGACAGATGATCTTGTAGTCTCCGTTTACATAATCAGAAAAAGCAAACAAGATTTCCGGAGTCATTTTAAAAACACAAAAAAGCGATTTTTTTCTTGCTTCTTGAAATCACGCAAGTCCTAAAGAACTTCTGTGTTGACCTTTGTGTTAACATTCCCTGAACTCTGTCCAATTTTATTTTAATCGGTACAGCTACCACCAACAAGTGAATGTTTGTAACTGACAAATGCACGTAATTATTGATGAATTGGTGAAGTATGGAACAAACATCTTTTTCCCCCTTTTTCAGGATGTCTCATCATAAGTGTACAAGTACACAAAGCCAGCTGAGAGAACATTAATATTAAAAGTTATGAACTTTAGCTGGTGTCTATAGTATATTTCATTCGTGCTTTATGTTGGCAAATGTAAGTTCTTTTAAAAGACAAAAGCTATGGCTTCCGAGTTTTCTTTTACCTTACCTTTTGCAGCTGCCTTTCGATATCACCACGTGGAAGCTTCCAGATTATGTAAGTTATGCTCGGAGATCAGATTTTGCTTTTGTAGATTCAGTTAAACCACTTGTCTGTCTTCTTATCTCATCGCTTGAAAACATCTAGATCTTCTACATTTGCATTTTTCTCCTGATGAATGGCTGCCTAATCTCTGTCTTTTCTGTATTTGTTTTGTAGAACAATTAACTTTTTTGTCTGTGGCTTGATTTTAACATCAGGGTGTACTCTGTACTTTACAATTTTGCTCATAGATATTTACAAATATCAACACTAGAAGCTGTAAGACAGTATATCATCCAAGTTCTCATTACTACGAAGGTTTTCATCAGTATATGAGATAACCACGACATACCAATGGACAGTCTATGCATACCAGTGTATAACACTAGTCAACAACCAAAATGTACCAGAAATGAAAATAGCTGATCTTAACTAATTTTGGTGTGCTGAAAACGAAAATGACATTAAAAAATGTTGATTGGCTCTAGTTTTCAAGATATTTGCTACTAGTTTATTTAATTACGGTCAATTTATATATATGAAGCAACTGTTGTGGGCGATTACATAATTTTTTTCAAATGACCAATAAAAATGTAACTAGAAGTTGATGATGCAATCCTACCTATGATTACATCACCTTTGTGTATAAATATCTTATCTCTGATAAAATTTTGCCATTAGTTAGTGCATTTGTCTTTATCAAAAGTATCGTAGTTAGAAATGCCTAGGACACGTGTGAACAGTGCTAATAATTTCTGTTATATATGTGGTGAGGTGACATTTGTATCACTGTGGTAAGAGGTTTTAGAGTATAGAATATAGGTTCCCTTGGACAATTAGATGTGTTAGATGACACTAGAATAGTGCCAGGTAAGGGACTGGTCTTATGAGCAATTCCCCCTTCTCTGAACAGAGTAAGGGTGTATAGACAATCAAGGTGAGGTCAGACTATGCAAGTTCCCAGAGTAAAGGATGCTGATGTTGAAAGTCTCTGGGTCCCTAACTGTCACCTCTAGAGATCTCACCTGACTAAAGAATCTGTTAGGGTGTGTATGGCAAGAGTCTAGAGTAATGCAATTATTATGATGTATGACAAATGGTAAAACAGAACTTTAACTTAGTAAAATTAATGAAGTAAGGCTGGTTGTAGAATTTTATATATATATATATATATATATATATATATATATATATATATATATATATATATATATATATATATATATATATATATATATATATATATATATATATATATATATATATATATATATATATATATATATATATATATATATATATATATATATATATAAATATATATATATATATATATATATGGGTTTATTCTTCCTGTACCTCAATGTTTTGGACAGGAAGTATCAAACTCAGGAAAAAATTTTATTTTACAGTTTAAAAATCAATATGTTGAAAAGTGTTCATGACTTGTATGACAAAATGTCACTTTCTTGGGCACCTCACAGTCTTTTTTAAATACTTGAACTTGTAACTAAATTATTGTTTGAAGATCTGTTTTCTACATCCTCCCCAGGTCATGAAATCTATGTTGTGGATTGTTATTTTATTTAAGTGAATAAGTTCTCATTTGCCCTTGTAAGGGACTTAGCTTAATAGCCTGTCTGAGACCAGTTGCTCCCAACTGTATATATGATCACACCGATAGTGCTGCTTTCTGGAAGTAAAGACGGCCTGTAGCTCAGCATGTATTGTGAGCGTCCACTGCCTGCAATTTCTGTCTTCTCCAGGATAGTTGCACAACTTTTAAATGGTGATATAACCTGTAATGAGAAGGAACATTCCCTCCCCTATAATGCCTGTCTTATAATTCCACAACTACTTGACAGTACGCTTACCTGGGTCAGACACGTGTGCTGACCATTTGAACCAGATCTTATCTTCATCTTCTATAATCAGGGATGTGTATTCTCATCTGTTGCACATAACTTTACAACCTCTGTCCCTGAAGCATTGCTTGTCTTCCATACTATCAGTAGGGGTGCCCAAATCCTGTGACTAGTCATTTATTTCTTTTCAACTTCTAGGTGTGGTGTCAGATGTTAATTGAACACTGTGGCACACCAGAAGCCACTATCCTTTTCTTCTCTTCTGGACTTACAGTCGTAAAATGTTATGGCAAATTTTCAAACACGTTTGACACAATTTCACAATAAAACTGCATTCCTACTTAGGCGTCGTGACATTAATCTTTCCTATAGGCAGTATTCGAATATGGCGCACAATAAACTATGTGGCCGACATGTTAATTAATTTCTACAAATAAACTTATTCTGCCTTACCCTCAAGTAAGAATATATCACAATATGCACAAGCTTAACTAGCATTAAATGGGTAATTCAGAAATGCTCTAGTGTCCAGACGGTGAAAGCTTTGGTCACAAATGCTCTCCCGCTGCTCTCAAGTTGGCAAACATTTTTCAAATGGCGGACTATGCCGGCAAAATGTTAATTTTATTGCCCCTATGCTCACCCCACTTAACCAATCAGAAACGCGTCTAGAAATTTTAACTTTTTTTTTTTTTTAGGCTATAAACTTTAGCAGTTCAGAAGTGTGTTTGTTCGTTCGTCTTAATTTTATTTATACAATATCTTTGTTATTAATGGGTCGATTTTTAATATTGAAAGTGATTATTAAACAGACCACTGTCCTCTATCTTCCTATATAGGTTTCATATAATTATTTTACCCCGTTTTTATATGTGTAATTTTTTTATAATTACTTGTGCTTTTTCCCAACTGAGAATATTAATAAAATAAATATTTCTACGTCAAGATAGTTTTATTATGGGAAATCTTTAGGGTATTATATTAATCAATATCAGCGCTATGATTCAAGATATCCCTTTCAATCTAATTCTCTTTAGTTATTGAGAAATAGATTATTTAATTTTGATTAAAAGCACAGAATCGGCATTTTTGCCATTACAACTTAGATTGTTGGTCTCTACCCAAAAACGAGGTAACAATACTATTGGTTGTTAATTTTTCGGCGTTCGTTAATAAATATTGGGAAGGGTAGTGTGTAAAAAGGGAGTAGTAACTTTTAACGCTTGGTGTAGAAAAAATTCAAATTCTTTAGTTAAAATGTTGGCGGTAGATGTGACCTTGCCCTTGACAATTTTTCAAAATTAGCAATTGTTTATAGAGAGTAAAAATACGTTAACTAGGGTTTTGGAAGCGGGGAAATTTCAGCGCATTGTGATACAGATAAACTTTACGACAATCACAAAAACGAAATATAACTAAAGTGATTAAGAAGGCGTACAGTTTGTATTTTGGCTGCAGAATAGGAGATCAAGATAAGAGCTGGGCGCCACACATATGCTGCAATACATGTGCAGCACATTTAAACTGTGGTTGAATCGCAAAAGGCAAGCTATGCCTTTTGCAGTCCCAATGATTTGGAGAGAGCCCACTGATCATCTCAACAACTGTTACTTTTGCATGGTCCCTCCGATTGGGAAAGGCATATCAAAGAAGAGTAAATGGACTCTGGAATATCCAAACATCCCCTCTGCAATACGTCCGGTATCACATGGCGATGACCTACCAGTTCCCAAAATGCCAGAATCATTTTCAGCTGCTTCCACTGATGAAGAAGAGGACATTTATGGTCCTGAACGATCAATCTCAAGCGACCCAGATTTTGAGCAAACTACATCCACTAAACCACACTTAATAACCCAAGGTGAACTGAATGATCTTGTAAGAGATCTGAATTTACCGAACAACAAGGTGGAGCTTTTGGGTTCCAGATTGCAACAGTGGAATCTCCTTGCAGAAAATGTTACAATTTATGTGTATAGGAACCGCCAGAAGCCGCTTATTACATTCTTTTTCAAAGAGGGTGACCTTTCTGCGTGCCACAACATTTCTGGTTTAATGGCAGCCCTCAAAATCAATTACATACCCGAAGAGTGGAGGCTTTTCATTGATTCATCCAAGACGTGTCTTAAAGCTGTTTTGTTGAATAATGGTGATGTGTTACCGTCAATTCCAGTTGGTCACGCTGTTCATATGAAAGAAACTTATGAAAACATTAAGCAGCTTTTGAAGTGTATAAATTACGTTCATTATCATTGGTCACTTTGCGGTGACTTAAAAGTGGTCGCTTGTTTGCTTGGACCACAGTGTGGATACACCAAGTACTGTTGCTTTCTCTGTGAGAAAATTTCCAAGACTGAGTGAAGCTAAAATAAGAGAGGGCGTTTTTGTTGGTCCGCAAATTCGAAAACTTCTTCATAATGACGAGTTTCTTTGCGTGTTGCATGGCAAGGAAAAAGGCAGCATGGCTAGCATTTAAGTCAGTGGTGGACAATTTTCTTGGAAACAACAGATCTGATAATTACAATGAAATGGTAGAAAATCTCCTTCTGAAGTATAAGAGTCTTGGCTGCAACATGTCTTTGAAAATTCATTTTCTGGATTCTCATCTGGATTTCTTTACGTCAAACTGTGGAGCGGTCAGTGATGAGCATGGTGAACGATTTCACCAGGACATTGCTGCTATGGAGACAAGGTATCAAGGCAATTGGAGCCCTTCAATGCTTGCTGATTACTGTTGGCCTGTGACAAGAGACACCTCATCGATTGACTACAAGAAGCAAGCAAAGAGAGCTCAAACAGCAACTGAATAATGGCGGAATGGGTTCAAATGTGCCTTTTTAAAACATGATATGTGAACTTTAAATAATGTTTTTATTTTTTCTATCATTTTATGTTGCAATATCAATTAATTGAGTATGTAACCATAATTTTTATAATGCTAAAGTAGAAAGACTAGCTGCTCACCCCAGAGAATTAAACAAGCATACATTATTTGTATTACTGTAATGTAAATTCATCATTTTTTTAAATAATCCAGAGCCAATTGGTGAATTTCATTATGATATTTGAAATCAGCGTTTCAAAATCAATAAGAAATGGTATATTTAATTTCTGGTACAAATTAACTTTAGAAAATTTTTTTACTAGTGTAATCATACAGTGGAGGAAAATTGAGAGACGCATAGCCAGTGTAGGTTGGAAACAGTGTGGTAACACTTAATAAATCACATCATCATTTCACTATTCACATAGTTTCACTGTCATTGTTAACTGACTACACTATTTACATCTCATCTCTGTGTGTGTGAATTGTTTTTCAATATTCATTTTATTTTCTATTAACCTGATTTGTGTATATATTTAACTAATAAACTATACAGCCGTCCTGATCATTACCTAGTTCGTTAATGTATCACTCACGCTGTCTGTGTTAAGTATATATCAAAAGGTAAACTCCTTCATTCGTGGGAGGTTGGAAGCTCTTTCTTTCTCGAGATCTGAGGACAGAATCTAAGGTTGTGGAGAAATAGAACACTTTCCATAATTTAGTAGAAAACACTATCTAGGGGAGAGCATACGCATTCTCTTCATTTGGTCCTTATTTCGAACAGGTCTTTTTCTTTCTTAACGAGCCAATCACTGGGATTATCTAGGTGCTAAGACCGGTGTATTAAATAACGCATAGCTATTATTTTTTCCAGTTGTAATGTGGATTTAATCACCCGCTATCACCCAGAAAGAGATGTTTTAATTGAATAAATAATACACTAGGCGATTTATAATTGACGGCATTCAATTCACTTCTATCCATTATGTGTAATTATATAAGTGACTAGTGTAATATCGTGTCTCTAAACAAATAGCTAGTAATGACACGCGATATTTGTTAAAGTGGTCATAATTAAATTAACACTGATATTGTGCGCTGAGCGTTTTACCGGGCGGGAGGGGTAAGGCGCATACCTAAACCCAACCTGTACCAATTGAGGGAAGCGTGATAAGATAGGCTAGGACACGGGTGCCTCTTTATTTAACTAAATGACGGAGAGGATGAAAGATCTTACCTTTACGCGTGATAGGATAGGATATTGATATTGTGGTTAAACGTTTTGTTTTCTTCCTACATTTATTACGGATCACAAACCAGCTGCCAGCGGTCTACCAGCACCAGTAACAATTCTTACTTATTATCGGGTCTTCGATGTTGACCTGTTCGGTCCTCTTGCTTTATTCAGAGAGAGACTAAAGATATAAACAATAAGATTAATTGTAACTGGACGTACATAATACCCAATTTTTTTGCATTCAATTGTATCAGCCCGCTGTGACCAAATATATATAACATTTTTCCCGACTATTGACAGTCGTGTTTTCCAAGCGAATTTATCCAGGTAATCGCGTTGTTTCAAAATCGGCACTCAACACTAGAGAGAAAAACCGATAGGATATACCTTCATCATCATCATTATCTCTAGTAACAATTTACCAACCAGATGTTTCCTTTAACTATTGGAAGTACTGTTAACTGTCTACTGTGAACATTAGTTCGCGGTTTATATTTTGCTACCTGAGCTATCTGATGTGACATTTTCATATCCAATAACGCACCACCAAAGTAGGCGTTCTCCATTAGGCACATTAATTATTCGTGGAGGAACTGGGGCTCACTTCGGAGAAGCACAACACGGGATTTTGTTACATGTACACTGATGGTTATGTTCAAGAGGTTGTTAACCAACTAGTAGATAAGCGAGATTGTATGTGGCCACAGATTGACAGAGTGAGAGAAAGAGGAGTGAATATTTCCTTTTGTATAATCATTGTACCCACGCTTTTTTTTGTTCGCTAATACTTTTTTTTATTTTACAAGATAGATTACCTAGGAACTTTGTTCTTTGCTTTATTGTCTTTTCTATACCCTAGTTTTAATCTTTGACCTTTTGGGTTATTAACATCTTGTGGGATCTTTTCTCAACAGAGGGGAGGGCACTTATGGGGTTATTTTCATATATCTGTAACCATTGATTTATATTGATTTCTATATGTTTGATGTGTGAGAAGTTTAAGTGATAATAAACTAAACAAAACTTAATTTATCGTGTTGGTCAGCCCAATACCCAATCTCCATTTACCATAGATTTCACGTTTGTGAGTCCTGTTGTCACATAAATGTGTGTGCGTGAGTAGTTAACTTATAATTGTATTTATAGGGAGGTGATAGATTGTCTATTACCAAAAGACAGTAGTGTAGATAGGCTGGACTTGAGAATTCACTCATTCCAGAGACAGATCTTCACCTTAATCTATTCACTCGTGGAATCTATTCTAACACTTTCTTTCTCAGATAACACCACTTTTTCTGATCTATTCAGACGGACCAAATATATTCTAATACCTATCAAATATACGACAGTAACCCCAGTGGTAGTAATAACGACAGAAGGGAGGGACTCCCCCCCCCCCCCCCCCCCCCCCCCCCCCCCCCCCCCCCCCCCCCCCCCCCCCCCCCCCAAGACAGTACTATTTGGGAAAGCTACAAAGAACACAAAAGCCTTCATTCTCCCAGTTTTGCAGTGCTCCAACTGCAAGAAACTTGGCCATGGCCGACACAGTTGCAGGGGAAGACATTATGTAGGTTTTGTGCCGGTGCGCACCCTTTTATCCAGTGCGAAAAGGCTAAGCCAGATGCTTGTGGTAAGGTGGGATGTTATAAATATTTATAGGGGACTTAGTGTACTGACTGAGATCAGCTGTGAAGGTATCTATATCTAATAAGAGTAGTGTATTATAGATAACCTTACTTGCTGCCACATATGTATACCTCAGTCAGAATTATTCTGGAATAGTGTGATGACTACGTTATATGTCTAGGGTATGTGTATGATGAAGTGTAAGTCATAACAACAACAGACAGATAAACAATTTAATTTATTCCACCACACTTGACAACACTGTGACACTCACATACATAAAACACTCTAAGAAGATATCTTAAAGGAGTCACTGATAACTTTTCAAATAACAATATGTATTCAGTGCTGTCATGAATGTATATGTGTCCTGATTCAAATACAAAGGGAACCAGGAATCACAATCAATTTTAATTACAAGTTATATGTACAGAATTTATTAATATGATTCTTGTAGTGACATATATTATTAATGGTATCCTATGTGTGTCAGTTGTGTAGTGGTAATATGAGGTAATACTGGTTTTGTTTTGTTCAAGCTCTGTTGGTATTTGTCATCATGACTTCAATAGTTTGTTTCTATTGGAACTAGTATTGGAGATGTTCTCAGTTCCTGGTATTAAAACAATTAAATTCCCCTCTTAATTTTAGTTTATAATGTCATTTTAAGATGGGGGTACATAATGTTGAGCTCCATGGCCACACTCTCTTATCTTGCGTGATGACTGCAGTAAAAGACTCCTCTGCTCGATTACTTTAATGAGTTCTGGAGCCACCCCACTGGTTGCTATATGGACCAAGGAGTATGCTGTCCGCCTCTGGCTTCAGCAAAGCTCTGACCAGGTGCTGCTCAATAACTTTAAGACCACGGTCCCTGAAACAAGAAGGTTGTACCTTCTACGTCAGAACTAATTTATACTCCATTTCTACACTGAGCACAATACATCACAAACATTGAGTTCAGAGCGTTAGGCCAACTGTCAGCTTCATCTGAAATACTTTATACCAGTATTTCCCTCCCTAATGTTTACTACGCCTCTGCAATTCCAGCATTATTTCTTTCTAGTTAATAATCTAGGTGTCAGTGTACTGTTTGGCCATTCCATGCAGTTTTACTTTCCTCCGACACCTTCTGTTCAGGCTGGAGCACTATAGGCTTTACATCATGTTCGCTACTGAACCACACATATATACAGACATAATTTATCAATTTACATTCAATTTTCATTTAAAAATATTGAATATTTCAAGCTTACCCCAATTCATGGAAATAATAATAAACAGTTTCGTTTACTGGCAATGAATATAGCACAACTCCGATCTGCCGATGTCCCAGGCTTTATTTTATAAAAAATATACACTGGTGCTCAACGCACTGCTTCTTAGTAGGTTTATTACAAGATGTGGCAATGAACAGACGCTCTGAATTGAGTATATTCGCAGCTCTACCCAATCAAACCATGTCTACACATCTTTTCAAAAAAGTACCCCTTTCTCACGTTTCCCCTGACAACACAAGATAGTATTTATAGTCCGACCAATCGTGTTTAGTCTTTCATTTGTTGCGCTCCAATCAAATAGGAGTTAACATGGTAGGCTATTTCCGTAACGTAAAGTTTTTTCAAACACGTTATAAAAAAATTTTATGAGCAGAAATGATTTCATGCTGTCAGGCACCCCCACTATTTTATTTTGGCCATAACTTGGTAATTCCTAGACTATTTGCGTAACGTTTTACATATTCTTTGTCAGCAAACCCTAAGGAACCCAAATATACGAATTTAATGGAGCCAATATGCATTTTCTTCTAGGATAGTCGTGCTGTTACTACCTTCTCACTTCCAAACTTGAGGGTGTCTGGGTACTGTCATGTTTTCAAACGTAAACCGGTATAATGTCATAATTCCCAATAAGCGTTTTTCAGGATTTTAAAACCTAACTCTGGTATGGGTAGTGAATTTTATCACTGTCGATTTGAAATAAAGTTAGTGCATGTGGCCTTACACGCGTGATGGCAGCAATTGTGTATCGCGCGACGCGTGTTTAGTGTTGCACGTGTCCCTGCTTTCTGCCTCTCCCTTCTCTCTATCCTTTAGTCCATCTGTCCTTTAGTCACGCCGTGTATAAAATGGAATGAATGAAATATTAAATTTAGGTCATTGATCAGCTTGCGTATCTCAAGGTTTTTCCAAGAAATACAGTACACGTTTCATTGAAGAAAGCGGGTAATAATACAGTAGGCTTTTACTATCAACGTGAAAGCGTTACAATTTGCAGACGAAGTAGAAAACAAGGGGGATTTCGAGTACAGTCATTGTGACAGCACTGTTCTTTACCATTCTTCTTTCCTTTTATTAAATTTATTTGTTAGGCTTTGCATTTACGTTTTAATTTATATATGGGGATTAGAATAATTCACGACATCTCCCCTCTTAAAACAGACATTATATGTCAGTCCTTTATTCTATATACACATAGAGAAATTTATTATTATTTCTGGGTTTTACGGTGATTCTCATCACACGGATGGCGGCTTAAAAAATCCGCTCCCAAATTTGTTTTTCCAGATATATACTCAATGCTAAAATTATAGGGAGCCAAAAGTAAGGACCATCGGAGTAACCTAGAGTTCTCATGCCTAGCCTGGGCCAGAAACGATAAAGGTTTGTGATCCGTTTGCAACTTAAATGCCTTCCCATACAGATAAATATTGAATTTCTTTATTGCCCATATTACTGCAAGACATTCTTTTTCGCTAGTTGAGTAGTTGATTTCAGCTTTATTCAATTTTCTGCTAGCATATGCCACTGTAGTGAAATTGACAGAGATACAACGGTAAAATACCTCCAAGGATAACATATAAGGATAAAAACATAATGCGTAGGCTGCTGATAGACATGATCGCCCAGACCGCGGGTCATTACCCTCCATAAGAATTGACTTGCTAGACAGGAGGGGAACGGCGGATGAAAGGAAAAAAATATGACTGGAAAGATTGCGTGAGACTAGAAAGGCTAAGGAGACGCAATTGGGGGGGAAACGGAGAAAAGTCACGTTTCCCAAGTTGACATAAAAAGTAAGCAACTCGACAGAAGGGACCATAGATATGTTACGCCACAGTCATTTATTGGACGCTTTTGCGATACCAAGCCCTTGATTTGAATTCAGCGGCTAAAACGCAGATGTTTGGAATATTACAAAAATTAAAAAGTAAATTTTTCTTAATATTAATGTTAGGAATATAAAAATTAGCTGGCCGGATGGCCCATTCTGAGCAGTGAACTAATATGGTCTTAATTTTACAAACGGATAGATAATATTGAAGATAATGACAAAAGACAGTGTTGTTCACATCATCGACAGACTGTATTGAATCTAAAAGTGTCGCTAATTGCACAAAAAAACACGACCTCGAGACGCAGGTGTTCAAATCTACGTAGTATGGAAGAGAGGGATAATTGTGGTGGCTGTGTCTAAAAATAACTTTTAACGACAAAATTTTGGAGGGGAGAGAAAGGTTGGTTCAAAAATCAAGTACATTTTTGTTGAAACACAAGTAGAGACGGACAGACTAACAGATAACCATCCATACTTGACTGAAGCATGACTGAAATGACTTTAGTGTAGGAAATTTGAATTTAAAATAAACCTAGGCAGTGATTGGCCACAGACAATCATATCATTAGCGCTCAGACGCGAAAGTGGGGCCATTCTTCAATAGTTGTTCAGTGATAGACACAGATTTTAAAGTGTGGTGATTTCCATATGAAAGAAAGTGAAAGAAATTTAGGGACGCCATACTATAGCCAGCAGCTCAGCTGAGTTTTGCTAGCAATTCTGTGTTATTTATTCATAATCTGGTAAGATTGAAATTATTTCCTTATATATTTTGAATATTGTTTCATGTTCGAGTGATTTGATACTGCCATATCGAAATCTAGCCTTACAAACAAGTAGGGATTTGCTCTAGACCCCCCGCCCTAGTCAGGGTCTAGGGACCAACAATGTACATAAACTCCAGCAAGGATTATGCAAGACAGATCAAGTGTTGAGAATAATGAAACATATTACCTATCCTCTTTTAGGGCAGAAAACTAATAAATATTTTTCAGAATCTATAGTCTGGGAGGATCTATCTGATGTAAAACCACCATGGTAAATGTGCTGTTTGGTCAGAGAGATCTGACCTGTCTGTATGATGTGGTTGTTGTGTCAGTGTTGTGTCCAGACGTGGGTAGAGAATAGATTTTGACACATGGCCCATACTTTGATTGCAGAGCTGTGAGTTTCTGTTGTCAACAAAGCAGTGTCTATTCAGTTGGTGACTTTACTCGAGTGTATCTGTGCAGTACTTGTGACAGAGACCACCATTATTGCCCGCCAGCACGGAGAGGTGGGACCACCTGATTTCAGCACCAGAGCTACAACTACAAGATGAGTGAGCCTCTGGTCTGCTGGACATTCACCAACGCTGTGTAGTTACTAATCCCCCCCATAAAAATTCCCACCATTTTCTGGACACTGTGTAGTCAATATAGACAGGTGTGATGAAGCCACCCCAACAGCACAAACATTAACTATCCTCCCAAGTAGATGACTACTAGAACATTTTAATAAAACTAACTAGTATAGTACATATATATGTACACTATTGCATTTATGATATAATACTCCATGCATTTCTTTCATAATCTCTAAATCCTTTTAAGTTCTGGTCAACCTAAAAAATTGATCCAGAACAAAATAAATGTAATTCTATCAAAAAATTTTACACACGTGAGTTAGTTCAGTGTATTTTAACATTTATTAATATTAGTAGTCTTGTTAAATATCTGTGGGTATATCTATAACCTATTACACCACACTACATATCATAACCCTAGACACTTTACGTAGCCACATTCATTAAAAAAAATTAAGTGTGAGGTCGTAGTGGTAGCAAGAAAGGCCTTCTGACAATTCTCAACTACATTTTATCTCAGGAGCCTTCACAGCTGGCCTCATACAATTACATTTAGTAATATCTACATCATACAATACCATCAAACAAACACTACATAAATTGGGGTCTTGTCCAGGGATAATTAGCCCAACAGTAATATTCGGATCTCCTGGTTGGAGAAATAAAATTAGGGAAATAAATTGTAAAATTCCCTTTAAAATTAAAAGTGTCCCTGCAGATAAAAGTTGGTGAATCTTCACAGCCAGTAATAATTAATTAGTTAACTGGTTAGTTAGAATTAGTTAGACTATAGTCATATAGTAATTAGAAGTACTTAGTGTATTTACTGGTTAGAGATTTAGCTTGTATATTATTATATTGTCTAAAAAGTATGGCGGAGTTAGCAAAATTTAGATCAGCTGCTGTGCTCACCGCGAAGGAGATGGGAATGGATGGTCAAATTTTAATTCAATATGTAATGGCTGAATGTGACAAATATATTGAACGGGAAGAAAGGAGATTAGAAAAAGAGGCTGAAAGAAAATTAGAGGCTGAAAGGTTAGCTGAAGAGAAGAGGTTACAAATTGAGGCTGATAGAGAAATTAAGAGGCTGCAGATTGAGGCAGAAGAAAAACGACAGCAAAGGGAGGCAGAAGATAAAAAGGCCGAAAGGGAGGCAGAAGATAAAAAGGCCGAAAGGGAGGCAGAAGACAAAAAGGCCGAAAGGGAGGCAGAAGATAGAAGGTTGCAAAGGGAGCACGAATTACGACTAAGGGAGCTGGAATTACAAGGCCAGGCTCCTGAAAATGGTGCCAGCCCTTTTGCCTCAGATGCTACGCCCAGTCTGGGAGCCTCAAACTCAGCTATGGGGTTTCATTTAGACCATTTTGTTGAAAAAGACGATGACATAGAGGGGTACCTAGGACGTTTTGAGTTATTAGCTACTACATATGGGTTAGAGAGAGAGAGAGGTGGAGCTTAAAGCTATCACAGGGATTGAGAGGTACTTCTTATGAAGTATTTGCCAAAATGAACAGGGAAGACCAAGACAATTATGACATGTTAAAGCAGGCTTTGTTATTAAGGTACGAGAAGAATGGTGAATTTTATCGTAAGAAATTTAGAAATGCCAAACTGTTGTCTGGGGAGACATACCACCAATTCTCTGCTAGACTAGAAACATATTTGGAGAAATGGACGGCTCTGGGGAAGACCCAAGATCTTAAAGAAATGATCATGATTGAGCAATTGAGAGAGTCCATGGCTCCAGACATGAGAAAATTTCTCATGGAACAAGGTGCAGAGAAGTTGGGGGAAATTTTAAATGTTGCTGAGAGTTATCAGGCAGCCCAGGCAGAGGTAAGTGGTGCTAAGAAGAAGCACATAGACAATTTTAAAGCTCCACAGCAATTTAATAAATTTGATAATAGAGAGCAGGGAAATAAAGGTAGGACAAACTTTGAGCGGCCAAGAAATGACTATCGCGACAGAAACTCACAGTTCAATGACCAAAAGTTCAATGAAAGAAAACCGTTGAACCAAGGAAAAAGATGGTGTAAATGGTGCAAGAAGGATAACCATAACACCGAATTTTGTAGAAGGAAACCTTCAAACATTGCTGCAATGAAGTCGGGGACGCAAAGATTAAAGGTTAATCCTAAGGGACAACAGGAACCTTATCACCCCCCAGTTTGTGAGGATGTTATTTGTAATGGGGTCACCATAAGGTGCCTTTATGATACAGGTTTGGATTATGATTCAGTTGTGAAGTCTAGCCTAGTGGACCCAAGTCAGTATACCACAGAAACAGTGGAAATACAAGGGGCGACCAAGGACATACCACTCATGACACTTCCCATCGCCAGGATAACGGTGAAAACTCGCTATGTGGAAGGAGAAATCAGAGCAGCAGTGATAGATGAACCAATCTACCCTCTGATATTGGGGTGTAGATACGTCTTCTTGGGGAATCCCGAGAAACCTGTGATCATGGCGACAGTGCAGACCAGGTCACAGAAGAAGGAGGAAGAAGGTGAACCTATAAATGCTCATCCAGAGGAAATGAGGAAGGCGCAGGCTGAGGATAGGACACTCAAGCCCTGTTTTAAAAAATTGCCCAAATGCCACACACCTCCGAGCAAGGGGGAATATTTCATGAAGAACAAACTCTTATACAGGAAGGCCGGAACTGGAACAAATGGTCACAACCAGCTGGTTCTTCCCTCTTCATATAGAGATAAAGTGATGGAACTCGGGCATGCGATTCCCTTCAGTGGTCACATGGGGATCAGCGCCACAGGACAGCGTATAGCTTGTCATTACTTCTGGCCAGGGATAACGGAGGATATAAAAAGATATGTCAAATCCTGCCCAGAATGTCAAAGGGTAGCTCCAAAGCACTGGACTGCTCCTGCAACTCTAGGGGAAATGCCCATAGTGGGAACACCTTTTGAGAGGGTTGCAGTGGATATTGTAGGACCGCTCACTCGGACCAAGAGGAGGAACAGTTACATCCTTACTCTGGTGGACACTTGTTCTATGTGGGGAGAGGCGGTAGCCCTGCCATCAATTGATTCAAAACATGTAGCAGAGGCACTACTTACAATATTTACCCGATTAGGATTCCCGCATCAAATCTTGACGGATAATGGTTCTCAGTTCAAAGGGAAACTAACGGAAGAAGTTTTTAAGCTATTTCAAGCCAGGCACTTTCATTGTAGTCCGTACCATCCACAAGGGAACGGCCAGGTAGAGAGGTTCAACGGGACTCTCATTTCTATCCTGAGAAAGCTGGCACACGAAAAACCGGATCTGTGGGATCAATTCATGCCCGCCGCATTGTTTGCGTACCGGGAGGTACCACATAGTTCAACCGGGATGGCTCCCGCAACTCTGCTATTTGGGAGGCCAATAAAAGGTCCATTAGAAGCGTTATTAAGGACCTGGACAGATGAGAAGGCGGAAGAGACTGTTACCTCATCGTATCAATATGTGAACGAACTGACCACTCGTTTGAAAGCTGGATGGAAATTGGCAAATGATAATTTGAAGCAAGCCAGGAAGAAACATGCAGCATATTTTAATAGGAAGGCAAAGGACAGGGAACTGGCAGTTGGAGAGAAGGTGCTGCTTCTACTACCCGGAAGCCAGAATAAATTACAAATTGGTTGGCAAGGTCCATATACGGTTCTAGAGAAGGTGTCTAGAACAAACTATAAAATTGACAAAAAGGGGAAGGAGAAAGTTTATCATGTAAACCTGTTAAAGAAGTATCTGGACAGACCACTCCAGGAAAGCACCCCCTTATTGACCTTGGCTATTGCAACCCAGATGCAAAAAGAACCACTCACCTCACATGAATACCCATTACATCCTTGTGAAATCGCAGCACAGGTAAAAGTCAGTAAGCACCTGACTAAAAACCAGAGGGAGAGAGTTCAACAAGTTCTGGAGGAACATACAGATGTATTAACAGATAAACCAGGCCATACAAATTTGCTACAGTATGACATGAAACTGGTAGACTCAAACCCAATCTGTATGAGAGCCTATTCTATTCCGTTCGCGAAGGAGAAGGCATTGAAGGAAGAAATAGAGTATTTGTTGAAGGAGGGGATTATTTCGCACAGTGAATCATCTTTTAGTTCTAGTGTCGTTTTGTTGAGAAAACCGTCTGGGGAACACAGACTGTGCATAGATTACAGGAAGCTGAATGCAGTCACAGAAGGACAAGTGGATCCATTACCAGACACAAAACAGTTATTTGCCAGACTGAACAAGGCAAAATACTTTTCAAAGGTGGATCTTAGTAAAGGCTATTACCAGATCCCAGTGAAACCTGAAGTGAGACCTTATTTGGCTTTTAGCACTTCGGATGGACATTATGAATTCAATATGCTACCATTCGGACTGAAAAATGCTCCGAGTGTGTTTTCAAGGATGATGCGAAAATTGTTGGATCCCCTGAATAACCCATGTATCACGAATTTCATGGATGATATTCTCGTCGCCACAGAGACATTTGAAGAACACATTGAAGCTCTGGAGATGTTGTTTGATAGACTTCGGGAGGCGAACTTAACTGCTAGGCCAACAAAATGTTGTATTGGATGCAAAGAGTTGGAATTCTTGGGACACACTGTATATCAGGGTAATATGACCCCTGATCCTAAGAACTTGGAAAAACTGCAGAGAGCACCTAGGCCGCAAACAAAAAAGGACGTGCGATCATTTGTGTCGTTATGCGGATTTTATCAGAAATACATCAAGAATTTTAACGCTATTTGTGCTCCTCTGACTGATCTGACTCGCAAGGGACTTCCAGATAAAATTATTTGGACTGCACAATGTGAACTAGCGTTCCAAGAGTTAAAGGAAAAACTCACTAGCAAGCCTATTCTCAAACTGCCTGATTTGACACAGGACTTTGTCTTAAGAACCGATGCAAGTAATGTAGGACTAGGAGGGGCTTTGTTGCAAAGATCATCTTCACCTGATGGGGAACTGAAACCAGTCGCTTATGCAAGCCGCAAATTGAATAAGGCGGAACAAGGATACTCCACAAGCGAAAAAGAATGTTTAGCGTTAATCTGGGCAATAAAGAAGTTTCAAATCTATCTGTATGGTAGGACTTTTGTGGTGGAGACGGACCATCAGCCTCTCGTGTTCTTGTCTCAGGCTAAGCATGAAAACGCAAGATTGCTGAGGTGGTCTTTGTTGCTTCAACCTTATCAGTTTAGTATCCAATATATCCCAGGCAAATTGAATGTCGGTGCAGATTTCCTCAGTCGGCACCCCTGTGATCAAAATTAGAGTAGTGGCAGACGTGAGGAGTAATTTTACCTATGTGTATCGCTGGTGTTGGAACTTGCCATAGGCATGTTTTCAAGTGGGGAGATGTGTAGTGAAATTGACAGAGATACAACGGTAAAATACCTCCAAGGATAACATATAAGGATAAAAACATAATGCGTAGGCTGCTGATAGACATGATCGCCCAGACCGCGGGTCATTACCCTCCATAAGAATTGACTTGCTAGACAGGAGGGGAACGGCGGATGAAAGGAAAAAAATATGACTGGAAAGATTGCGTGAGACTAGAAAGGCTAAGGAGACGCAATTGGGGGGGAAACGGAGAAAAGTCACGTTTCCCAAGTTGACATAAAAAGTAAGCAACTCGACAGAAGGGACCATAGATATGTTACGCCACAGTCATTTATTGGACGCTTTTGCGATACCAAGCCCTTGATTTGAATTCAGCGGCTAAAACGCAGATGTTTGGAATATTACAAAAATTAAAAAGTAAATTTTTCTTAATATTAATGTTAGGAATATAAAAATTAGCTGGCCGGATGGCCCATTCTGAGCAGTGAACTAATATGGTCTTAATTTTACAAACGGATAGATAATATTGAAGATAATGACAAAAGACAGTGTTGTTCACATCATCGACAGACTGTATTGAATCTAAAAGTGTCGCTAATTGCACAAAAAAACACGACCTCGAGACGCAGGTGTTCAAATCTACGTAGTATGGAAGAGAGGGATAATTGTGGTGGCTGTGTCTAAAAATAACTTTTAACGACAAAATTTTGGAGGGGAGAGAAAGGTTGGTTCAAAAATCAAGTACATTTTTGTTGAAACACAAGTAGAGACGGACAGACTAACAGATAACCATCCATACTTGACTGAAGCATGACTGAAATGACTTTAGTGTAGGAAATTTGAATTTAAAATAAACCTAGGCAGTGATTGGCCACAGACAATCATATCATTAGCGCTCAGACGCGAAAGTGGGGCCATTCTTCAATAGTTGTTCAGTGATAGACACAGATTTTAAAGTGTGGTGATTTCCATATGAAAGAAAGTGAAAGAAATTTAGGGACGCCATACTATAGCCAGCAGCTCAGCTGAGTTTTGCTAGCAATTCTGTGTTATTTATTCATAATCTGGTAAGATTGAAATTATTTCCTTATATATTTTGAATATTGTTTCATGTTCGAGTGATTTGATACTGCCATATCGAAATCTAGCCTTACAAACAAGTAGGGATTTGCTCTAGACCCCCCGCCCTAGTCAGGGTCTAGGGACCAACAATGTACATAAACTCCAGCAAGGATTATGCAAGACAGATCAAGTGTTGAGAATAATGAAACATATTACCTATCCTCTTTTAGGGCAGAAAACTAATAAATATTTTTCAGAATCTATAGTCTGGGAGGATCTATCTGATGTAAAACCACCATGGTAAATGTGCTGTTTGGTCAGAGAGATCTGACCTGTCTGTATGATGTGGTTGTTGTGTCAGTGTTGTGTCCAGACGTGGGTAGAGAATAGATTTTGACACATGGCCCATACTTTGATTGCAGAGCTGTGAGTTTCTGTTGTCAACAAAGCAGTGTCTATTCAGTTGGTGACTTTACTCGAGTGTATCTGTGCAGTACTTGTGACAGAGACCACCATTATTGCCCGCCAGCACGGAGAGGTGGGACCACCTGATTTCAGCACCAGAGCTACAACTACAAGATGAGTGAGCCTCTGGTCTGCTGGACATTCACCAACGCTGTGTAGTTACTAATCCCCCCCATAAAAATTCCCACCATTTTCTGGACACTGTGTAGTCAATATAGACAGGTGTGATGAAGCCACCCCAACAGCACAAACATTAACTATCCTCCCAAGTAGATGACTACTAGAACATTTTAATAAAACTAACTAGTATAGTACATATATATGTACACTATTGCATTTATGATATAATATTCCATGCATTTCTTTCATAATCTCTAAATTCTTTTAAGTTCTGGTCAACCTAAAAAATTGATCCAGAACAAAATAAATGTAATTCTATCAAAAAATTTTACACACGTGAGTTAGTTCAGTGTATTTTAACATTTATTAATATTAGTAGTCTTGTTAAATATTTGTGGTTATATCTATAACCTATTACACCACACTACATATCATAACCCTAGACACTTTACGTAGCCACATTCATTAAAAAAATTAAGTGTGAGGTCGTAGTGGTAGCAAGAAAGGCCTTCTGACAATTCTCAACTACATTTTATCTCAGGAGCCTTCACAGCTGGCCTCATACAATTACATTTAGTAATATCTACATCATACAATACCATCAAACAAACACTACAGCCACTGGGCTTAATTCCCCATCCAATGCATCTGATTTCTGTAGTAGAGTTGCACCTAACCCAATATTACTGGCATCCGTCCTTACTATGAATTCTTGACTTAAGTCAGGTAATTTCAAAATAGGTTTACTTGTGAGCTTTTCCTTCAATTCTTGGTAAGCCATTTCACATTGTGGTGTCCATGTAATGCGATCTGGATGTCCTTTACGTGTCAAATCAGTTAACGGTGCACATATGGAATTAAAGTTTTTGATATACTTCTGGTAGAAACCACATAATGAGACAAATGATCTCACGTCCTTCTTGGTTTGTGGTCTCGGGGCTTTCTTTAGTTTCTCTAAATTCTTTGGGTCAGGGGTCATGTTTCCCTGATAAACTGTGTGTCCCAAAAATTCCAATTCTTTACATCCAACGCAACATTTGGTTGGTCGGGCTGTTAAATTTGCTTCCCTAAGTCGATCAAACAGCATCTTCAGAGAGTCAATGTGTTCCTCAAATGTTTCTGTTGCTATAAGGATATCATCCATGAAATTTGTTATACATGGATTATTCAGAGGGTCCAATAATTTTCTCATCATTCTAGAGAAGACACTAGGCGCATTCTTCAATCCAAATGGCAATCTATTAAACTCATAGTGTCCTTCTGAGGTACTAAAAGCTAGGTATGGTCTAACCTCAGGCTTTACTGGAATCTGATAGTATCCTTTACTCAGATCCACTTTTGAGAAATATTTAGCTTTATTTAGTCTGGCAAACAGCTGATTTGTATCCGGCAATGGATCCACCTGTCCTTCTGTAATAGCATTCAGTCTCCTGTAATCTATACAGAGTCTATGTTCTCCAGAGGGCTTCCTTAAGAGTACAACACCGGAACTATATGAGGATTCACTGTGTGAAATAATTCCTTCCTTCAACAGATAGTCTATCTCTTCCTTCAAAGCTTTCTCCTTAGCAAACGGAATCGAATATGGTTTCATAAGACAGGTGTGGGGTCTATCAGTTTCATATCATATTCCAATAGGTTTGTATGCCCTGGTCGGTCTGTTAACACCTCTGCATGATTATTTAGAACCTGTTGCACTCTCTCTTTCTGAGTTTTCGTTAAATGTGTACTGATTTTCACCTGTGCTGCTGTCTCACAGGGGTGTAATGGATATTCAAATGATGAAAGTGGTTCCTTTTTCATCTCCATGGCGATGGACAAGGTCAACAAGTGTGTCTCTTCCTGATGTTCTCTTTCCAAATATTTCTTCAGGAGATTCACAAGATAGATTTTTTCTTTCCCCTTCTTATCTATCTTATAATTTGTTCTAGACACCTTCTCTAAAACTGGATATGGACCTTGCCATCCAATCTGTAACTTATTCTGACTCCCGGGGAGAAGAAGCAGTACCTTCTCTCCCACAGCCAAATCTCTGTCTTTCGCCTTCCTGTTATAATAGGCAGCATGTTTCTTCCTGGCTTGTTTCAAATTTTCATTGGCAAGTTTCCAGCCAGTTTTTAACCGAGTGGTCAGCTCATTCACATATTGGTATGAAGATGTAATGTTTTCCTCTGCCTTTTCATCAGTCCTCGTTCTTAACAAAGCTACATATGGACCTTTAATTTTGTGGACCTATTTGTCCATGCACCGGTATGGTCTCTTCCACTGGAAGCGCTATAGTGATGATTTTTCTTCCCTGAATTATCATTCACAAAACGACCGCTACCAATTCTTTTCTTGGGGCTTTCTCCCCACTTAAAATTCTTGATGAGAGATTTCCTCTGTACATCCTCTTCCTCCAGTTTGTTTAAGTCCGATTGAGGGATTTTCGGCTTATCCTGGGGTAAGACATCTTTTTGCACTCTCCGCATAGTGGCCATTGTAAAACAGTTAAGTGAAGCTTGTCCGTGAAAAGGGGCTTCCCATTCCCTTTGGTCCACCTTATCAAATTTATATCTCTTTGTATTTTCAGGCCTACTTTTGCCCCTTGGCGTGTCCAGGTCATGATCAATGTTCCCACTTGTGGGTGTTCCCTCATGTGCTATGCTACACCTTTCTACAAAATTCTCAATGTCCCATCTTGCTTTGGGCCAATAATAATTGTGAGCCACCTTTTGGATGATGGTACCTATTTTCTCATGGTCCCCATCTGGTTTCACATGTAGGCTCCTTATTAATTCTGTCCTATATCTCTTTGGAAGAACCAGCTGTCCGTGACCTTTGGATCTAGCTCCAGTCTTCCTATACATCAACTTGTTTTTCATGTAAAAATCTCCCTTGCCTGGAGTTGTATGACAAGTTGACAATTTCCTGAAACAAGGCTTGAGGGTCTTGTCCCCAGCCTGTGCCTTCCTCATCTCTTCTGGAGTGGTATTCAACATAATATCCTCCTCCTGTCTTGAGGTCGACCTGACCTGAAGGGTTGCCATGTACACAGGTTTCCTTCTACAATGGTCAGTGTCATGATTGTTCATCTTACAATTTTTACACCACCTTTTTCCTTGGTTGTAAGATTTTCTTTCATCATATTTCCTTTCATCGAATTGTGGGAATTTATTTTTATTGTCATACCGTGGCCTATCAAACTGGTGCTTACCTTTGTTTTGATCCCTAGGATCAAATTTATTAAAGTTCTGTGGTGCCCTAAAGTTATCCACTGGTTTCTTTTTATTACCTGTTACCTCTGCTTGAGCTGCTTGATACCTTTCAGCAACATTTAGCAACTCACCCAGCCTCTCTGCACCTTGTTCCATGAGAAACTTTCTCAGTTCTGGAGCCATGGACTCTCTTAATTGCTCTATAAGGACCATTTCCTTAAGATCTTGGGTTTTCCCCAGAGAAGTCCATTTCTCCAAGTATGTCTCTATTCGTGCAGAGAACTGGTGATAGGTTTCACCTGACAGTAGTTTAGCATTCCTAAATTTTTTCCTATAAAATTCTGCATTCTTTTCATATCTTAACAAAAGAGCCTGCTTTAGCATGTCATAATTTTCCTGATCACTTCTGCTCATTTTTGCAAAAACTTCATAAGCTGCCCCACGAAGTCCCTGAGATAACTTTAAGCTCCACCTTTCTCTCTCTAACCCATATGTGGTAGCTAATAGTTCATACCTATTTAGATAGCTCTCTATATCATCGTCTTTCTCAACAAAATGATCTAAATGAAAATTCATAGCTGAGGTTGAGGCTCCCTGGCTAGCAGTAGCATCAGAGGCAAAGGGACTGGCACCATTTTCAGGAGCATGGCCTTGAAACTCAAACTCCCTTAGTCGTAACTCATGTTCCCTTTGTAATCTCTTCTCCTCCTTTTCTGCTTCCCTCTCTGCAGTCAATCTTCTTTCTTCTGCAGCTAATCTTTTGTCTTCTCTTTCTGCAGTCAATCTTCTTTCTTCTGCTTCCAATTTCTTAGCCTCAGCCTCAATCTGCAACCTCTTAGCCTCAGCCTCAATCTGCAACCTCTTAGTCTCAGCCTCTAATTTTCTTTCGGCCTCTTTTTCTAATCTTCTTTCTTCCCGTTCAATATATTTGTCACATTCAGCAGTGACATAAGAAATCATAATTTGCCCGTCCATTCCTAACTCTTTCGCAGTCTGTACAGCAGCACATCGAAATTTTGCCAGGTCGGCCATTGTCTAACAGATAAATGTCTAAACAATTTTATCTATGACTAATTAACTCAAGACAACACAGGCACTGTGAGCTCAACCTTATTTATTTTCACCCAAGGATACCTTTTAATTCTTATTATTCCCTGAAGTGAGTTACCCCCAATATTTGTAATAGGGAAAGATTCAAAATCCAGAGGGCGAGACCCCAATATATGTGGTAAGGTGGGATGTTATAAATATTTATAGGGGACTTAGTGTACTGACTGAGATCAGCTGTGAAGGTATCTATATCTAATAAGAGTAGTGTATTATAGATAACCTTACTTGCTGCCACATATGTATACCTCAGTCAGAATTATTCTGGAATAGTGTGATGACTACGTTATATGTCTAGGGTATGTGTATGATGAAGTGTAAGTCATAACAACAACAGACAGATAAACAATTTAATTTATTCCACCACACTTGACAACACTGTGACACTCACATACATAAAACACTCTAAGAAGATATCTTAAAGGAGTCACTGATAACTTTTCAAATAACAATATGTATTCAGTGCTGTCATGAATGTATATGTGTCCTGATTCAAATACAAAGGGAACCAGGAATCACAATCAATTTTAATTACAAGTTATATGTACAGAATTTATTAATATGATTCTTGTAGTGACATATATTATTAATGGTATCCTATGTGTGTCAGTTGTGTAGTGGTAATATGAGGTAATACTGGTTTTGTTTTGTTCAAGCTCTGTTGGTATTTGTCATCATGACTTCAATAGTTTGTTTCTATTGGAACTAGTATTGGAGATGTTCTCAGTTCCTGGTATTAAAACAATTAAATTCCCCTCTTAATTTTAGTTTATAATGTCATTTTAAGATGGGGGTACATAATGTTGAGCTCCACGGCCACACTCTCTTATCTTGCGTGATGACTGCAGTAAAAGACTCCTCTGCTCGATTACTTTAATGAGTTCTGGAGCCACCCCACTGGTTGCTATATGGACCAAGGAGTATGCTGTCCACCTCTGGCTTCAGCAAAGCTCTGACCAGGTGCTGCTCAATAACTTTAAGACCACGGTCCCTGAAACAAGAAGGTTGTACCTTCTACGTCAGAACTAATTTATACTCCATTTCTACACTGAGCACAATACATCACAAACATTGAGTTCAGAGCGTTAGGCCAACTGTCAGCTTCATCTGAAATACTTTATACCAGTATTTCCCTCCCTAATGTTTACTACGCCTCTGCAATTCCAGCATTATTTCTTTCTAGTTAATAATCTAGGTGTCAGTGTACTGTTTGGCCATTCCATGCAGTTTTACTTTCCTCCGACACCTTCTGTTCAGGCTGGAGCACTATAGGCTTTACATCATGTTCGCTACTGAACCACACATATATACAGACATAATTTATCAATTTACATTCAATTTTCATTTAAAAATATTGAATATTTCAAGCTTACCACAATTCATGGAAATAATAATAAACAGTTTCGTTGACTGGCAATGAATATAGCACAACTCCGATCTGCCGATGTCCCAGGCTTTATTTTATAAAAAATATACACTGGTGCTCAACGCACTGCTTCTTAGTAGGTTTATTACAAGATGTGGCAATGAACAGACGCTCTGAATTGAGTATATTCGCAGCTCTACCCAATCAAACCATGTCTACACATCTTTTCAAAAAAGTACCCCTTTCTCACGTTTCCCCTGACAACACAAGGTAGTATTTATAGTCCGACATATCGTGTTTAGTCTTTCATTTGTTGCGCTCCAATCAAATAGGAGTTAACATGGTAGGCTATTTCCGTAACGTAATGTTTTTTCAAACACGTTATAAAAAAATTTTATGAGCAGAAATGATTTCATGCTGTCAGGCACCCCCACTATTTTATTTTGGCCATAACTTGGTAATTCCTAGACTATTTGCGTAACGTTTTACATATTCTTTGTCAGCAAACCCTAAGGAACCCAAATATACGAATTTAATGGAGCCAATATGCATTTTCTTCTAGGATAGTCGTGCTGTTACTACCTTCTCACTTCCAAACTTGAGGGTGTCTGGGTACTGTCATGTTTTCAAACGTAAACCGGTATAATGTCATAATTCCCAATAAGCGTTTTTCAGGATTTTAAAACCTAACTCTGGTATGGGTAGTGAATTTTATCACTGTCGATTTGAAATAAAGTTAGTGCATGTGGCCTTACACGCGTGATGGCAGCAATTGTGTATCGCGCGACGCGTGTTTAGTGTTGCACGTGTCCCTGCTTTCTGCCTCTCCCTTCTCTCTATCCTTTAGTCCATCTGTCCTTTAGTCACGCCGTGTATAAAATGGAATGAATGAAATATTAAATTTAGGTCATTGATCAGCTTGCGTATCTCAAGGTTTTTCCAAGAAATACAGTACACGTTTCATTGAAGAAAGCGGGTAATAATACAGTAGGCTTTTACTATCAACGTGAAAGCGTTACAATTTGCAGACGAAGTAGAAAACAAGGGGGATTTCGAGTACAGTCATTGTGACAGCACTGTTCTTTACCATTCTTCTTTCCTTTTATTAAATTTATTTGTTAGGCTTTGCATTTACGTTTTAATTTATATATGGGGATTAGAATAATTCACGACAATGCTGACTATAAAAAGGGTAATGAAGACAGAAAATGCATTAACTACAAAGGGAACCACAGCGCCAGGTTCCAGGGCTGCCCAGTGTATCAGCAGACCAAGAAAGAACTGAAGGAATCAATAACAACCAAACCCACTTTCAAAACGGTCATTAAAGATAGAAAGGAAAACAATACATATACGAGCACTAAAGTAATAACAGAAATCAAGAGTGTACAAGAAGAAGTTAAAATGATTAAAACACAGTTGGCTAAAGAAATTAAGAACCAGGTAGATTGTAACAAAACAGTACCCAAAAAACCAGTCGGATGGTTCAACTACATCCTTGGAAGGTACGAATGCACTGAAAAGTGCAGAGGCAATGCTTCAAGAAATGAAAGCCATACAGCACCAAATTGCCCAGGATGTAGTTAAATTGTCAGCACTGAAAGAAGAAAATGAAATGATACTGGTTAAATTATCTGAATTGAAAGAGGATAATGAAACAACACTAAAAAGGATAGAAAATCAGAGACAGGAGATTAACATAGACAGAGAAGCAATAGAAAAGGAAAGTAGCAAACAAAAGCAAGAAGCCAAATGGAAAGAATGGGTAACAAAAACCATCAAGTACATAAAGAGAGTTTTGATAGAGGAAAGAACAGAAGAATCGTCACAAATCCAAGTATTGAAAAAAGTCTATAATTGCATAAAAGAATCACCACGAAGAGTATTTCTTATGCCATAAGCAACTGATAGGGCCAATACACACTAAGAGCAAACTAATAGTTCTAAGACAAAACAAAAGGGATACTAGTTAATATAAACAATGGATAAGAAAGGATGTAGAATTGTTCAGTGTAGGGGTATCAAAAAGAATTTTGCACCCCTACTAGCAGAGACAGGAGGAACTAACACTATATATTCTCTTCAGGAGACACACTTAAACCCAAATAGTAGATATAGTTGTAAGGGCTTTAAGATACTTAGGCACGATAGGAAAGAAGGTAGAGGAGGGCTGTCGCAGTCTTAGCTAACGAAACATTTAAAACTATAGACTGGGAAGTATTTGATACAACCAACATAGAAGGTATACAGGTTACTATAGCAGCTGAACCAAACAATCTAACAATCGTAAATGTATGCGCTAAAAATGGCACAATTAAAGACGAAGAAATACTAGCCATAAGCACCAGACTAGGCCTCAAAACAGTCGTAGTAGACGATTTTAATTCCAATCATAATGCTTGGGGTGGAAAACATGCAGACAATGCAGGAAAGCGCCTACTTGACTTATAGAAAACAATGACCTGCTAATACTAAATGATGGAACTGCAACTAGAATTAATCCACAAGCTAACAGGGCAGACTCAGCAATAGACATATGTGATAGGGCCGTAAAGACACCCTGGCTTCCCCCTTCAGGTTCATGGCATATTTATCGCCCGTATATTTTCGATGTGCGCGCAACCCACGTGACTGTCAGCCCACGTGACGGCGCGAGCAAGCATTGCTGGGATGTGAAAAGTCTGACAAAGAAGAAGATTGATGACTAGGAGTAATAAAGCCTAAAAATTAGTTGGCTTATATTTGATGGTTGTGTGTTATATTTAATAGCGGTAGGTTTTATTTGTGTTTTCGTGCCTATTAGAGCAATAAAGCCGAGTGTTATTTAGTGGCACAATCAATACGCGCAGCGCACTAAATTCGAGTGATTAGCCTACTGCCTATATAAGGAATGCGATGGCCAGCAGCGGCCTTTTAAGTATCAGTCCAGACCAGAGAAAACGAAACAAGGTGCCTTGTGTGGGTAGAACAGAGACATGACACGTGAGTTTGATTTAAATGCAGATTAGCTTATTTCCTAGTGAAATTACCATTATTTCCCTGTAGCTTTAGAATTATATTGAGCGTGTCTGTTTTAATGTTTAATGAAATAGATAGATGCCATTCTAAATGAGATTTCTTCCAGGACATTATGATTTAGTCTTGAAATGATAGATGAGTGAAAATAATGTCCGGATAGGTTTTATTAGGCACGCTAAGCCCAAATCACATATGTGAAAGTTTAATAGCGATTATTTCATTCACCAGAAAGGCAAATATAGTATGAAAGTATTTCATACATGAAACCAGGCAGAGAAGCGATCTATATTAATTATTGAATATTAGATAATATTAACTTGTTAGCAAAATAGCAAGATGGCAGCCAACGTGGTGATGAATTTAATTCCAGTTTTGTTAAAGTCAAGAATAATTATATTTTATTCTTTGATGCGACAGTAATTTAGTAGTATTTCACGATTATTGATTGTTCTACTGTATATCTTTAGTGGGTTACTTTGAGTGAGGTGAGAATATGGATTTAGAATTCTGGAGAGCGCGAGGCCACTCCTTGGTGCGTAAGGCACGTTGAGGCAGGTGTTTCTCTGTTTGCTCCCGGCGGAGCATGGAAACACCAATGCAGCTGGTGTCCATTACAGGCCCACAATAAGCATTTTTATGCTATTGCAGTGGTTGTTTCGGTAACGGTAACGATGTGTTTCATGTGATGAGTTCCCAATCTCATCAGGGGTCATATACGACACGCTTGTTGCTAGGCGCACCTGTCGTCACTTACGACATGTTCAGATAGCAGAAATGAATATTGAGATGGATCAGTTGCGAGGTAGTGGTTTATGCCCATTAAGGAGAGTATTGGTTGTACATATTTTTAAATTCTATTTGATACATATTTTATTATTATTTAATTATGGTTATGTAAAGAATGGTTTGTGAGAGCACGTGGGCTCACTTGGAGATATATATTTCTCTTCTCCGCTCCTGAAGGAGCATGGGGCCACCAGTGTGGTTTGCCTCCGTATGAAGCATTCAGATGCTCGTGCAGTAGTAGTTTCGGTAGCAATCTGTGTTACATGGTGAGATTGCCAGCCTCATGCACAACACCATACTAGTCTCATTGGACGACATGCATGAGTGTGTGTGTGTGTGATAGCTGAGTGAGTGCTTTTGCAGTAGTGGTTTTGGTAGCACTCTATGTTACACGGTGAGATTGCCAGCCTCATGCACAACTCCATACTAGTCTCATAGGACGATATGCATGAGTGTGTGTGTGATAGCTGAGTGTGTGCTCTTGCAGTTGTGGTTTCGGTAGCAATCTATGTTACATGATGAGATTGCCAGCCTCATGCACAGCACCATACTAGTATCGCTAGACGACATTCATGTGTGTGTGTGCGTGTGTGTGCATGATAGTTGAATGTTTCACGCAGTGTAGAATGACAGTTTGACAGGTGAGAGCAGGGGGTCTCTGATTATTTAACTATTATGATTTTAACCAGTCGTTGCTTTATTTGCTTCTTCAGATTATCAATCGAGCACTAGCTGGGTGTTTGTTTGATGTTTGGTTTATTGGTTTATTTGTTTAATGTTTGCTCAGTGTGCTCTTGATGTCACTGATAGGGTTGTAAAAATAAATACAGCCCCTGCCTTAAGAATCAGAGTTTATTGTTGATTAGGGTATGTTGCGAGTGTGCAAGAGAGTGATCAAATATCACAGCATCATCATCATCATCTCGCCCACCCTATCACACATAAGTATAGCAACTAACAACCTAGCGAATGTAAATTGGAAAGTGTTACAAGACACAAACTCAGATCATCTGCCCATTATAATAACCAAACATGAAAACGTCATTCCAAACCCAGAACCAGAGAAACCGAATTTCAGCTATAAAAAAGCAAACTGTGAAGCCTTCCAATCATAGCTGGAGGGGATGGAATATAAAGAAATGGAGTCGGATGATACTGACTTGCGGGCAGAAACACTGAACAATGAAATTCTTAAAATAGCAATAAAATATATACCAAATAAAAATAAGCCGCAGCACCAAAAACCAATAATTAACATGAATAAGAAAAGAAAAACTCAGTGGAATAAAGAACCAGTTGCCTGGTGGAATAAAAGCTGTGCAGAAATTCATGAGAAAAGAAAACGAGCTTTACAAAAATATAGAAATAACAGAACAGAAGAAAACTATGATGAGTATAAACATATTAGGAATGAATCTAACAGAATAATATTTAAAGCCAAAGAAACTATCTGGAAGGAGTTTTGTCAGTCACTTAAACCTAGCACTCAAATTAAAGAAGTATGGAAAAAGCTTAAGGCAGTCAAAGGGAACAATAAGAAAACAATAATGCCAACAAACAAACTATCAAAGAGAGCAGAAACAGATAAAGAAAAAGCTAATGCTCTTGCTGAGTATTTCTATAAAGTCAGTACAAAAAGTAGTCTTGGACAGGAAGAAAATGAGAGAAGAGAAAGACTTAGGATACAGTTTTCAAAGGAACTACCAGACCAGATAGATGAAACAAACTATTTAGATGCTGATATAACAGAGGAAGAAGTAACTAGTGCAATAAAAGAGAAATCTAATACTGCCTCAGGGCATGATATGCTTATTTATGAAATCCTTAAGAAAGTACCCAAAAAGCTATAAACATAATAACTTCCCTTTATAACAAAATCTGGAGCTTAGGAAAGATACCAAAAGTATGGAAAGTAGCTGTGATAGTACCCATCCTAAAACCCAATAAGGAAGCTCATGATGTAAGTTCATATAGGCCTATCTCCTTAACATCCCAACTAGGTAAAATACTGGAAACTGTTGTTAACAAAAGAGTTAAATTCTTCCTGGAAAAAAAATCAGTTATATAGCCCAAACAAGTCAGGGTTTATAGCAGACAGGAGTACAGTAGACCAGCTTGTAAGATTAGGACACGATGTAAAGCTAGGGTTCAAGAGGAAAGAGAAAACAGTGGCAGTCTTTCTAGATTTAGCTAGAGCATATGATGAATGCTGGAGAGATGGAGCTCTTTACAAAATAAAAAAGATTGGCATTACTGGTAAAACCTATAGGTATCTATAAAACTTTTTACAGGACATGTATTTTGCTGTACAAGTGAACAATGATAAATCATAAATATATGAACAACAGAATGGGATTCCTTAGGGATCAGTGATTTCACCTTCAATTTTCACTATAGCTGTAAATGATTTAGCAGATAAATTTAACGACATTAAGAATGCAATATCACAATTTGCAGACGACTGTACCATTTGGCGATCTGGAAAAAAACTTAGACCATGTTTACCAAAAACTTCAAAAACAAATAGACAAAGTTTTAGAGTGGATGAAAAGTTGTGGCTTCCAAATTAATGTAAACAAAACAGTAGGTATGATATTCAGCAAAGGAAATTTAAAAAATAAAATAAAGAAATCTATACAACCATTAAAGGACAGAAAATATGTACCTCCTTAACAACAAGATTTCTGGGCATAACTTTAGACAAACAACTAAAGTGGAATAAACATATAGACAATTTAGTCGAAAGCTGTAGGGGACCCCTAAATATACTAAGGATTGTAAAAGGTAATGGATGGGGAGGGCCAGCAATAAAATAATGCTAATGTTCTACAAGTCTTTCATCAGGGGGAAACTGGATTATGCCAGCATAGTCTATGACTCAGCTGCAGCTTCTAGCAAAGCAAAACTAGACAAAATTCAAAATGCAGCCATGAGAACCATTATAGGTGCATTTATATCAACACCAGGAAAAGCGCTAGAAGTAGCTCTTGGCATAGCACTCCTTGGTCTAAGACGGAAAGAACTAAGATTAAATTATTGGAGTAAAGTAGCACAAGAAGTGACCCACCCAGCACATAAAGCATTTGTCAAAACCAACAAAGTGTATGGGAATTCCCCTTAAATAAAGATAAATATCCAACAAAGTGGAGAACTATAGAAGATCTAACGCAGTTCAAAGAACTGTCAAAGAAAATTAAAAATAGTAATAAATATAGAAGCAAAATACCACCTTGGGAACTAAAAACACCAATCATAGACTACTCACTTACTGAAAAAATCAAACAAAACATAGAAGATAAGAAAGCCAAAATGATAAGTAGAAAGTTCATTGATCAACTAACAAAACAAAGTCTGGCCGTCTACAGTGATTGATCCAAAGGTGATAGTGGGCAACTAGGCGCAGGAGTAGTAATACCGCAGTGAGGAATTGAAAATAGCTACAGTGTAACTGAAAGGGCTTCGATTTTTACCGCTGAGATGGTAGCAATTTTTAAAAGTTTAGAAATAATCGAAGATAACACACCAGAAGCTGTTACGATATTTACAGACTCACTACCATCACTACAAGCATTAGAACACGCTGGTAAATGTAACTGGACAGACATAAAGGAAGAAATTCTAGCAATTAATACATCACTAGAGAACAGAGGATGTAGTGTGAGGTTAGTGTGGGTTCCAGCACACATAGGTATTGCTGGTAACGAGTTGGCAGACCAGAACGCCAAGAATGGAAGAATAAGTAAAAGCAATATAAGAGCAGGACTGGGAAGGTCGGAGATCAAGAGCCAAGTGAAGCTAACTATAAACGAGGAATGGTAGACAAAATGGAAGAACAGTAGAAAAGGCAGACACGCGTTCAAACTGCTGAAAGAACCAACAAGGACGTGCCAGGTCAGAGAAGAATTAAAGATACCATCGAACAAAAAACTTTGGCGTCTCCGTCTCGGTGCAGCATACTTTATGATAGAGGAACGACACTGCCAATAATGTCAGGAAGAAAATGACATAGACCACTACCTGATCCACTGTAAAAAGTACGAACAACAAAGGCTTGAATTAAAAACTTACTATAGAAATCACAATATAGACATGACAGGTGATAAGGTTTTAAGTATAGATGCCACAGGAGATGCCCAATCAATACTTAAAAGATATATACATAAAACAAAGAAAACATATAAAGTGAAAACTTCAGAAAAGACATTCAACCAAATAGAAATTAAGCAGCAAGAACTAACAAATCATTTTTTTTAAAAACAGAAAAAAAAAAACTTACTAACTACTCATAGGACAAGGAAAGACAACGAGGTTAAAAAAAAACAACAACAACTCAAAAAGAACAAATACTAATACAAATTAAACCAAGTGTAAAGGACAATTGTTATCTATAAACAATACAAAAGAGAAAATAAAGTGGACAAATACTAATATAAATTAAAATCAGCATCTGCAAAAGACAATAGATATTTAAATTAAACACAAAATTAGTAAATAAAATGACACTAAATACCCCAAGTATAACCAATTTTCAGGTTGAGCAGGGTAGAACAAGATGGAATGAGAAGATGCAATAACGGTCAGCTGTTAAGTGCCTTCTCTCCACCCATCACCTCTTCAAAACAACAACAACATAGAATGTAACTCTATGTTACATGTCAGGAAGAAACAACAGTTTCCAGAATTTTGACTAGTTGTGATGTTAAAGAGATAGGCCTGTATGAACTTACATCATGGGCTTCCTTATCAGGTTTTAAGATCGCTACTATTATAGCTACTTTCTATGCTTTGTGTATTTTGCCTAAGCTGTAGATTTGTTATAAAGGCAAGTTATTATGTTTATTGTTTTGTTTTGGTACTTTGTTAAGTATATCATTGCAAAGAACACCATGTTTTGAGGCAGTATTATATTTCTCTTTTATTGCACTAGCTACTTCTTCCTTTGTTATTTCAGCATCTAGGAAGTGTGTTTCATCTATCTAGTCTGGTAGTTCATTTATAAAATTCTTTATTAGTCTGTATCATCTCTCAATTTCTTAATGTCCAAGGCATTGGCTTTATAGAAATATTCAGCAAGACCATTAGCTTTTTCTTTATCTGTTTCTGCTGCCTTTGGTAGTTTGATTGCTGGAATGATCGTTGTTTTTTATTCCTCCCTTTTATTGGCATACGTTTTTTCCACACTTCTTTAATTTGTGTGCTGGATCTACGTGTTTGACACAATTCCCTGAAGATAGTTTCTTTGGCTTTGAATATTATTCTATTCGATTCATTTATAATTTGTTTAAATTCATTATGGTTGTCTTCTGTTCTGTTATTTCTACATTCTTTTTAAGGCATTTTTTTCTTCTATCATGAGCAGATTTTAGTCCACCAAGCAACTGCTTCTTTATTCTAGAGTGTTTTTCTTTTCTTATTATTTTTCCTTATTGGTGTTAAGTGCCGTGCATATTTCTGAACTGTCTGACTGAATTTTTTCCCACTGTTTTGATAGCTTCTTTCTGGTTCTTTCTTTCATATGACAGCTATGTCTTAATCATTTTAACTTCTTTTTGGACACTCTTAACTGCTGCTATTACTTTCTTGTTCGTGATGTTGTTTTTGTCATTATAGATTCTTTTAAGAGCTATTTTCGTGTGTTGGTATAGTAGACATCCGTGAAACCGGGCGCTGTGATTCCCCTTGCATTTAACACACTTTCTTTTCACATTAGCCTTTTTGTAATCTGTGTCTTCTTTTGCCTTTTCACACTGCGCAAATGAGTGAGCACCGGTACAGCACCTGCATATTGTGTTTACCTTACAATTGTTTCTGCAGTGGTAACATTGTATACAGCTAAAGCATTGTAGTACTGGGGGATGCACGCTTCTGTGTTCTTTTTTGTATCCTCAAATAGCAGGGTCTTGGAAGTTTCCCTCCCTTCCGTTGCTATGACTTTCACTGGAGTTACTACATTCCCTTTAACTGTTATTCTTTCAATCTGCACCAGCTTCACGTCTGGGTTCTCTTTCGCAAGATCTTTTATTGTTTCCTCATTTGATAAGGTGGTATTTACACCTTTTATCAAACATTTTTAGTTTTCCTTGGCTATCTCAAGTTTTACTTTGCTATCATGATCTAGAGTTACTATTTTAGCTTGCTTACATAGTTCATCTATCGGGTTTTGTGCTCTGATACTTTCATGTGGTGTAATAAATACACCACCATTAACTTTGTAGATTTTAGCTGCCACTTTCTTGCCTATCACTGGTTCCAATATTGTTATTATTTAATCTTCATCCAGTGCCTTAAGCTTTGTAACCTCGCCCGTAACTTGTATGACCTTTGTGCGAGATCTAGTCTCCGCGTGACAGTCTTTGCTCTTTTTTGTTAAATCGACTGGGTTGTTTTGTGCGCTTTTAGTTCCGCATTTTGATATTTAGTTTTTTTTTTTCATCCCTTCTATCTTGGGTGGTCTTTGCTTCGTCTTATACTATCAGGTTCTGAATCTTTTGATCTAATTTATTTGTTGGGCTTAGTGCACTACCTGATATTTACTGTATTTTTACTTTTTGTTATATCTGCACCATTTCTGGTCCTTACTGGCTTGTTCACTCATTCTTTCATTTTCTTTTCGGATCTAATGGAGCATGGAGCCACTGCTGCTGTAATCCCCTTGCAGGAAGCCTGCACCGAGCAATCTCATACGCTTGTAACATTGGTTTTGTTTCTGTAGTAATGTGTAGTACATGATGAGGTTGCCACCTCCATGCATAACTTCACATTAGTCCTGTTGTACATCATTCCTGAGGGGAGGACTAAACTATTCTTTCTTTCTGTTAACTGTTGTATAGCTCCATGGATTCTGCTACGACGTTATTTAAATATATGTTCACGGTATGGGTAAAGAATTTTAATATTTGCTTGCTTCTTTTCAAGAGATGTAATTTGTCATAGATTTGTAGAGAAGAGAACTAAACATGTAGGAAGTTTGTCATAGGTCGTGCGCTGGATTACCCAGTGTTCGGCTTTTGAAATAATATTGTAGGAAAGAAGTGTAGATTTTTATAGATAGTTTTTGTAGGGGATAGCTAATAATAATAATACAAGTTTGTCATAGGTCGTGCGCTGGATTAGCCAGTTTTCGGCTTTTGACATAATATCGTAGGAAAAAAGTGTAGATTTGTATAGATAGTTTTTGTAGGGAGTAGCTAATAATAATAATACAAGTTAAGAAGAGCATTTCTAGATAATCTTAGCTAGTGTTAGAATAACTTGTCTTTAAGTACATAATACTGTAGAGAGTATTTCATAGAGCTCTAGAGTTTCGGGGCGACTCTGTGGGAGTTCTGATGTACTTTGTAGTTTGCTTTAGTAGGGCAGATTATTTGTCGAGTAGTAGAGTATTGGGCATGGCTCTAAATATTCCAAATAACTCCGAGGATTGAAGTGAAAGTAAGAAATAGAGATAGTTGTTCTCAAGCTGTTAAACAATGATCTTAACCCGCTAAGGTGACTTGTGAATCACTGGCGGCTCTTAAGTCATTTTAAAGTAAATATTATTCTGCGTGTTAGCTCTACAGAATATGTAATTAACATTAATATCTTAACGCCGTTGGTAGAGCGGTTGTAGTGAAGTGATAATGTGTGATCCTGCAGACTGGCAGGCAATACATAAATAGTGGTGATTTTTATTTCAATCAGTTTGCTGTTGATACCACTTGTAAGTAAACACATTGAGATCAATTGACTCGATTCTTTTCGTCTTCGTCTTCTGCGTTTGTCCTAAAAAGGACGTTTGTTACGTTGTATCGCCGTTCACATCAAAGCTGCGATATCTGCGCCTTTCGGCCCGACACATCCGTTTTCGGCATGGCATTTTTGGGCCCGGGTTAGCCTTCCCACTTCGATCCCTACTCTTTCAGCCAGACTGCAGTGATGCAACCTGTTTCCAGGACGACCACTTGGAGGTGTAGTAGGGTCTTGGTCAGCTCTAGTTCGCTGACCCTGACGCAAGCAGTCAAGCTATGCTATGGGTCGCTTACTGCATTCCTCACGTTTGATGCGTCTTCGGTCCCATTGACTCGATTCATAATTATAGATACTGTAAAACATGAGAAATGTTCATTGAATATTAAGAACGATGACATTGGTAATCTATATGAGATTTTGAGAACCAGTGTAACTTTTGAGTTGACACATTTTTATGTAATAATGAGAACAATGATTCTCAAGGTTTTTATCATGATGGAAACAAGAATATATAATTAGAGATAATTAAGAACGATGATTCTCACATTAAATTGAATAGGACCAGATAGAACTAGAGTTAGAAGGAAATTAACAAGAAGATAATGAAATTACATACTTTGAGAAAAAGAGAGCTATCCAGACCATCAGAAAAAGAACAGAATCAACCCAACGACTACTACCACACTCTTGACCGGCAGATCACCATTTTTCGCCTTAGGACAGGGCATAACAAACTGAATAAACACATGTTCAAACTACGATTGTCTGCTTCACCTTTGTGCACATGTGGATTAAACGAACAAACTGCTGAGCATGTTCTACAGGATTGTCCTCTGTACGACCAGTTAAGAAAGATATACTGGCCCAATGACTCAACACTAAACTCAAAGCTGTATGGAGCTAAAGAGGAACTCCAGACAACGGTCGAATTCATCATGTGAACTCATCTGACGGTGCTAACGTCAAAGATGCGATCGCAAGAAGAAGAAGAAGAAGGAAATGAAACTATACATAATATTGTTGGTTTTGTGAATAGGCATGCTTTAATATTCTTATATCCAACTTTTAATCTTAATAAACATTTAATCATTTATTGGATTGCCATGTGATTACCCTAATTATTGTTGGTGATTTAGAAAATGTTTGTCAGTGAAACATTTAATTATCGTGGTGACTTTGTTAAGTGTCGTCACGGACTTGTGTTACTGCTATTGTGAGATAAATGGAATAAACAAACTAGAGGTGAGAGATGACATTCCATTATACACAACATCACGAGCCATGAAACACCAACACGTAGCAGCATTCTCCTCCGGAAGTACAAAACTGGGTTAAACAAGGCTGCACACATTCTAATGATCGTGGAAATTGACATCTAGGGCGTATAGCCTTTCTGACCGCTGAACGCTTACATAAACTCTTACGTGAACGTAACATGTGTTAATAAGGTGCAATCTGAACATTGAATAATTGACATTTCAAACACATTTTATTTATAAACAAGAGGTGGCGCGGTCACATCTGTTTTCAGGTGAATACAATAAGCATTTAATTCAAGCATAAAATAGTACAGTGGATTAGACTTTCAAAAACTAAAGACGTTTAGAACGTTCATCAGCCTCCCGTTTTTGTCACGCGCTGAAATAGGTCAAAAACAAAATAAGCCTACTGTATAGTGCAAAGTGCGTTCTCCAACATAATTTAAATATATGAGTTACACCTTTTTTGCACACCGCACAGCATCCATTATCATGGAACTTTATGGTGCTCAAAAGGACATTGCTTAGCCATTGCATAATAATTATGACGTGAGTGCTCGTGCATGACAACGAAGGTCCGTTTGGTGTTGCTGGTCGTGATAGCTGTGTTGTGAGTTCTCTGAGGCGTTGCCGGCTGAGATTGCTGTGTTTTAAGAATGTGTCGCTAACGTCCGTTTATATATTTCATAGGTGATAGTCATGGAAATGTTTAGAGTATCTATTTCTGATTGGATCACACGGACGATAATGAACTGCGACGGACTTAAACAGAATGTATTGAGTTTCTAGTCACCACAAACGTATAACAGTTAAAATATGTATTGGACCATCCGTTGTTGGTCAATGGATGTTCATGATAAAGTCAGAAGTGGATCACCAGGAGTTGATGTATTTCTTACAACGTATTCAGTTGCCATTGTTTGTGTTGAAAATAATCACTTTTAACCCCTAGCAGAATATGGCAGTTAGTGACAAGAAACTAAACGTCACGATATGGTAACTGGATGGCGCAGACAGGGGAGACTATTGGACCGGTTACCAAATTTGAAAATATATTCAAGGGAGACGAGTCGCGTGAGTCAGATGAGAGCTGTACGAACTACCAGCAAGTCATCATCAGCCTTGTAGAGAGTGCAGAACTTGGGCCAATGGGGGAGCAGAGGTGGAAATTTAACAGCTTATAAATGTTAATGCTGGGGATGATGATGTCATTGTGCACACTGATGGGTCTGTAATCCGTGGTAATAAATGAGGGAGGGGCATCTCTGCTAGAGCAAAGGGCAGAACCGTCGCTGAGAAAGCGTGCTTACGTGATAAGAACCTCCAGCATGAGAATGGAGGTAGAGGCAGTTATTGCTGCCTTTAGATGGCTGTCTGAGACTTTATCAACAAAGGCATTTATTATATCAAACTCACAATCCATGCTTTGAAAGGTCCAAAATTGATGTCTCGAACATGAATGGAAAACCTCCATATAAGCACAGAATCTTCAAGAACTGATATGGATCTGTGATAGGGTGGGCGAGAGATGATGATTATGTTGCGATATGTGATCACTTTCTTGCACACTCGCACCGACCCTAACAACAATAAAACTCTTGATTCTAAGGCAGGGGCTGTATTTATTCACACAAACCCTATCAGCGACAACAAGCACATAAAGCAAACATTATAAAGTAAACCAAACGAAATAAAACACCCAGCCAGTGCTCAATTGCTAACGTGTAACACAAACAAATCACTGACTAGTTAAAATCACAATAAATAATTAATGCGAAACACCGTGCTCTTACCTGCCAAACAGTCCGTTCTTCCACGCTACCTGAAACATCCCACTATTACACACACATCCACTCTCATACATGTCTTCCAATGAGACAAGTGTGATGTTGTGCATGAGGCTGCAAAGTCACCATGTAACACAGATCGCTACCGAAACCACTACTGCAAGAGCAAATGAATGCTTCATGCGGAGGCCAGCCATATTGGTGGCCACATGCTCCATAAGGAGCGAGAAGAGAAATATATTTCTCTAAGTGAACCTACGTGCTCTCATAAACCCTTCTACACATAATAAATAAATACCACTAAAATGAGCATAATACAGTATTAAACGCTATGTACAACGAATATTCTCCTTAACGAGAATAACTACCACCTCGCAACCGATGAATATCAATATACTTTCCTACATTGTGAAGCATGTCGTATGTGACTACTGGCGCACCTAACAACAAGCATGTCGTATATGACCACTGATAAGACTGGGAACCTCATCATATTAATCGCATCGTTACAGAAACTAACCATTGCCATAGCATATAAATGCTTCGCGCAGGCTTCGGTTGGACCCAGCCGCACTGATGTCTCCACGCTCCGCAAGGAGCAATCAGTGAAACACTTATGCCTCAAACTGCCTTACGCACAAAGGAGTAGCATTACGCCCACAAGAAATCTTAATACCTGAAGCTAGATTCATCTCAAAGGGAATTTTAGCACTACAAAAGTGTGTACACAACAGATGTAATTAAACTAATCTCAAAGTAACACCATACAATTATTCGTTAACTTATAATAAACTATCTTGGCGTGAATGAGAAAATTATATTAATCTTGTACTTCTAAAATAACACCTCTTATAATAACCCAATTTTCATCCCAAAACTAAATAATAAACATGTTTAACCCCCTAAAAATATACAGTAAAAGTATAATTAATCATTGTTAAATATACTAAATTACCTTCGCAGTAAAGAATAAGCTAAAGTAACTCTTGGACTAACAAAGCTAACAAAAGTTATAATTTGCCCACTACGCTCTCAAATAATAAATAGCTTAACATCATTAGGCGTATAGGACGTGGTATCTAAAAATGTTATTGTCGCTCACATGCGTCAACTTTATGCAAAGTTAACACGTGGCCGTGGCTGCCATCTTGCCAACAGTTAATAATATCCAAATTTCAATCCCTGATATCATCTCTGTCCAGTTCCATGTATGAAATAGGTTCTTTCTATATTCTCACGGCCGTGATCTGTACTTAACTCGCCTAGTAAAGTCTATCCACACATTATTCTCACTAATCTATCATTTCAAAACTAAATTTAATGTCCTAAAAGAAATCTTCCATCACCTGTGTCAATACCGTGTCGAGGTATGGCGGCTTGCATACCCTGATTACCCCCAGAGCTATGCCAGCGGGAGTTTTACTCCTGGAAGGTTCTACCAAGCTTTACAGGTTTGCGCGTTCAGGGGTCAGACTTAAGCAGACACCCTGGTGCTCCAGGTTGGAGGTTTTAGCATAGGGCTGACATCCCTGTATATGTATAAAGAAATGTAGTTACGGAAACGACAAAAAATGAACACACTTTGCTGCGGGACGGACATCCGGAGTCTGAGGCTCGTATGACTGTCAGTGATGAAAGCCGAAAGGAAGCCACTGACATGAAAACAGACGTCCTGACCGCAAAACATGATACAAGAATAGGATTTTGGAATGTCAGGTCAATGAACGAGACGAGTAAACTAAAACAGGTCACGGCAGAAATGAGAAACTATAGGTTACACATTCTAGGGATAAGCGAGAGCAGATGGACAGGGGCAGGAACAGTTAAAACAGCAACAGGAGAAAAAGTACTTTACTCTGGAAGAAAGGATGGACAGCACAATGAAGGTGTAGCCATTATTCTACAGAAAGGAATAGAAACGACATTACTGGAATGGAAACCCATCAACAATAGACTGATAAGATTAAGATTGAGAGGGAGATTCACCAATACTACAATAATACAATGCTACGCTCTAACGAATGACAGCGATGAAGAGGTCAAGGATGAATTCTATCAACAACTGCAGAAAGAAATGGAAGACTCACCTAGATATGATCTTATTATAGTAATGGGAGACCTAAATGCGAAAGTTGGTACACACAATACATATAATGAAAGAGTAATGGGGAAATGCGGCAGCGGTACAGCAAACGAAAATGGGGATAAATTAATACGTTTCTGTAGCACTAACAACCTGGTTATTGAAGGAAAACTTTTCCCACATAAAGAAATTCACAAATTAACAAGGAATCACGAAATGGTCGGTACAGAAACCAGATAGACCACATCATGATTAACGGTAGATGGAGACATGCATTACAAGATGTGAAGGTAATAAGAGGTGCAGATCTGGGAAGTGATCACCATTTAGTAGTAGCAAAACTGAAAGTGAAACTAAGAATGGCTGGACCAACTGTAACTACACAGAACACGTTTGACATCAGCAAATTGAAGGGCCCCCTTACCAGAAAAGCTTTTGCGGCTGACATAAAGAAACGATATCAATTTGCCAAAAGTCAAGAAAATACATTGACTGATGATATAGACCAGAAATTCAAAACCATTTCAACAATATATAAGGAAAGCAGCAAATTATGCTTGGGATTTCAGGAAAGGAAGAAGCAAGACTGGATAATACCAGAAACATTAAACACCATAACGATGAAAAAGGAAATGAAAAGAAAGAAAACAGAAGCGAAGTCCCCCAGGTTAAACCAACTATATAGCGAATAGTACAGTCAGCTGGACAAGGAAGTTAAACGCCAAACTCGAGCCAACAAAAGAAATTTCCTAGACGATCTTGCAAGACAGGCAGAAGAGGCAGCACAGAGAAATCAACAACGCACAGTATACAAAATAACTAAATTCATCAGCGGAAAACGAGGTGCGAACAATATTACATTAGTAAGACATAAGCAAGGAAATCTCATCACGACAGCAGAGGGACAGGAAACAAGATGGGCAGAGCATTTCAGAGAAACTCTTAACAAGGAACCACCAGAGACACAATTGAATGTTCCTGAGGCTGGAAACGATCTAGATGTTAATACAGACATTCCACGAAAAGAAGAAATCATCACAGCAATCAAAGGGTTAAGGAATGAAAAAGCTCCTGGCCATGATACCTTAAATGCAGAGCTGTTTAAAACAGATCCTGAAATAGCAGCAGAACTATTAGAACCACTATTTGCTCAAGTCTGGAAAACAGGGACAACACCAACAGAGTGGAACAAAGGAATAATTGTCAAATTGCCCAAGAAGGGAGATCTTGCAGACGTCAATAATTGGAGTGGAATCACTCAGTTCCCAGCAAAATACTAGGCAGGATAATTATAAGGAGAATTTCAAAAGGAGTAGACCACAAACTGAGGAAAGAACAAGCAGGATTTAGAAAGAACAGAAGATGTGTAGATCATATATTCACTCTCAGGAACATTATAGATCAGTGCTCAGAATGGCAAAGACAGCTGTACATTAATTTCGTTGATATTGAAAAGGCTTTTGACAGTATACACAGGGACAGTTTATGGAAAATACTGAGGGCTTATGGAATTCCAAGCTGCATAGTGTCAATCATAAAAAGCCTCTATGCCAACTTTACGTGTAGTGTTGGGCAGAGCAACCTAACCTTTGAGGTGAAGACAGGAGTACGACAGGGATGCCCCTTATCAACCACTCTATTTTTAACAGTCATAGATTGGGTGATGCGACAGACAACAGAGGGCAGTCCAAGAGGAATAAGAAGGACTACATTATCTACATTGGAAGATCTGGAATATGCAGATGACATTGCACTACTAGCACATTCACATCAACACATCCAGGAAAAAACGGATAGACTTAATAAGTATAGCCAGCAGGTGGGATTGAACATCGATTTTCAGAAGTCAGTGGTCATGACGCTAAATGTGAGCAACAATAAGCCCATATCAGTAAGGAATCAGCAACTGGTACAGACAGACACCTTTACATACCTAGGATGCATAGTAACACCAGACGGCGGGTCAACTAAAGACATCAACAACAGAATGAACAAAGCAAGACCAGCCTTTTTTAGGCTAAACAATATCTTTAAGTCCTCTCAGTACAGCACAAGCACAAAATTAAGATTATATCAGAGCTGTGTGCTTTCTGTGCTTTTCTATGTTGCGGAATGCTGAAGAGTTACAGAGAAGAAAATGTCGAAATTGTCCTCTTTTCACACAACATGCCTAAGAAAAATTCACCGAATCTTTTGGCCGAATACCATCACCAACCAAGATCTGCTTACTCGGAGCAAGCAAAAGGACATGCACACCATCATAGCTGGCAGATGCTGGAGTTGGATTGGCCATGTCATCAGAAGAGACCCCGATGCAATCACAAGAACAGCTATGCTTTGGACCCCTAAAGGAAAACGAAAGAGAGGCCGAAGAAAAACAACTTGGCGGAGGACGGTGGAGGCTGAGATGCAGGGAATGAACCAGAGTTGGGGCACTGTACGAAGGATGGCCACCGATCAAGCAAAGTGGAATCAATTTATTGTTGCCCTACAAGACGCCACTAGGCGTGATGGCCACTGACTGCTTTGACGGTCGGCGGCTAAGGATCCAAGAAGAAAAGAAGAAAGGAAAGAAATCTCCTTATGAAACACATTTATTTATATATTTCATTAAACACGATACCAAATAGGTGGCAAACCTACATCCCTTTATTCTTTCTAACCCTATAGACCGAAATGTGGAGGAATCAACTTCTACCTAAATTATCTCACGTGTTCAAGGCATCTTCAGATCGACTCTGGCTTCTCTCTCTGGTTTCTTTGGGGCGACTGACGAAGAAAACGGCCTCTGCTGGCCAGCTCACTTCTTTAAATAGGCCGCTAGGCCTAATCACTCACAGTGTAGTGCGTGCGCGTAGTAATTGGGCCAAGCAAATAACACACGCGATGGATGCTCCAGAAGAAGCGAAAACACAAATATAAAATACAACTATTTCTAGGCTTTATTGTGGCCCTCTTGATGAAGCGAAAACACAAATATGAACTTCAGGGAGATGCTGGGGCGTTTATTATGGCCCCATCAAAGATCTACTGTCCTGGTCACGCAGGGATACGCGGCAATGAAAGAGCTGACAGACTAGCTTCAAGAGCACCCATAGAAGGTGCATTGGACATGGATAAGGGAGAAATACTGAAGGCAATCCATGTTTGTCTATTAGAGACTGACACTGCAATCGATGGATCATCAAGGCTAAGACTGCTGGAATTTGGGTTCAAATATAAGACCAGCAGTGATGGACGTATGAGAGGACGCATCCGGCACGTATACAACCAGTGCGCAACAGGAACAATTAGCATTCATACACTTCGACATTTGCTGAGGGAGACTGAGCAGCTATGGGTTTGCCCAGAATGCAATGACGTCGATTCTGATTAACATTAACATTAACATTTATTGGCCGCTTTAGATTTTATTTTATTTTGTTTCTAGAAATAAAAGAAAAAAATTAAACCGTATTACCCATTTTGCAGGTATAATGGGGCGGCCATCTGTCCTCTTTTCCGGTTTAGTGGCAGCCATCCTGCTTTGCTTCACATGTGACTGGACTTAATATTAAGGGAGTTTTTTTTTTTCTCTTATTTTTATAGTTTCATGTTCTCTACTTAATTCTCATTTTCTTTCCCTCCTGTCTCTTGTTTGTCTGTCCCTGACGAAGGCCTTGTGGCCGCAACGTAGGTTTTTCTTGTCCTTCTCCTTGTAAGACGTATTACTATTTGTGTGGGTGTGTGTGTTTTTTTTTTTTTTTTTTTTTTTCAACTCTTTTCTTTGGATGTCATTACCCATAATCACATCTTAAATGTCGAAACGTCTGAAAGCAGTGTTGCCAGGAAGATCTGCAAATCAGGAGAGAGACGCCAACGAAAGAAACTGCAAAATTAAGAAATATACTAGAATTCAACAGAATAACGATTGTAGACATCATACACATCCAAAAACAATATACTGCTCAGCACAGATACAAACCGGAGTCTACAATGCCTGGCTTGGAAATCTTGTAGTTGCTACATGCGTACTCGTAAAAGTTCTCACATGGGTCGACACTTCTATTCATCAACTGGAGGAAGCGATCCGCCGAAAACTGTACCAGCTGGGGCTGGTAGAGTAGTGTGCGTCTAAGGCATGGTAGATAACATACTATTAAAATCGCTGTCTACTATTTCAAATAGTCTTTATTTACTTTACTGTTACTCTGATTACATTTTTCATTTAATAAATTTAGGGCCATCTGAAATGTAGCGAGATTTGGTACCACTTGCTTCGTTTGTGAATAAATGTCTAACGCCACAGAAACACACACACACACACACACACACACACACACACACACACACACACACACACACACACACACACACACACACACACACACACACACACACACACACATACAGCGCAGGGAACGTGACGGATCTTGCTTTGAAGTTTCAAGGAGGCGGAAAAATGTGAATTACGTTTAGCCTGACGGTATTAAAGAATGAGGAAATAGCGAATATAGGAATGGCCGACTTTAAAAGCTTGCATTAACAGGTAAGAAAATTTAAAGCTACAAGAGCAAGCCTGGTTGAAAGTTATTAACACTATATTAATTCACAAGAGGATATAGACTATGAAGGATATTCAAAAGGATATTATTCAAATATAAATAGTTTTAAAAATAATTAACATTTTTTATCGTCATCACAACTGCTAAAAGTTAGCTAAATATCTTTAACAATTTATTATAACTACATACCTAAACGGATTTCGATAAAACTTGAATAGAATGAAAGCTTCATATGAGGAAAATGAAAGGATACCTAGGAAAGAAGGAAGGATATAAGTGTGTAGTGAAAAGAAGAGAAAACAAGTACAGAAAAAGCACAGATCGCCTTAAACCAGGAGATAAAACGAAAATCTTATCGGACTTCAGACGGTGCTTTCTCGTACGGGAGAGACGCCCAAATATAAGGACAGAGCGGGGCGTTGAAAATCACACACACCAAATCCAGAAGCCAGACTGAGAAACTGGAAGACAGCATCTGCAAGAAAAGTTCTTTTTTCACGCTGCATTGATAAATGCTTGTTTCTTGCACCAGATTGACATGGACTGTTTTTTTGTGATGTAGCTCGTCCAGTCAAAATGTTCTTTAAATGGGTCAGGTTACCGACTGTTGGGACCCTGACAAGGTGTACTGTTAAGTGCGTATATTCTGATGCAATGGGTGAGTGTGAATATCAATAATGACAAACGCGAATGGATGACAGTTCGACAGATTCACAGGACACTCACTCCAATCCCAGGTGGAAGTCAAGGATGGCTGGACTACTGTGGTCGTTTCATACTGTTTAATAGGACGCACACACTTAGACAGTACGTGTATAGTTACAGCAACATAGGTCGACATAAATAGCATATTGTTGATCAATGGTCTCCCATCTTAAGTTAGCATTCATGTTGAATAACATCACAATGGAACATCTGTAGACAAGCACTTAGATTTCTACTGTTTATCAAGATAATCATCAGGCCTTACTGACCAAGCGTGTCAGTTGATAAATACTGTTCAAGTATGACTCCAAAATAGAACCTCTTTTCTAGAGAAGATTCCTTTAGGTAAAGTTCAGCAAATCTATCTGAAGATAATGTTAACCCACCAGTATTGGGTTTTCTTTATAACTGTGATCTCTTAATCATCACCTGATATAAAGGGGCATCCCCGTTCTCTGATTGATGATCGACAAAAAGTTAGAACCCAAAATGGCTTCTGGTTCCCTTTTGAGCATCGCTCACTATACAGATGTATAGCAAATCTTCAATAGAAGCTTTGTTCATAAACACAAATGTTTCTACAAGGATCAGCATATTCTTTTATCTTAACTGCTGCATACAATCGTCTACCGTGCTGCTAGGTAATATGTCATCCCGACATATGGATATCTATAATCATCATGAAGCCGTCTGCCCAGTTAAGCCTAGGATGAAAAAGTTCAGTAAAATGTTCTTTTACCTGGGCATGAGAAAAACACTAGCAGAACACATACGCCCCTCTCCTGGCGTTATAGAATAAACACAGGGGACTAGTAGACTTAATGAACATATCAGAAATTATCTTCTTCCCCATGACAAATCATAGAGACCACAGACTGGGGACTCCTCTTCAACATGGCTTTCGCCCGGCATTCCATCATCCCGGAAGACACTCTTCTCTCTTCGCATGCGCAGAACTCCCTGACCCCAAAGTACAGTACAAGAAAAAATAGTTCCACTAAGACATACCAAGATATCACGATATAAGACAGAATCGTCTGAAATAGACACAGAGTAAACATAGACTCGGACTATAAACATTCCTGCATAAACCTAAGCAAGATCAATCTGTTTTCTGGCCCAACAAGGCACAGACTAACGAAATCCAGATTCATACGCCAAATTCGATCTCCAGGGGAGATAACCCACATAAGAAAAGTATCAATCAGTCATGGGTGATATATCTTTGACCAGGAAAGCATCCTGATTCTAAAAACAAATACCTTCCCTCAGACAGATAAATATTATAATAACTTTGTCACCAGTAATCTGTTGGTAACATGCATGCAGGGCAGATTAACGTCAACCAATACAGCCTCACCGGAAGCTTATTAATTCTAAGAGGGTAAGTTTATTAAAGATATATGTATGACTAATATCATTTCATTTCAGATTTTATTTACGATTTGATTGTATCAGACATAATAACAAGGGAAGGACGCTAACCAGAGATAACCTCACCTGCATTGTCAGGAAGCATAACCATTACTTGGTTAGCCAAATATATTGTGGCTAGTTCTTGCCTGGAAGCTTACGACATACCAGCAAGTACATACGTGACTTGGCATCCATAAGTGGAAGGCAAAGGTTATATCGTACACATGTATCATTGTGGTGAAGTGGGATGTTATAGATATTTATAAGGGACTTAGTGTACTGACTGAGATCAGCTGTGAAGGTATATATATATCTAATAAGAGTAGTATATTATATATATAACCTTACTTGCTGCCACATATCTATATATCTCAGTCAGAATTATTCTGGAATAGTGTGGTGACTACGTTTTGTGTCTAGGGTATGTGTATGGTGAAGTGTAAGTCACAACAACAGACAGATAAACAATTTAATTTAATCCACTACTCTTGACAACACTGTGACACTCACATACATATAACACTCTACACAGATATCTTAAAAGAGTCACTGATAAACTTTCAAATAACAATATGTATTCATTACTGGCATGAAGGAATATGTGTCCTGATTCAACTACAAGGGAACCAGGAATCACAATCAATTTAAATTACAAGTTATGTACAGAATGTATTTAATATGAATATTGTAGTGACATATATTAGTACAAATGTTCTATGTGTGTCAGTTGTGTAGTAGTAAAATGAGGTAATACTGGTTTTGTTTTGTTCAAGCTCTGTTGGTATTGGTCATCATGACTTCAATAGTTTGTCTTTAGGGACTATTATTGGAGATGTTCACAGTTCCTGATTTTAAGACAAGTAAATTCCCCTCTGAATGGTATTTTTATAAAGTTATTTCAAGATGAGGGGACATAATGTTGAGCTCAGCTGGCCAATTCGCTTATCTGGCGTGATGGCGGCAGGAAAGGACTCCTCTGCTCGAATTCTCCTCTGGGCTCAGGAGACACCTCACTGATAGCTAAAAAGACCAAGGAGTATGCTGTCCGACTCTGGATTCAGCAAATCTCTGACCAGATGCTGCTCACTACCATCAAGACCACTGTCCCACAATTTCATGGAAATAAACACAGATACGTTGATTAGCAATGAATTCTGGCACAAACTGGCACAAATTCCGTTCTGCCTATGTTCCAGGCTTTTATTTTAGCAAAAATGTGAGCTGGCTTCAACGTACTGTCGCTTTATCAAGCTTATTTGAATTAGTGGTCTCGAACTAACGCTCCCAAGTGTGTATATCAGCGAGACTGGCCAATGAGCCACGTTTCGACAAGTGTTTGAAAAAAAATGTTATCTTTTCCCGTCTCCCCTAACAACCAAGATAGTATTTATAGCCCGACCAATCGTGGTTAGGCTTTCATTTGTTGCGCTCCAATCAATTTGGAGTTTACATGGTAGGCTATTTCTGTAACGTAGATTTTTTTCAAACACGTTAAAAAAAAAAATCTTATGAGCAGAAATGATTTTATGCTGTCAGGCACCCCCAATATTTTATTTTGGGTATAATTTATTAATTCCTGGACTATTTGCGTAACGTTTTACATATTATTTGTCAGCAAGCCCTAAGGAACCCAAAAAATACTAATTTAAAGGAGCTACGTGGTTGCGTTCAAAATATGCAATTTCTTCTATCTCCTGTTTAGAAGATGTGCTGTCTGGGTACTGTTATGTGTTCAAACGTAAACCCATATAATGTTGTCTTTTCTAATAAGAGTCTGTTATGATTTATAAACCTAACTCTGGGAAAGGGTAGTGTATTTTATCACTGTCCGTCTGAAAAAAAATTAGTGCATGTAGACTTACACGCGTGATGGCAGCATTTGCGTATCGCGCGAAGCGTGTTTAGTGTTCGGCTTCCTCTCCCTTCTCGCTATCCTTTAGTCCAACTGTTCGTTCGTTTTGGTAACGTAATGTAGAAAAAGACATGAATGGAATTTAAAATTTAGGTCATTACGCAGTCTCTCAATTCTTTTCCAAGAAATACAGCACACGTTTCATTGAAGAAGGCGGGTAATAATACAGTAAGCTTTTATATCAACGTGAAAGCGTTACAATTTGCAGACGAAGCAGAAAACAAGGGGGATTTCGAGTACATTCTTTGTGATAGCACTGTCATTTTACCATTGCTCTTTTCTTTATTATATGTATTTATTAGGCTTTATATTTAATTGATAATTTATATATGTGGATTAGAATATTCCATGACAATCATAACATGTGAGTTATTCATGTATATTGTTAATTCTGCACAGTGGACAGTATTTTATCATGCTATCTCTGTAACATATTACCATGAATCATTCATTTATATACAAACACTGAAGACATGGTCACCTCATGAACAGCAGTGGGTGGTGAGATTGTCGGAACACCATGGCCACCTACTACTTTTAGTTCCAGGTTCTATGATGGAGTTTTATGATCGTTCCTGTTCAGGTTTATGATCCTTCATGATCAAGTTTATGATCGTGTTAGTGATCAAGTTTAAACTAAAGACTTGAGGACCGTTGATCCTGCTAACTGAAGCCTAGAGGTCAACCAATCTTCAACACCTTAGTCCTCCGTAGTTATAGGGCGGACTGAAGGACAGTCTATTGATTCAAGTGTGTCTCATGAACCTCGAACAAATATCAGATGGGTTTATTTGTATCCATCCAACAAACACTGTGAGCAGTTTCTAAAACGACTGTCGATGATGATAACAGCTAGAGACTAGATAGCAGGATATATATATATTAAAAATATACTGTGACAGACTGTTCTAATTTCATTGGAAGATTCATCCAAGATTTTTTACTATTATTTATTTTAATTTGTAACTATAAATAATCATACATTTTACCATCTTCCAACACCCATTTACAAGAATATATAGATGTAAATAATAAATTATGAAATTGTACTCATTTGATTTGGTAAATTTTTAACTGTTAAATTTTGAGTTACTTTTTCTAATTTAATTATATTATCACATAGGGTTACTTTAGCGAAAGTGGCACCGTATACTTCTGAAGCCTAACTCTATTGTCCAGCTCAGAGTATTCACAGCTGTAACTCAATTGTGATACCAGTGCAGTTCTCGGGCACTGGAACTTCATACTTTCTGGAGAGAGATTCTACTTCTTCTCTACCACTATCATAACACTCGGAAAACCTTTCGCTACATGAAACCTTTTTGTACTGTTATCTATTTAACTTTTTAGCACTTATAAATGAACCATGTGTGTGAAATATTTCCGTTTGTCTCTCTGAGGAAACTCACCCTTCTCGCACCAAAACAAAAAGAATTCGACTATTTAGTGACATTACTTTGATACATGTTCAAAATTTTTTAAAATAGAGACACTGTAAATCTTAATTAAAACCCTTCAGGTGTTTAACACGTAATTTTTCTTCATCAGTTGAAACAAAATGGTTTTGAATTTTACAAACATATAGGTCTCCATCTACATCAGTTATTTTTAAAGTCGTATCTAACTGAAGTTTTAAAGTAGAATGTTCAGCTTGATATTCACATTTGGTACTCTTAACTTGCATAAAAAAGGGCCTTAACAAATTGTTAAACTTATGTTTCCCTTATGTACTGCTGTCCGTTTTCTTGTGTAGATATATATGATCTCTGGGGTGGCTATAACAATATAAGGAAACTACTCACTAGGAAAGTTACGAGATGTGATTATTATAAGGCTGTACATGAGACTGGCAAATTCATCATATAAAACGAACTGCTACAGAAATCATCACTTCAAGGGAATATGAAAGCTTTGGTGCACGTTTTTATCTTAAATTATTAGCCCTTGAGTCTATTAATCTGGACAGAATGTCTAATGTAGAGTTTCTTTAAAGCTTGCCCTGTAAAAGGATAAAAGTTCAACATTTTTATGTAAATGAAAACCTCCTTCTCACGTAAGTATATAAGTATGTCTCGTATGAATGTATTTTGTATGTTACAGATGCAAAGTAGTGAGGCGACTGAAGTCTTTGGGGTGGCGAGATTTGGAGGGTGATTTATAGGCAGACATGTAAATATGAGTGCAATTATACGAGTGTTCCGGAGTATAAAAGCTTCAAGGTTGTTTTTTTCGTCCTTCTTACTTCTAAAGAGATAATATTTGCAGAAGTGCAAAAAAAGTGCCACACACAACTCTACAGTAGAATAGTTGCTCTATGTTTTAACTGCAATTAAAAAAATAGATAACTGCAAATTTAATATGTCTTAACCAGTGAAAAAACTTTAGATAAATGTCAAGCAATAACGTATAATCAATGAAATTTTTTAAAGTTTAGTTGTTTCCCTTAGACAGCCGTTGGGGGATAAATTACGTCCCTTGAAAAGAAGTAAGAAAAAGTCAAATTCCTTGACAAAAAGGTGCAAATATGTTTTAAAATACAGTGAACATCAAATAGTGTACTAAAATAGAACAGTCATATCATAGCGAAGGTCATGGACGATACAAGTATACAACAATGACAAAGAATTGTAAGAAAAAATTGAGGATTTCGAGATATGAATATATAGAAGAATGTTCGAATCTCACGGAAAGAAAAGAAAACACATAAAAGAGTTCCTAGAAAACCGAGGAATAAAAAAAGAATGAATGACGAAGATCCAAATAAAACATCATAAATTATTTTAGCCATATAAAAATACATACCACCTTGCTATAGACCATAATGTAAGGCCGAGTTGAAGGCAAATGTGGCAGGATAAAGACAGCGCTATAAGTGGGAAAATAACATCAAGAAATATACAGGAAAGTGTTTATAAGAGTGCACCATCTAGACAAGAGACAGAAGATGTGGGGATAAACTGCTGCTGACCTTTGTTGTGGAGATGGCGGCTGCTGATGAAGATAACGTGCACTAAATGGTATAAAGCAATATTATAAACATTGTATTTACTAAATAACCGGAACAGAATTTTATTAGAATACATTTCGAAAACAGGAAATATTGAAAACAAACATGTGCACAATACTGTTTTTATGGTATCGAATATTGACATTGTCACCATCAGTGTTTTGTGTAGGTGGTCAAATCGCAGATTACCGTAGGCAGGTGAATCTTTAGAAACTACACTAGGTCCAGCTTTAAAAGGTGGAGGTGAACAGTTCCACAAGTAGCTGACTTGACCTTTCCTAACTCAGGAACAGAGTCATGTACACAGTTACAGCTGTGTAGAGTAGATCGTGACACCATCTTATTTCCAACCCGGTACCTTCCCCGTGACAGGCCAGCGCTCTAAGCACTCTGCCGGTCGGATGCTCTGTGTTTAGTACAAATTGGTATTTTTGGACAGGACTAACACAACATCTTGCACACGGTACATGAAACTGTGAACAGGGTATCGTGTTGGCTGTGGGGCAACTGCAACAGGTTATGGAATTCAGGACAATAGTTTACATATAACGTATTGGATATTTTCACAACTGCCTCAAGTTGGTCATCAGCATGGATTTTTTTTTTTTTTTCGTACGCCCGCTAATACTCGAGGCGAAATCTCAGGTTATTTTTAATGTCTAACCTGACATTGATTTTTACGTGAGTATCCTATTTTCTTGTACAGAGACAAGTGTCCCTCGCCATTCAGGCAGATACTCGCCGTTTTCGGAGGTACCCATTAGAGCTGGGTCGGCTCAGGAGCCGCCAGTCCCTGGTCGACGACACTCTTTCAAATGTCCTCGCCAGGTCTCGAGTTAATCCAGTCCAAATCCCGGTCGACGAAAAATCCTCAAATGCCGTCGCCCGGGTTTGATCCTGAATCACCCGGTCGCCAGAGCGGTGTTGTAACCACTACGCTAGTGCGGCTCCATCAGCATGGATAAAACCAGGAGTAAAGTTGAAAGTCTTATCTAAAGTGGAGAGGGTTCAATCCCCTGCGAAGGCGGGCAAAAGACAGCAAGAGGATGATACTTCAGAGGCATGACCCAAGTGGACCCATTACCCTTAGAGCGTAAAGACGGTAAAGGAGCGGAAAAACTTGTCCGACGGATGAACCCCTTCAGATGATCAGAATGCCTCATATTGTGATACTATATACAGCGATTCCTATCGTGGCATACTGCTTCACAAATTTAATTAATTCATTTATTAACCTACAGTTTCTGTGAAGCACCACTATATGTTACTGGGGTCCGAAAGGGGAGCAAAGAATAGTGGCACTGTAACATACCAAGCATATCGTAAAAAAAAGTTTAAGGAGGTTTAAGCATGAGGCTGGTTACCCTCATCCTCGAGAAATTTCAAAGACACAAAAACGTCAACAACATGAACAGGTCATCTAAAGAAAATAAAACTCAACCATCCACGATAGGTTAAGGTCCTCTGGCAATTTGGAAATACATGGAGTTAAAAAAAAAATCTGGCCCAGCACAAAAGTCAGAAATTTGGATTAAAATATCAAGTCCATCCTATGGTATGGCTGTGAATCATCAAGAACAACACAAAGTACAACCACAAAGTACAACACAAAGTACAACCACAAAGAACAACACAAAGCACAACCACAGAGCTACAGATTTCCATAAATGGATGCTTTCGTAAATTATAAAGATTGAAGTGGTATGACAAGATAACTAATGTGGAACTGGTTACAAGAACCAGGCACGCGCCAGTGAAACAAGACGTAGGAAAAACACACTGGAGATGGATAGGACACACACTGGAGATGGATAGGACACACACTGGAGATGGATAGGACACACACTGGAGATGGATAGGACACACACTGGAGATGGATAGGACACACACTGGAGATGGATAGGACACACACTGGAGATGGATAGAACACACACTGGAGATGGATAGGACACACGCTGAGGAAACCTGTTTATAGCATTACCAGGCAGTCCTTGTTCTGGAATACCCGGGTCGAGAGAGGTACCTGAATTCCAAAAAAACACACACAGAGGAGAACTGCTAAACGAACGATTGTTATTTTGACAGGATTAAGACAGACATAATGAGATAAAGGAGTCATAAAAACCCCTTTAGCTTGACGGCACAGGCAGGAAGACTTGGGATAAGTTTGTTGAAGACCTATGGTCGCATCCCACAGGAGCACGTGCTCGAAGGCCTAAACTTCTAGGAGAGCTAAAGATGATTGATTCTGTAAGACACAGATCTTTAATAAACGCACGCCTAATTCTTCCTATTCTGTGCCATCCGGGGCAGGATCCTTCAAATTCTACCCTATCCTATTGTATTTATATCCCTTTGGTTTTTGGTGCTGGCTTTCTAAGAGGACACCATCTGCAGTAGTTGTTCCTCGCTGCATAGTGAGCAAAAAAGGAAATGAACGAAAGAAGTATTTCTAAACCTTCCTCTATTTCTACAATTCCATGGATAGAGTTATAGAACATTTGGAATAAGTGCACCTTTATGTAACTTTTAGCCCTGAAGGACGGTCTTCTTCCTACAGTTCCATCGACAGTGTTATAGAACAGTCAAACGAATGGATATTTTACCAAGTGTTTCCTATGAATGAAAACAACGCGTGCCTACCTAATGTAGTTCATGAATAAAGGTAAGATATCTCGTGAGTTTTCACAGGGATCGCTGAAAACTTACCTTTAAACACCGAGGACACAACGAGTTTAAATAACGGCGGAGCCAGTTAGTCCAAAAACTCTTACCTTCAAAATTCTCTTTTTTTCCCTTCTGTCGCCAAAAGATCTATCAAATTCTCTATTTAGATATTCTAGTACTCACGATCCTTGGATTGCCGACCTTGGAATTAGAGAGTTCGAAGCGTTGACATTTCTTTGTAACCTGATCTTCAGGGTCAGACGCAAGACAGAAACTGAAGCAACAAAACTAACCAACCATACGAATACAAGAATTATTACAATTCAAAATACCAAGCTAAAGAAGAAAATATATTAACCAGAAACGTCAATACACAGAAAGCATCAATAATGCAAATAAACACTAACAAAACATGTACTACTATCAAACCGTGTAAGTAACCGAACGAAGTGAACAAACTGAACCAGACAAAGAAACAATCAGGAACCAAACTACCAATTACCATAACAAGCAGTGAACACAACAACAATCTACACAGGCCACAATATAGCGGGATATCACATGAGGAACATAGAAAGCATATATATGTTTTTCTATTCATGTTCATTTATGCCTCCAGTTTACTTGTCAGTGTGTTCTTCGGTGTATCTCGATATGTCTTACCCCGGAGATTCCAGAATTAGGACTGCCTTGTAATCACGTATCCCCAATGTTTGTCCGATCAATCACACGTATCTTTTAGTCATCACATGTTCCTTTGGTACCGGGTGTGGTTCTTGTCACCAGTTTCCGGTTGGTGGCCTTGTGGTATTATTTCAATGCATATATTCTATACAATAACCAGTTCATGAGAGTCTAACGTCTTGGTTTTTGAGTTCGTTGTTCATTAATTTTCACTGACATTGAATAAGACAGACTTGACATTTAACTTGAAGATTTTGATTTTTGTGTAGGATTTATTTCTTTTTCATTGTCCTATACTTTAATTCCCAATGCACTGAAAGCAAGTTTTATCTGTTATGTCATACTCTCCCTTGATCTCATGGGTAGTGAGATTGGAAATCTAGCCTTCTCGGATAAAGACGACAAATTAGGATGTCCTGTGCGCAAGTTGCGCGCATTAAAAATCCTTCGGTAGTTGGAAATCATAAAGAGTAGGCCATACGGCAGCTGCCATTGCAAAATTTACTAAACATACCCACCAAAAAAATGTTAATAGAATGCATGATTCCTGTATACACACTATAGGATCTCTCCGGTGCTACGGAGTTCGTGCGCTGTGCTGAGATTCTTCTTGTGTGATCTAAGTTAAGAAATTGCAGCACTGATGGCATTATCCGTGTACAATGATTGTGGTCCTTAAAACCAAACTACACCAATCCTTATTTGGTACCACTGCCCTTTCCCTTCTTTACCTTGCTGCTAAGATGCATGTATGATTCTACAACTTTTAGGGGTGTTTCGTCAAGTGCAATCTTGTTATCTTTTCTTGCATGAATTCTCATTATCTTTGTATTCTTTCCTGTATATTAGTTTACCTACTAGCTACGAACTCTCAACAAGTATGTTGTAACTTTCTCTTGTTTCCTGTATATTAGTCTACCTACTAGATACGAACTCTCAACAAGTATGTAGTAACTTTGTCTTGTTTCCTGTATATTAGTGTACCTACTAGCTACGAACTCTCAACAAGTATGTTGTAACTTTGTCTTGTTTCCTGTATATTAGTCTACCTACTAGATACGAACTCTCAACAAGTATGTAGTAACTTTGTGTTGTTTCCTGTATATTAGTGTACCTACTAGCTACGAACTCTCAACAAGTATGTTGTAACTTTCTCTTGTTTCCTGTATATTAGTCTACCTACTAGATACGAACTCTCAACAAGTATGTAGTAACTTAATCTTCCATTTGTTTACTGTTATGGAACAGACAAGGAAGGTCATCGGCGAAATCTGTATCGTGAAGATGTTTAGACAAAGTCCAATGAACTCCATTTCTGTTGGTTAATATCGATGTTTTCATTACCCAATCGCTAGCCAGTAAGAAGAAGAGAAATAATGACAAGAGACATCCCCGTCCCACTCCAGTTCTCATCTCAAACGATCTCATGTTCTAGCAGTATTAATGTGAGCAGGGGACGTTTCCCTAACATGTACGTATTCATGCAGATAATGCCAGTAAGACTTGTATACGACGTCATATCACGAGACACCATAGCAACAGAAACAACGGTATCGATACGACGTTATCAAGTTGTTGCGTGTATCTATTACACCTTCTCAAGAACGTAAATGTTAATAAAAGATAACGGATGTTATGAACTAAACCTTCAAAACAAAATAAAAAAATAAACCCTTAACTCCCTGTAGAAGAGGTATCATGTTTAAGGCAGCACGACTTTGGGGAATAGGGCACTAGTCAAATGGCAGCGAGACCGTGAGCCTATTTTGAAACTTAAGTCGTTCTTACAGCGTTTCTTTCAATATTATCGAAAACATTTAAATGAATAAAAAGGGATGTTAATATGCAAGAAGCAAGCAACGAAGCAGTGAGTACAGCCATAAAGTGATTCACACAAAATATTAAGTAACCAAAGAATAAACAGTGACATGCGAATGACCAATGAGTTGTGAACTACAGTATAAGGGGGGCACAGAGATTATTGACACAATACCAGTGTTTTAGAATCACTGTCATTGCGACTATGGAAATCTAGAAAGAATTTACGAGCCATGCTACATTAAGTCCTGGATACGCCTGCTGACTAATATGTCATGTTGTTGTTGTTTACTCAGGACTGCTCAGCTCGTCACTATTTAATAGCCAATACCAAGTTGAAGAAATCGCTCATCGGTATAAGACCATTGTAAGCAAAGCTGTGAAGATAGAACTTGCCCGCTTTAGTGAAGGTACATCGGTGACACTTCGTGTACTAATGTCATGGATATAGCCATTACGCTTGTAGTTTGGCCTACGTTTTTCTGTTTTCGCTGCAGTACAAGTCATATATGTAATCCTCTTTTTCTCAAGTTTCTATTCTTCTATACTGTTGACGGATTCAACAACAGATTCTCACAAATTAAACTGGCGTTAATCTATATATATATATATATATATATATATATATATATATATATATATATATATATATATATATATATATATATATATATATATATATATATACTCATGGAACAAAGTAAGTGTGCAACACTTTATAGGGCACTGTGCGTGATTTCATGGACGAAATTAAATAAAAGTTGGCACACAGTATGGTTGAATATTGAATAAAAGACCAAGTGATCACTTTGATTTTAGTGAAAGTGTCATGAAAGAAAGATAAAAACTAAAGTCAGTATGGCATCCCCACGAAAAAACTAACTGCAGGTCTGTGAGGTAAGAGATTTGCCTCTCTGAGCCTATTCCGCACTGTTCTGCACGAACAGGAGCAAGATGTGTTTGTACCACGCGTACCAATATGACACGGCACGTGTCTCTAGAATATTTATTACACATAAGGGAGGGAAACCCGAGGCCTGTAAACAGTAAATTAATATGAAACAAATATAAAGGTATGTTATCAGGCACTCGCATGAAATAAAGAAGTAGAACACCGGACAACAGAAAAACAACAGACATGAGTGGCTTACCCAGGATTTGAACACTGGACCTTCCGTGCCACAACCCCGCCTAGCCATGCAAGCGAATCACACTAACCTCTCTGCCATCTACGCATCATCAAAAAATGATGTTTCAATGGCAGGTCATCAGTGCGAACCACAATACACGACACCGGAAGTCCACCATGGGCAGTTCATAATATTTCCCTCCCTTATGTGTAATAAATGTTTATACAATACCAAACCTACCCACTATCCTGTTCTCACTGTTCTGGTCTACTATCATTTGCTGGACACAGTATTAAGGTCCTTGTCTTGTTGGATTTGGCCTATACTGCATGATAGAGATACAACAGAAGTGATTGCGTCATTAATAGGCTGAACTGCCCATGGTGGACTTCCGGTGTCGTGTATTGTGGTTCGCACTGATGACCTGTCATTGAAACATCATTTTTTGATGATGCGTAGATGGCAGGGAGGTTAGTGTGATTCGCTTGCATGGCTAGGCGGGGTTGTCGCACGGAAGGTCCAGTGTTCAAATCCTGGTTAAGCCACTCATGTCTGTTGTTTTTCTGTTGTCCGGTGTTCTACTTCTTTATTTCATGCGAGTGCCTGATAACATACCTTTATATTTGTTTCATATTAGTCTCTAGAATATAGTGGTCCACAATTCCCAGTCAAACTTTGGTTTGGAATTACTATAAACAGAGCGCGAGGACAGTAAGATTTGTAGGGGCGGAAATTAACTTGCGCGACAAATGCCTGTCTGAGGGACAGTTAAATGTTGTTTGCTGGATAGTTAGCTGTAAAGAGTATGTGTTAACAATTACTACAAAACTAGTAAAGTTATATAGTAGTTAATTTCCCATTAGTGTATGAGGTAAGTTGTTGTTATTGTTTTCTTAAATAGATTTTGTTGTTGAGGTAACTATTAGTTTGGTACTTATTTTATTGTTGTTTTTTGCATGAATGCAGTCTTTGGTTAACGTACTACTGTTTTGTTTTTTTTGGTGCAATTTATCATGACAGAGCACAAGCAACGCTTAGTGACACATCTAGTACAAATATAAATTTTGAGTTTTAAATTAATGCCTACTATTACTCGGGCGTAAATGTCTTATTTACAGACATGTACGTGCCCTAAAATAGATTACTGTGAAATATATATCCATGTTGATAAATCATATTATATAGATGTAAAGATGCACTGACGTATACGCAGCTATCTGAACACATAACAAAGCAGACAAGTAAGTGTGAGCATTAGATAGACAGAAAAAACACAGTTATATCACAAAATGGGGTGATCATCCTCGATCTCTGTTTCACTCCGGCTATATCGGTACATTTGTGGTACTGATTTTATTTTGTGCTTTCATTTGTCGCACTTTCTTTTTCTGCTACGTGTACCATATATTATGTATTTTACTTCTTACACCCTTCTGAAGGATAAGTAGACATGTCTGGTTGTTATCCATTTCTCCCTGCATTGCAAGGAGCGGCAGCGACCTAGTCATGTTGGCAATCGTGGGCGCAGCGATATCAGTATACAGATTAACACGTAAATCACCTTAGCGCAGTGCTTAATCACTGATAAAACACGGGGGCGCTCATTATCAAAGCTTGGAATCCGGGAAGACAACTGATGGACAGACACAGTTAAGAGATTACTTTCCAATAAAAGCAATGATCGTTACATTGGGAACACGTTGTTATATGAGTTTACCGACATGTTCGAAAGTTTGTACCCAAGGGCAAGCGTATGTGTACGGTCCATTTTCAGAAAATTAATGTTTGAAATTTTGCATTAGCTGAGTCATGCAACATATATAATTCAGATTGGCTGATCCTTTGAGGCGCGTATAACGAACGCGTGGGAAGGCAGTGAATATAATCTGAATGTTTTCTCAAGCTATTTCACTTGAGACATCGCTTGCTAAAATACCAGACCTTGCTACAGAGAAGAATTACAATTCAGAATTCTTTCTTAACATACGGGACACCTTTTATTGGACCATTTATCAGGACTTACAATATAGACCAAGTAATCTCTAGCATTTTAAATAAGGAAACCGGGATTGAGGAAACTGAAGGACCACACACGAAATCATAGAGGGAACATATTAAATTAACGACACGCGAGACGCGTGTAAGAGGCCGATTGAAGTTTCTTTTATTCATCTGAGCGAAAAGTCTGTGAGTCAGGATTGGCGTAAGTTGTGATTCACATTTCATATTTTATTACTAACATGTGAACTAACATATAAATATGTATATATTACCAAGTGAAGTTTAATATGTGAAACTCGCTAGTGGATGTCACAGTCATTTGAGGCTAGCAAACTCAGCGTATAGAATGATGATTCATGAACCAGCACTGCACTGGCTAATGATTGCTTTATTGCTAGTTTCGTAAAGAGAGCTAAAAGCATAACGTAGTTCCAGGTTCCATAGGGAGCAGGGAGGGAAAGATAAAAGAAATGATGTACTTTCTAAATCACTTTAAAATTAATGTATGTTTTCAAGCTTTAAACCAGTGTAAATGTATATGTGAAAATATTCATTTTCAAGTTAATGGAAGTTTAAATCTTTGGAATCAGTTTAAGCATAAATGAAAACATTGTTCAATTTATATTGTGAACACATATCTATCAGTGGAGATGTATATGTAAACAGACTCTATCTGTATTATTAACCTTTTCATTTCAATATAAAGTAACTATGAAAGCTATTCTATTTAAAAGTAATGAAAGTTTTATCCTGAGGGATTAAATTTAATTTTCATCGAGAGTAAATTCTGAGTTAGGGGAATGGTGATATGGGAAGATAGCGACCCATAACTATATGATGGAAAACACCATACTCAGAAGAGCCATTCTTTCTATTCTTTTACTATAGTTATTGGTGGTATCAGCAGAAAGTACTATCTCTGGAACAAGAAGGGAACAGTGGCCTAAGCCTTAAAACGAAGGACCCACGTGGTAGACTCTCCTTAACATTTGTGGGAAACGAGCTACACACGACATCCTTGACCAGAGACGAGCGTGAGCTGAGTGAAAAGAACCAATCCATAAGAAGGAGCAGAACCGTCATTGGCAGCTAAGTTCAAATCTATGCTGCCACTTGAACGTCTTGTAACATTTCACAATCCATAACGACTGTGATGATAACTTTACTTCATCCATAACTATTCAAATTATTTTCTGTGATGCTGCACTGTAATTCTGTCTTTCAACCGGCCCGATTCTGTCGTCTATTTTGTATTTCCGGCCCGATTCTGTGGGTCTATTTTGTATTTTCACAATTTATTTCTTCTCATTTGAATATATATCGTGTTTGGTATTTTTATGTAGGTAATTAAATGGGGTCGTTTTATGACGGTAGATTTATTTTACACTCGACCAGTTTTACTTTCTTCTGATTTTTCGCGATTTTCTTTCTTTACGGAAATCGCCATTTCATGCACGCAAGTCAGAAACACGCGGCCGTCACAAAACGTGACGCAATCTTCGGACACGCGGTTTGCGTTGTTTTCAAATCAGATTGGCGCAGCTCATAGTTATGTTTATTTTTCTAAGCGTTTCCATTGGCCCGAGTGCGTAGATTAATGAACACGCGGGGGTGGCCCCGGTGTGTATAAATAGCCAGTTAGACAGGGGCCAAGTTCTCTATCGTAAGAAATAAGTGCCTGCCGTATGACTGCGTATTTATCGTCTCCATTGCGGGGGACAACAGCGATAATCGGTATGTAGTATTTGATTATCGTTTATTTATTAGTTGGTTTTTGAGAATTTCGCCCGTAGTTAATTTCTTCGGGGACATTAACTTTTTAGTTCTAAAGGATAGTGCCATTCATTATCATCTTTGACGAACAATGTAAATGCAACAGTGTGCTTATTCTTTCTATGATTTTGGCAGTAGATAGGAACGTGTGAAGTTATAAGCTACACGTGTGCTCATAGTTGTAGAATGTTATGTAAAACCACCATTTATTCCTGTGTATTTACAAATGTAATTTTAGTGGGAATCGATTGTGTGTATTAAATTCTTTTTTTTTTTTGCCTTAATGTAAGAAATGCAGTCGGAGAGTAAAGATGTATGTTATAAGTGAATTATACTGCTTAGAGGAGTAAACTATTCCTATAGCGAGATTTCATTTAATTCTGGAGTAAGTGGGAAACCTCATGGGTAACGTTAAAGGAATTCCCTAGTTTGAATGTTTGGACACGTGGGTAGCCACGCGTAACAAATAGATAAGAGGCAGACAGGTCGGGAGGTTTCTGTTTACTTACCTGGCAGATTATAGTTGAGAGAGAGAGGGGGGAAAGGAGAGAGATTTAAGTGCCACGTGGGTAATATTATTTTTTTGTATTGTTGTACATGACGAGTGAAGTACTGAGTAAGGGAGTTATAAAGATTAATGGGTTAAAGATGCGTTATGTTGGAGTTGTATACAATAGACGCATTTCCTTTTAATTTCAGCGAGTCACGGCGAAACAGTGGGGAGCATAATTTTGTCTAATAAAATTATCCAAGGCAAAAAGACATATCTCAGGGTCAGAGTACTAGAGTTATCGTCAGGAGCAAAAGACCATAACTAAACGGTCTAGTGCAGTGAAGTTCAATTCTTCAGCGAGACTGGTTTCGATTGCGTACAGCCGGAAATCAAGGCTGTGGTTGTTTTTTTCCTCTAACTCCGGAGCGGGTTAAAAGAGGGAAGCTATTCAGCAGCGGAGAAGTTTGTCGACAGTTTATCAAGTACCTCATGCTTGACGCCAGAACTTCATCATCATCGCAGAATTCAAGAACAGGTGATAGGGTTACCATACCTGGGCCTTGAAGGTAGCGAGAGAAGAGCGTAACGGAGACGCCACATCATCAGTCGTCGAGGGTTGGAGAGACACTGAGACCAAGGGAGAGAGAGAGAGAGATAGAGAGAGAAGGAAGGAGAATATAGGCAGGACCAGTAGGGTCTGTTCAGTATCCACTTGACGGATAGATACTGAGCCATTGTGTTACTCCAAGTCTATTATTTGTAGCATTTCCAGTGGTGTTAGTTAGCGGCGCATATCGCCTAACAAGTGGAAAGCTGTGTAGACGTTCGTTGAGGAAGAGTCAACAGGACTGAGACAGTAGAATCTTATTTTATTAGAGAGTGGAGGCTAAAGTTGACAGCTCCATAAGATTAGAGTTGTTTAAATCACTAACCATATTTTTTGTTCCTCAGCAGGGTGACAGACAGAGTGAATGTGATTTGGGTTTTTTTTTTTGGTGGCTATCAATTTAATCGTTACTTGTTTTCAGGCCGAGCAACAGTGCAAGCCATTTCTTGACTGATGTTTGGTGGTATTTTAATGTTTTTTTTCCATTCTTTAAATAAAAATATATATTTACTGTACACTGGATCAGCTTCTACTCTTTACTATACTTACTTTATGTCGTCTGTATAGTGGTGTCTGTGGTCGTTTTATACACCTTATCTCCTTGTACTTAAAGGAAGTCAGAGGAGGGTGAGATTATAGCCTTTCTGAAGTCACGAAGCGGCAAGGGCGAGTCAAAACCTGGTTCTATCCCTTGAGCCAATAGTCTCATCTGTCCACAGGCATGTCATTTTCCATCTAAATTTTATCTTCTCAGACTTTCTCATACTAGGGTCTTGTTTTCATTCAGGCAAACTCTAAAAACTTAAAACCACTTCGTGACAAGTGGGCGGCAATCGTCCGGTGGATCATTCTGTGGAGATCAATTCTGTGATCTAGATTCATAGAGTGTCTCTAGAAAGTTTTCTTAGAATAGAGTTTCTTTAAATATCCCCTAGACGTGAGCTATTGAAAATGATAGGCATAATCAGCGAGAGAAAGAGAAAGAGGACAGGGCAGCCGCCGCAGAAGCAGCGAAGGAAGAGAGGGCCGCCGCCGCGGAAGCAGCGGAAAGGCAGGCTGAGATGGAACTTCGGAAAAGGGAAGCACAGGAGAGAGAGAAGGCACCAAAAAGACAGCACGGACTTGCCCTGCGTTCTCTGGAACTGCAGTACCGAGCTTCAGAAGGCATTTCAGCTAATGGAGATTCTCCTGGAGCAGGAGCGAGCGACACCTCACTAAACGGAGGGCCCCGAATGGCAGCCATGAGCTTCCCATTTGACTCGTTCCCTAATGGGAATGAAAAGATTGACGTGTTTTTGGAAAAATTTCAAAGAATGGCAAAGGCATACGGTTTGGATGAGAGTCTTTTGTGCCTAAAATTATCGCAATCACTCAAAGGTCATGCGTACGACGTCTATAATAAGCTGCTCATAGACGATCAGAGCAACTTCGAGGCACTGCGAAATGCTTTATTGCAAAGATTTCAGTGGACACCCCGTAAATGCCAAACCATGTTCAGGGAGAGCAGGCCGGAGAAGGGAGAGAATTTCGCACAGTTTGCCGAGCGGGTGAGAAATTACCTAACCCGGTGGAGGGAACTGTCGGGACTGGCGAAAACTTTTGAAGGGTTGGAGGAGTTAGTTCTGTGTGAGCAGATTAAGGCAAACATGTCTCCCGACTTGAGGCGGTATCTGGCAGAGCAGGGTGCCCAGCAACTCGATCAGATTATTGTGTTCGCTGAAAGGTTCCAGACAGCACAGGCCGAAGTACTGGGACAGAAACGGAAAAACCCAGACCTGCTAGCCCCAGAAAAAGGAGCTTCGTCATCGCAGTCGGCTACTTCACCAGCTCATCAGCAACCAGGGCCTTCTCGCAAGGAGCCTCATTCTGGTTATAACTTGCGCCCCCAGCAGCATAACAGAGCACCGACAACAACCTCTCAGGAACCCGCTAGGAACAGAGGAGATAATCAGAGGTATTGTCAGAATTGTAGAACCACTTCCCACTGGACATCCCGGTGCATGAACAAACCACCAGCTCATCATGCAGCTTGTTTAAGACCGGTGAGATGGACTAAAGGGAATAAATGGGAACCAGTTCAGTCTGAGAAGTTGTTCTCTAACAGTGGACCAGCCGTAGTGAATGGGACGGCCACTACCTGTTTGTTTGACAGCGGGCTTACTTACTCCAGTATCATCGCTCGTCATTTGGTGAAACCAGGACAGTGGACCGGAGAAATAGTTGAGATTGGTGGCATTTTGAGAAGAGGTATCTAACAGCGTCTGCCCGTAGCCAATATTGAGGTGAAATGCAAGTTTGTGTCTGGCACAATCAAGGCAGCTGTAATGGCACAGCCAGCACATGATTTCAACCTGGGAAGCCCATACTTAGTTTTGGGAAACCCAACCACACAGATCCTTGCTAATGCAAGGGGGCCTACTGCAGGCTAGCAAAGTGAAAGGGGAAAGCCCCAAATTCACGGAGCCCCACGGTAGCTCAAACATCCTTGTCTTGCGATGAAGAGGATGGAAGCCTCTAAAGACAGTGGAATGTTAATTACAGAGGCGTATTCGCCTGTCAGCCCTGTTCAGCCTAATCGCCAAACAGTGGTGACGCCTCTGATTTCGGAAGTATCTTCTTTGTCGTCGGGAATTAGGCCCCCGACGGTATTACATCTCTCAAGGGAGGGAAATACTGACAAGAACGAACAGGTGATAGCTTCTTCAGTCAACCGCAAACAGTTACGTCCTGTTACGGCGATGTCTGGCCAAGCCAGTCAGACTGTTTCAAAACAATGGGAGGCCGCATCATTTGGTAATCATTATTTACCACGCGCCGCCAGGAAAATTCGTGGGCGAGGGAAACACATGAGAGGGAGGAGGAAGGGCGACCAGTCATGTTGCAGTCGCCAGGAGGAAATCCCCTGGCGTGACCCTCACGATCCAGGGCTTGCAAAGATTCTCAAGGATATGGAGATGGGCCTGTATGATAATGCTAATTATGACAGTGATTAGATCGGGACGTAGATTTAAATACGGGCCAGTATGAAACCCAGAGATTTCAGTGATTTAGCACGGATTCCCGCACTTGAAAGGGGGGACTTATGTGATGCTGCACTGTAATTCTGTCTTTCAACCGGCCCGATTCTGTCGTCTATTTTGTATTTCCGGCCCGATTCTGTGGGTCTATTTTGTATTTTCACAATTTTTTTCTTCTTATTTGAATATATATAGTGTTTGGTATTTTTATGTAGGTAATTAAATGGGGTCGTTTTATGACGGTAGATTTATTTTACACTCGACCAGTTTTACTTTCTCCTGATTTTCGCGATTTTCTTTGTTTACGGAAATCGCCATTTCATGCACGCAAGTCAGAAACACGCGGCCGTCACAAAACGTGACGCAATCTTCGGACACGCGGTTTGCGTTGTTTTCAAATCAGATTGGCGCAGCTCATAGTTATGTTTATTTTTCTAAGCGTTTCCATTGGCCCGAGTGCGTAGATTAATGAACACGCGGGGGTGGCCCCGGTGTGTATAAATAGCCAGTTAGACAGGGGCCAAGTTCTCTATCGTAAGAAATAAGTGCCTGCCGTATGACTGCGTATTTATCGTCTCCATTGCGGGGGACAACAGCGATAATCGGTATGTAGTATTTTATTATCGTTTATTTATTAGTGGGTTTTTGAGAATTTCGCCCGTAGTTAATTTCTTCGGGGACATTAACTTTTTAGTTCTAAAGGATATTGCCATTCATTATCATCTTTGACGAACGATGTAAATGCAACAGTGTGCTTATTCTTTCTATGATTTTGGCAGTAGATAGGAACGTGTGCAGTTATAAGCTACACGTGTGCTCATAGTTGTAGAATGTTATGTAAAACCACCATTTATTCCTGTGTATTTACAAATGTAATTTTAGTGGGAATCGATTGTGTGTACTAAATTTTATTTTTTTTGCCTTAATGTAAGAAATGCAGTCGGAGAGTAAAGATGTATGTTATAAGTGAATTATACTGCTTAGAGGAGGAAACTATTCCTATAGCGAGATTTCATTTAATTCTGGAGTAAGTGGGAAACCTCATGGGTAACGTTAAAGGAATTCCTTAGTTTGAATGTTTGGACACGTGGGTAGCCACGCGTAACAAATAGATAAGAGGCAGACAGGTCGGGAGGTTTCTGTTTACTTACCTGGCAGATTATAGTTGAGAGAGAGAGGGGGGAAAGGAGTGAGAATGAAGAGACACGTGAGTAGGAATATTTTATGTATCGGTTTTTTCAGAACAAGACAGGGGGAGAGGGAGGAGAGAGATTTAAGTGCCACGTGGGTAATATTATTTTTTTGTATTGTTGTACATGACGGGTGAAGTACTGAGTAAGGGAGTTATAAAGATTAATGGGTTAAAGATGCGTTATGTTGGAGTTGTATACAATAGACGCATTTCCTTTTAATTTCAGCGAGTCACGGCGAAACAGTGGGGAGCATAATTTTGTCTAATAAAATTATCCACGGCAAAAAGAAATATCTCAGGGTCAGAGTACTAGAGTTATCGTCAGGAGCAAAAGACCATAACTAAACGGTCTAGTGCAGTGAAGTTCAATTCTTCAGCGAGACTGGTTTCGATTGCGTACAGCCGGAAATCAAGGCTGTGGTTGTTTTTTTCCTCTAACTCCGGAGCGGGTTAAAAGAGGGAAGCTATTCAGCAGCAGAGAAGTTTGTCGACAGTTTATCAAGTACCTCATGCTTGACGCCAGAACTTCATCATCATCGCAGAATTCAGGAACAGGTGATAGAGTTACCATACCTGGGTCTTGAAGTTAACGAGAGAAGAGCGTAACGGAGACGCCGCATCATCAGTCGTCGAGGGTTGGAGAGACACTGAGACAAGGGAGAGAGAGAGATATAGAGAGAGAGAGAAGGAAGGAGAATATAGGCAGGACCAGTAGGGTCTGTTCAGTATCCACTTGACGGATAAATACTGAGCCATTGTGTTACTCCAAGTCTATTATTTGTAGCATTTCCAGTGGTGTTAGTTAGCGGCGCATATCGCCTAACAAGTGGAAAGCTGTGTAGACGTTCGTTGAGGAAGAGTCAACAGGACTGAGACAGTAGAATCTTATTTTATTAGAGAGTGGAGGCTAAAGTTGACAGCTCCACAAGATTAGAGTTTTTTAAATCACTAACCATATTTTTTTGTTCCTCAGCAGGGTGACAGAAAGAGTGAATGTGATTTGGGTTTTTTTTTTTGGTGTCTATCAATTTAATCGTTACTTGTTTTCAGGCCTTGCAACAGTGCAAGCCATTTCTTGACTGATGTTTGGTGGTATTTTAATGTTTTTTTTTTCATTCTGTAAATAAAAATATATATTTACTGTACACTGGATCAGCTTCTACTCTTTACTATACTTACTTTATGTCGTCTGTATAGTGGTGTCTGTGGTCGTTTTATACACCTTATCTCCTTGTACTTAAAGGAAGTCAGAGGAGGGTGAGATTATAGCCTTTCTGAAGTCACGAAGCGGCAAGGGCGAGTCAAAACCTGGTTCTATCCCTTGAGCCAATAGTCTCATCTGTCCACAGGCATGTCATTTTCCATCTAAATTCTATCTTCTCATACTTTCTCATACTAGGGTCTTGTTTTCATTCAGGCAAACTCTAAAAACTTAAGACCACTTTGTGACATTTTCCAACTGTTAAAACTTAAGTGATTATTAATATTTGTAATTTGTAATTTTACAAATTTAACTTCGATTTACTCATTGTAAATTTACTACATGTTTGTCTCAGTCAAATTACTACACACACTCTAAACAGAGCTATACTAGAATAACAGAATTCCACTGAGTAAATTAGTGGTGGGGGCTTAAACGAGCTGAAATTAATAAGTGCTTACATCCTTCACAAAAGTGTCGGCAGAATTACAGAGTTAACAAACTCAGCCCAAGCAGTATTGTTCTCGGTTATTCTGAATATCTTATAAAGACTCCCTTTGTAATAGAAGTGTCATTACCCATCTATCTACAATCTGCCAAGAATAATCTTGGACTGTTGGACCACTACTGCAAAGCAGGGGAGGCAATACCGTCACAAGATAGATAGATAGGTAGGAAGGTAGGCAGGTAGGTAGGTAGAGAGACAGACAAACAGCTAGAGAGACCGACAGACAATCAGACAGATATATAGATGATACGGAGATAGGAAGGTAGGTAGGTAGGTCGACAGTCATATAGATAGATAGATAGATAGATAGATAGATAGATAGATAGATAGATAGATAGATAGATAGATAGATAGATAGATAGATAGATAGATAGATAGATAGATAGATAGATAGATAGATAGATAGATAGATAGATAGATAGATAGATAGATAGATAGATAGATAGATAGATAGATAGATAGATAGATAGATAGATAGATAGATAGATTTGGGAAGTACTTTTTCCAGAAACTCTAATGTAGTAGAAATGGAGGGAGGCTGAAAAGTACATTGAAAAATAAATTAAAAGCCGACATGAAAGGACAGAAATGTTTTGGCAGATGATTGTGTCAATGTCTGTATAACTATCCCCCGCTTACTGCGTAAGAAGTCGTTCTTCTTACTTGATCCGTAACCGAGTAAGCGCTAAACGCAAATTGATTTCCAGTAAGATTAAATAGAAATAAAAATAATTCGTTACCGAGGATTAGAAAGCTGTATAAAAATCAAGTTAAAAAAAGCCATAACAAACAAACAAGAACCCACTAGTTAAGGACATTTATTAGCTGAGATAATCGTCAGACATTTTGAGAACAAACTAAACATTATGTATGTACTGTGCTTACACAGATATAAAATAGAAATATGTTAACGTTTTTATAGCAGCTACTTCCGTGGCTTGTGGCTACAGCTGTCACGGTGGAGCTGTCTTCATCATCAGTCGACTGGTTAGCAGATAGTCTTTCATGTGTTGAAAAGCTAATCAACCTCCAGAGGCTCGTCTGTATGGTTGTTACGTGTCGTAATGTTAATTATTCCGGAGATATTCTCCGTGGCCAAAGTAGACTCTAGGGGCAGTCATACAACACGAAATCAGCATAACTGCACTGAGCGGACCAACACCTCCTTCACAATTTTACAAACATGCAGTTTATTCGTTTTGACTAAAAGCTCCATGGTAATAGATATATAGTCCCAAAGGCAAAATGCAGTAGTACGTAAGTCCAGTTCGTTCCCTATCAAACGCTGGTCATTGGCAATCAGTAAAACTGTATTTAATATCGTCCTTTGGACATCTTCATGAATAAGCAAACATTTTCTTACTAGAATAAGCAAGGGACACCCCAACCAAGTATATTGATGTCCTGGTGATAAAATAATTCAGGAAAAACACGGAATACAACAGGAGCTCAATACACATATGTCCGCACACTTCCAAACACAAGCCTGCAACTCTTGCAGACGATCACCTCACTTCTGCTTCAAATTTGTTCACGTCTGCCAGTAAACCACATCGGCATGGCGTCACTTCCTTTATTAATAGGCGACTCCGCATAAAATAAACAAAAAAGGAGCTCTGTTGAGCTGCCTATGATATCGACATAAACGTTATGAATTTTAATCATAACAATGGTCAATGGAGGAGACCTCAAGAAACACGAATTGAGTTTACTTTGCTTTACCACCTTCTTTTTCTCTACAAGAAGAGCGTAGAAGCTAGTTAGATCTTCTTCTATGCTAGAGATTACCGTAAAATTGGTTTCCCTTTTAGTGTCATGCTTCATTATGCTAGCAGTTAATGCTTTCTGACTTTTGAAAATCTCGTTGAGGTTTGCTGTTGTTAATGCCTTCGTCTGCTCTGGTTCGCTTTACTCTTCTTGCTTCTCTGGTGTTTTCTGCTGTTCCTATTTGTTGCTGTCATTTTCGACGGAGTCATCTGTCAAGTTATTTGCTTATGTTTGTATCATAAGAATAATTGTGTCTTTACCTGCGATGTCAGGTTGATTAGGGGTTGTCTTCCCTTGTTTATTCATTCATTGTGTTTGACCTTTAGGGTCAGAGGTTGACAGTTCGGCGTAGGCCTATGGGAAGGTTTTTTAAGCGGGGGTGAGATATACTTCCGGGAAGCCGGGAGGTCCTGTTTTTCTGAAGGGACCAAGAGTCCATTGTTTTTCGGGGAGAATCTTCGAAGTAACTGCTATGGCAGTTTTCCCCAGTGAATCTCTGTGCGTCGGGATGACGACAGAATTCCATGTGATGTTCTGAGGATTCATTTGCCAGGTAATACCGACCTTTATGCATTATTACGCTTTTCGGTGGCAGAACATGTAAAGGATTACCTAGGGTGAACAGCAGCTCACTGATCCGCCATTTCAGAACTTATATATTTGTGCTCGAGGTAGCCATCCAAGACTGTTAGTCTTATATTGTCCAGAAATCCAGTGACGAAGATATATTGTGGGAGCCGCAGATTGGCGGAACTTCTATCTACAATAAGTATTACTGCAGGGTTGATGATAACCTATTTAACAGAAGTACACGGCCGACGTCAGAACGAGGCCTGTGCTTCCGGCTATTATACTACAGCCTGATATGTGCAATTGGCGGGGAGTGCCAAGTTGCACCTGTGTGTCAAAGTAACTAAGGCATCTGACGCGTTTAGTCAGAGACGCCAAGGGCGACGCTACGAACTGTCATTATTGAAGAACTTTGCTATTGACCATGCACGTCTATTCTGATGTTTACCTTTTTGAATGCCAAATGTATACCTATCGATGTCAGGTCAGCATGACCTTGTTACACTGACTGTTCCTGTTGATACTATGTGTGTTCTCGTGAATAAATGTCTTGAAACATGCCTGCAGTGTCAAAGCATCCTTGATTACTGCATGTGAGAGTATGGGTTGCAGGATCTACATCTATACGAGCCTAAACACATTCTCGTCTTCATTCGCACCCACACTCCATTCATCATACGCTCGCACTACACATCTAACAACATGTATACTGTCTTGGGCCAGTGATCACATCAACAAGAAAAAAAAGACAGTTACATTTCTGGTGGACCAGTTACGTGGGCTCTTATGATACATTTCTTGTCGCCAATGTGGCCTAGAAACTTACATTTCTGATGGACCAGATCTGTGGGTTTAAAAAGAACAGAGCGAGCATTTGACATTATTGTTGACATTTATGGATCCAGAAATTTACATTCCTGGTTGGCTGTTACATGTATGATGTCTCCAGTTTTGTCGAGAAAGTTACAAGAAGGACAAGTACACATTACACTTCTGATCTGTGGGTCTGAGCTACACACGGGACAGCCGTAACACACAGCGCTAATTCTACACTTGCAAGTTTTGGCTACAACAGGACAGAAATAGGTCATCAACGGTTGACCCAAATAAACAGTACGAGCATTTATATTATAATGCTACATAAAGCATAACAAGACATGTAATGAAGTTAACTACTAGGCATTTGCTACGTGGACCATAACTGCATAGAAGGCGGGTTCCTATTGTAAACAGTACTGCTGGTTGTTACACGTTTCATTCAACAACAGACTTTTCTAGGTCAGAGCATTCAAGCTATATTGTTGGAGGTCAAGTGTCTGTAAACAGTACGTGGAAATAGTAAACATTCAATGTGCAAGCCCTAATTTGAGAAGGTCATAGTAACTTTGGTTCGTGAATACCACTTTATGTTACAGTGGATTTGACGTTCAGTGCGCGTTTGACATTTCGTTTCTGTGTTCGCAAGGAGCAAGGAATTTATTTTAGTTTCAGCTGTGACTGAACTTGTTCTGCAACACATTGAAATTGATTGCTATATTATGTTACTTCTACTGTTTTGTGTATTTTTCTGCGGGTTTTTCGGTTGGTGGGTCTTACGGTAAATATGCCACTTGATCGAGGCTTACTGTAAGCGTTCTGCAGGTGCAAATTTTCTTAATTTGGAAATTTGCTAGTGACAATTGGTCGCTATTGATGTTAGCTGTGATGTAATTGTACTTAACGTTGTTTTTGTAATATTTTGTCTGTTTTTCAGTTTTGATTGTCGATTTGTTTTGTTTGTATTCTGTAGGTCTCTCCTTTCTTGTGTATTTCTCTACACATTTTTGGTTAAAACAGTGTTGCCATTTGTATTGTTTTGTATTTTTTGTCTTTGTATTTTTTTTTTTTTTTGGTTGTACTACATTACTGTCATGCACAGTCTACATACACATACTTGGTCATGTTTTGATATTATTGATAAGGTAGACTCTTCATATAGAGTTTGTTAAATAATATTATATAAGATATTTATACAAGTTCTTTGATAAAAGACTTGTTATGTACAAAGATTGAGACAAGGTGAAATACATATTCAAGTTCTTTATAAAAAAGACTTGTGCCCATAGTGAGTGGGATATAAGGGAATTTTTTTTTCCACAGGTACTCAGGTGATTTTTTGGGTACATTATAAACAAGAGGAACATACAAAGTCTTTGTCTAAGACTAAGACAGTAAAATAAAGTGAAGTGAGTATACAAGTCTAGCATTTCAGACTTGTCTCCCATTGAAGTGGGATAAGGTAATTTATTTAATTTTTTTTTTTCAGGTTTCTGATCTCATTAGACAAGATGTCTACATTGGACTACTTTATTACACAAGGGAGAGCCCTTGATAAGACTGGTCAACAGTTAGAACAATGGGCTGTTGCTCAGTATGACAAAGCATTAGCTGCAGAAGAGAAAAAAGCTCAGGCTGAAGAGAAAAGATTAGAAAGAGAAGCTGCGGCGGAACAAAAAAGGCTAGACAGAGAAGCTAATATTGCTGCTGAACAAAAGAAATTGCAGATGCAGGTGGAGGAAAGGAGATTTGAAGCTGAACAAAAGAGATTAGACAAAGAAGCTGAACAGAAGAGATTAGACAAAGAAGCTGCTGCAGAGGAGAGGAAAGCTCAAGCTGCTGCAGAGGAGAGGAAAGCTGAGGCTGAAATCAGAAAAATGGAACATGAGGAAAGAAAACAGAAGATGGAACTTGATGAAAAACTCGCAACTTTGGAGTTAGAGAAATTGAAATTGGCGAGTACGGGTGCTCAGCAAACAACTTCGAGTACGACAAGGGAGTTTGTTAGTAGGATTAAATTGCCTCATTTCAATCCTTTAAAGGATGACGTAGCAGATTATCTAGATAGATTCCAATTTTTGTGCGATACGCATAACATAAAAAAGGAAAAATATGTTGAACAACTGATGCCATTTTTTACAGGTGACACAGTGACTACTCTTATGACAATAGACGAACATGAGAGGACTAATTATGATGTTGTCAGGGCAGCATTACTAAAAAAATATCAACTAAAACAAGAAGACTATCGTCTTCGTTTTAGGACAATGTTGCCAGAAAATGGAGTAGATTTCTCTGATTTTGTTACAAAGATACGTCGTACATTTACACGATGGGTTGAGTTGTCTCAGATTGAGAAAACATATGAAGGTCTAATGGACTTATTATTGCGAGATAAGGTTTTGTCATCTGTTAATGATTCTTTTCTTGCATTCCTTCATGAGCGTAAGCCTAAAAACTTAAAAGAAATGGAGGAATACTGTTGTCAGTATGCCACAGCACATCCCCATGCTACAGTTAGCAATTCTAAAGTGAAAGAAGGGTTGCCAGCTGCTTCGGCAACACCATATGGCCCTAATTTCAAAAAAAAATTTCAGGGTGCTCAACAAAATTGGAATAGGGGAAGTAATCAAAATTACACTCAGAAGCGGAGTAATCCAACACATGATGGTTCTTCGTCTATGCAGTGGAGACAAGATGGTAGTTCTCGTAATTTTAGTGGTAATAATTTGAGACACTTTCGCAAAGGCTATCCAAATAATAACTATTCAAATTTTCGAGGTAATCATTCTCGACGTCAAGATTATGACGATGGTGAATTTAGAAACCGGGATTCAAACCGGAATGATGATTACAATAGGCAATATGATAACAATTACAGGGGAAATGATAGTCGAAATAATTACAGGGGAAATGATAATCGAGGTAGACCTAGGTTTAACAAGAAAAGACCTTACCAACAGGCAAACTCTGCGCAACAAGAGTTTGATGGAGCCTGTAATACAATAAATGATGGTGGTAACTCTAGGGCTATCACTGGTTGTGCTTTCGATTTTGGGAGAGCAACTGAATGCCCCCAATGCTTAACATTGTTTGACTCATCAACTGTATCTACGCTAAGTTGCGGTCACCCTCTTCCTGCTCTACCTGCTACAGTTGCGCATGATGGGAGAGGATCTCTCATCTTAGATAAAGGTCTAATAAATGATAGGCTAGTCTCAGTACTTTTCGATTCGGGATGTACTACCGTCGGGGTTAAGGAGTCTCTGATAGATCCTTGCTGTGCCACTGGAAAAACAATCAAATGTGTTACATTTGGTGGTACTATGGAAAGTTATCCTACTGCTATTATTAGGATTGACACTCCTTTCTTCACAGGAGATGTCCATGCATGTCTTCTTCCTAATCCTATTGCGGATCTTATAATCGGTCGTATTCATGGGGTTAAGGAATGCACCCCGCAACAAATTTCTAGTTGGGAAGAAAGAAACATTCAAACGGTCAATGCAGTGGTGACAAGAGCTCAAGCTCTTAATCCCCCAACTTCATCTGATAATAGTAATGAAGTTGATAGCCAAGACGAGCACTTGGTGATTTCCCATGACTCGTTTGTTAAACGTCAAGAAGAGGATCCTTCTTTGAAGAAATACTTCCTTCTTGCAAAGAAAGGGGATCCCAATCAAAATACGAATCACAAATCGTATATTACTATGAAGAATGGTATATTGGTACGAATGGTACAACACTCGGACAAGTCTATGCATTCGCAAATTCTTGTGCCTAAGTGTATGAGAGCCTTAATTCTTCGGCATGCACACGATTCTCAGTGTGCTGGACACATGGGTTTTTTTCCAGAACTAAAACTAGAGTCCTTGCGTCATTCTTTTGGCCATTCGTGAATAAAGACATCCGAATTTATTGCCGATCTTGCAAAATTTGTCAAGAGGTCAAGTCTAGGGGTCCGAGACATGCTGCTCCTATTCAGGCTGCAGATATTCCGATTCGGCCGTTTCAGAAAATGGCTATAGACATCATTGGTCCGTTCAAAATTAAGTCAGCCAGAGGACACCAATTTATCCTCACTTGCGTGGACATGTGCACGCGTTGGCCAGAGGCTATTCCTCTGAAGAGCATATCAACTGTCGATATCGCTGATGCTCTTTGGCTCGTATTTTCTCGTCTGGGATTCCCCGGAGAAATACTGTCGGATCACGGCACTCAGTTAATTTCGGACGTTATGTCTCAGGTAATGGCTACGCTAGACATTAAAAGGTCTCTCAGTAGTATTTATCATCCAATGTCCAATGGATTGGTAGAACGTCTTAACAGGACACTAAAGAACTTACTTGGCAAGATAACGGAGGATCATCCTGAAGATTGGGACAGGGTTTTACCTGCAGTCCTCTTTGCCTATAGAGAGGTTCCCAACGAGCATACAGGGTTTTCTCCTTTCGAACTTGTCTTTGGCGCGCAACCGCGCGGGCCGATGTCCTTGTTACACGATTTGATAACTTCCGATAATATTGACGATGATACACAATCGTCATATGAATATGTTATAGCTCTTAGAGAAAAGATTATCGAATCGTGCAGGTTAGCAACTTCATCTTCCGAATTTGCGAAAGAAAAAGCTAGGCGATTTGCTAACAAGAAAAGACGCCTACGTCAACTTTGTCCTGGAGACAAAGCATATGTCTTACTGCCCTCAAGAGAGAATAGACTTCTCATTTCTTGGAAGGGTCCATACACTATAGTCTCGAAAATTTCTGATGTCGACTATATTGTCGATGTGGATGGAAGGCATAAAACCTTCCATATAAATATGCTAACAGAGTTTATTGAACGTCCAGACTATTTACAGCCTATTTTCCAGGCGACGGACGACTCTCCAGTCCAACATGGTCACATCTCATCCCTGTCTGTTATACAGGATGAGGAAACTATTTTTTCTGACGTGAACTTACCTCTTCCTACGATTCCACTTACTTCAACGGAATCGTGGAGAGACGTTACAGTCTCTTCCAACTTGTCTTTTGAGGAACAGCGTCAAGTATCCTCTACGTTACAATCATATCAGGATGTCCTTACCGACATTCCTGGACACACAGATGTCATAGAACATGACATCATACTTACTGATCGTAATCCGATCAGAGTAAGACCATACCCAATACCTATTCATTTTCAAGCACAAGTCGAGAAAGAATTGGATGAAATGATTCAACTACAAATAATTGAACCATCCACTTCAGCTTATTCTTCGTCAATAGTTATTGTTCGAAAGAAAGACAATAACATACGTCTTTGCGTTGATTATCGCAAATTAAATCAAGTTACGAAGTTCGATGCTGAACCTATGCCGTTATTAGATGATCTACTTATTAGACTTTCTAAAGCTAAATTCTTTACTAAACTAGACTTGTCGAAAGGTTATTGGCAAGTCCCATTGACGGAACACGCCAAACCTCTCACTGCTTTTTCGACACCTAGGGGTCTGTTTCAATGGAATTTTATGCCTTTCGGGCTTATGAACGCCCCAGCGACTTTCGTACGCATGATGCGACGAATTCTATCAGATCGTGCAGATGTCATTGCATATTTAGACGACATCTGTCTTTTCAGCGATACTTGGGAAGAACACTATGTGGGTCTGAAGGAATTGCTATCTACTCTACGTGAGCATAGTTTGACTGCTAAACCCTCTAAAGCTTTTGTTGGGTTTAGTGAAATTTCCTTCCTAGGTCATCGAGTTGGTCATGGTCTGTTGAAGACAGAGGACCAAAACATTTCAAAGATATTAAATATCTCGGTTCCGAAGACAAAAAAGCAAGTGCGTAGTCTCTTGGGATTGATACAATTCTATGGAAGATTCATTGAGAATCTGTCCTCCATTATGGCACCACTTTCAACGTTATTGAAAAAAGGTTCTCCTAATATGGTGCGTTGGTCCCAAGAATGCCAATCTTCATTGGATCAGGTTAAGAATTTGTTCTCATCTCATCCTATCTTAAGACTACCGACGATTGATAAGACTTTTGTCCTTCGTAGTGATGCCTCTTCCACTGGATTGGAGCGGCACTAATGCAGGAATATTCAGGAACTCTGCATCCTGTAATGTATATTTCTAGGAAGCTGAATGCGGCAGAAAGGAATTACTCGGTTTTGGACCGTGAATTGTTGGCTATGGTTTGGTCCATTCTTAAGCTACAAAGGTTCCTTCTGGGCGCGCATTTCTTTATGGAAACCGACCAAAAAGCTCTTACGGCTATGCAAAGTAAGGATTTGAAGAGCTCGAGATCTACTCGTTATGCTATTGCTCTTCAGCCTTTCCATTTCACGGTGCGAGCTATCCGTGGTTCGGATAATGTGATGGCGGACATATTGTCTAGATGCCCACATGATTCCAGTTAAATCTTGTGTCCTAGTTTTTCCTGATATATTTTCAGACTTAGGTCTGTCCTTAATATCATAATATGTTGTAATACAAATGTATTTGGATGATGTTTAGATAATTTAACAAATTTCATTTTGTCCATCCATCAGTGATATGTTGCTAAAATAGCATTGACATTTGTATATTGCTATGATTATATTATTTAGTAATGTTTGATATATGATTGGTATTGCCAGCAACTTAGGTTTCTTGAATGGTATCCCTTAGTTTGTTTGGCTTAAAGGAAATATTTTCTCCTATGTTGGGAGATGATTTGTACCCTCTTCTATTGTACCTGATATTAGGTTCATTGTTTGCATGAGCACAGAAGTGATACTGGTGCTATCTTGCTCATGAACATATTTAAAAAAAAAAAAAAAATTGCATTTTTTTTTTTTTACAGGGGGGTGGTAGTAATGTTGCTGTCATTTTCGACGGAGTCATCTGTCAAGTTATTTGCTTATGTTTGTATCATAAGAATAATTGTGTCTTTACCTGCGATGTCAGGTTGATTAGGGGTTGTCTTCCCTTGTTTATTCATTCATTGTGTTTGACCTTTAGGGTCAGAGGTTGACAGTTCGGCGTAGGCCTATGGGAAGGTTTTTTAAGCGGGGGTGAGATATACTTCCGGGAAGCCGGGAGGTCCTGTTTTTCTGAAGGGACCAAGAGTCCATTGTTTTTCGGGGAGAATCTTCGAAGTAACTGCTATGGCAGTTTTCCCCAGTGAATCTCTGTGCGTCGGGATGACGACAGAATTCCTTGTGATGTTCTGAGGATTCATTTGCCAGGTAATACCGACCTTTATGCATTATTACGCTTTTCGGTGGCAGAACATGTAAAGGATTACCTAGGGTGAACAGCAGCTCACTGATCCGCCATTTCAGAACTTATATATTTGTGCTCGAGGTAGCCATCCAAGACTGTTAGTCTTATATTGTCCAGAAATCCAGTGACGAAGATATATTGTGGGAGCCGCAGATTGGCGGAACTTCTATCTACAATAAGTATTACTGCAGGGTTGATGATAACCTATTTAACAGAAGTACACGGCCGACGTCAGAACGAGGCCTGTGCTTCCGGCTATTATACTACAGCCTGATATGTGCAATTGGCGGGGAGTGCCAAGTTGCACCTGTGTGTCAAAGTAACTAAGGCATCTGACGCGTTTAGTCAGAGACGCCAAGGGCGACGCTACGAACTGTCATTATTGAAGAACTTTGCTATTGACCATGCACGTCTATTCTGATGTTTACCTTTTTGAATGCCAAATGTATACCTATCGATGTCAGGTCAGCATGACCTTGTTACACTGACTGTTCCTGTTGATACTATGTGTGTTCTCGTGAATAAATGTCTTGAAACATGCCTGCAGTGTCAAAGCATCCTTGATTACTGCATGTGAGAACATCAACAAGAAAAAAAAGACAGTTACACTATTCTACGAGATCCTCATCAGATAGTTGTTCATAATTAGCGTAAGATCAAACTTCTAAAGGTATAATAGAAATATGGCATAAAATACAAACAGCATTATATCAAAACCGCGCTAACTGACCAGCATAAGAGCGGGGTATTGCTGTCCTGCTAATCGAGGAAAACTCTTGTGAATAATCATTAATGACAGAGATGCACTAAAACATCCCTGAAAGGACTACGTATATGGCTCTGAAACATTGAGAACAAACACTAAAGTAAACAAAAATGTTGAGACTTGCATCAATGGGAGAATCGTGACACGTGCTTCATGTTATCTACAGCAAGTAAAATTGTCTGCAAAATTAATGCAGCATGATATGGAGAGACGATACTAAAGAGCTTAACTTTCGTGGCAGAAGAAAAGAAAACTCAGCAACAATATTGATCAACAGCAATGGAAACTGGAGGGACTTGATTGCAATATTAATCAGGATGGCAATTATGCAAAATTATATGTATATGTAGATTATATTACAGGTTATCTTGATTCTTGTACATTGTCTATGTTGTGTTATATGTTAGAATAATCCTTGAAGACATATTGTTACAGAACTTTCGTAGCGTCTACTGAACATTAAAGATGGCGGACGACTTGAAGCCGTACAAGAAGACATCTATTTCAAGCATAATTAATGTTAGAGGGTGGAAATATGGACTAAGGGAGATTATTCTGTTCGTAATTGTTGGGTTACTGCTGCTGCTGATGCTGATTTTTGGAGGGCTCTTTGGCACGGCAAGATCACATGTAGCTACAAGAGCCGCAGAGTGTAATTCGTATATTGTCAGTAAGTACATTTAGTTGATGTTATCACACATCATTTTGGTGTTATCATACATCGTCTTGGTGTTATCATACATCTTCTTTCTGTTATCATAATCTTCTCAGTGTAATCATACATTTTCTTGGTATTATCAGACATCTTCATGGTGTTATCAAACATCGTATTAATGTTAACTTACATATTTTTTGTGCTATTGTACATCTAGCTGGTGGTATCATACATCATCTTTATATCATATTACATTTGCAATGGAGGCAAATCTGGAGTTACCTTTATATGACCACCAGCTAAGCACAATCCTACAATATGCATATATGGAAGTGAACCTATGTCTGTGAGGCTAATTACAACCTCATTGATTCTTGAAATCATCCACATACTTCTAGTGATTCCTCTGGGGTGAAACATGTTGAGAACCCAGCATTGCACACTAAGCTTGGAGGAGTCACTTGAGCCCCAAGCGTGATTCTTTGGCTTTGACCTGGTTGACTGCATGCAGAATTTCTCTATGGACTCAATGATAGGCAGGAGGATCTGAGAAGTGACTCTGCAGGACGTGATAATTCCTTGGGAGAGCCCAGAACCAGAGCACAGTATTTTATCTCTGTTTAGTTATGAAGCCCCATTGGATGGCTGGGAATTCACAGTATGCCATGCACTTCTTACTTCTAGCTTGGGACTAGTGTTATGATCATTTAAATGCAAGCCAAGATGGAGAAACTGGAGCTCATGACTTCAACCCAACACGTTTCAGAATGGCAGAAAAGCCACAGGAAAAGCTTAGATCTTCAGTGTAGATTATGCCAAGAAGTCTTCAACTTGGTATTGGCTACAAAAGAGTGAGAAGCTCAGCAGTTCTATTAAAACAACAACTCAAAAATCATTTTCTTGGTGTTATCAGATATTTTATTTTATATGAACATAAATCTTCTTGGTATTACAAGAATCTTCTTGGTATTATCAGAATCTTTTGGTGTTATCAGAATCTGTTTTGTATTATCAGACATCTTCCTAGGGTTATTATACATTTGTTTGGTATGGTCATGCATCTTCTTGGTGTTATTAGGCATCTATTTGGTATTATCATACATCATTTTGCTTTTTAGCACACAACAATTTGTTTTTATTACACATCTTCTTAGTGTTATCAGACATCATTTTAGTTTTCATACATGTTCGCGTACAATCATATATCTTCATAAATTTTCTTAGTGTTACACTGGTATACACACATTTTGGTGCCTTAAATTTTATAGCTGTTCTTGGGTAATTTTGGGTTGCTGATTCCAAAAATGTAATCAGATTTTTTCTATCAGCTATAGTTTTTGAGATAACTAAGAATGACCATATTAGTAGGGCAAATGTTATGTACAATCCTAGAGTTAGGTGCAATCAGTGGAATTTTGACTTTAGTCTGCATTCATATTATATGTAATTACTGTGCATATATTACCAAAAATGTAATAAAACTTTATCACTAGCACTTGTTTAGTCAACACTCAAAAAGGATCTTTTCGAGGACTTACTGGAATGTGATATGCCCGGACAGTCACGCTTAAGGGTCCAACAGTAATCTGCCATCATGTGGGCATCCCAAAGTCCCTGGTATCTCTCTTTCATTGTTTTTATATCTTGGTGAAATCTTTCACCTTGCTCCTCACTAAAGTCGCCAAGATTCTCCGGAAATAAATGTTAATGGTTATGGAGGTAATGCAATTTTATGCTCATGTTGCATCCAAGTTCACAAAAACTCGACAACATGTTTCCAACTAATTCAGAATAATTGTCTGCTTTAAAGTTACCCAGACAGTTTTGCACAACTAAAACAAATGATGACCAGGCTGTGCACTCTGTTTTGTTAATGGAATCAATAAAATTTGAATCGTTTATTAACTTTCTAATTTGAGGTCCCTCAAAAATTCCAGCTTTAAGTTTGTTTTTGCTCAATTCTGGAAACTTTCTGCATAAGTAATTAAAACAGGTACCATCTTTGTTCAGTGCCTTAACAAATTGCTTCATCAAGCCAAGCTTTATATGTAATGGTGGCAGTAGAACTCTTTTTCGATCAATGAGAGGCTTATTGACAATATTTTTTTCTCCAACTTTAAATTCATCCCTCAACGGCCACTGTTTCTTTGTCCAGTGCATATCTTTTGCCCTGCTATCCCACACACATATAAAGCATGGATATTTGGTGAATCCCATTTGCTGGCCAAGCAAGAAGTTCATCATTTTAAGATCTACACAAACCATCCAGTTATGTTCTAAATACTTCAATTTTTCCAGAACTGTGCTTATTGTAGCATACTCCTCCTTCATTGTAGTAGAATGAGCAATTGGAATTGAGCCATATTTGTTACCATTGTGTAAGAGAACACCCTTCAAACTTCTTTTAGAGCTGTCAATGAAAAGTCGCCACTCATCTGGTGTATAACTTACACCCATTTTGTTAACAAGACCTCCTACATTAGTACAAAACACAAGGTTGTTTTCTTTACAAAAGGATGGAATAAAACCTTGCTATCTGCTGCGATAAAATGTAACCTTTGTTTCAGCAGTCAGTAATTTTTTTTCTTTCAATCTTGAAGCCAAAAGTTCTGAAGATTCCTTGGAGAGATATAGATCTCGGATTAGATCATTTAGTTCAAGCTGGTCGAAGCGTTGAGCATCTGAATAATCATCTTCGAAATCACTATCACTGTCACTTGTCGTTCCACATGCCACTGCTGTCTCATCTTCTAGCAGGGAATCCGAAATATGACTGAAAGTTGGAATTGGTATGTCATCTCCGTGTGAAACAGGTCGCCTAGCAGAATCTTAATCTGGATATTTCAACTTTTTGTGATTTTTTTCCATTAATTCCCTTAATATTCACAACACAGAAATAACAGTCATTATAGTGGTTCTTGGGCTCTCTCCAAACCATTGGAATTCCAAATTTTAAACATGTTCTTTTCCCACAAGTCCACTGTCGCAGGTGTTCAACACATGTTTTGCAAACAATATGAGAAGCCCAAGACTTGTCCTGGTCACCTAGTTTTACTTTAAAGTAAGCAAAGTATGCCTTTTTCACAAAAACAGTAATATGCTTCCTATGTTCTTCTTTGAAAGTGTACTCTCCACAAATATAACAAAATAAATGCGGTGAAAGAAAACATGCTCTTCTTGAAGATGATGCCATTCTCTGTTAGAAGTGTAATAAAATAAGTAGCACATTAACATGCATGCAGTGGTTTAAAATCTAAAAAAGGCAATTCTGGGAAGATTCTTGGAAAACTGAAACTGAGAGTAAACAAGCAGTTTTCTTTTGTAAAGGACTAGACAGCAATAGTTTTTTTTACATAGCCTTATATAGAAAATATTGTAATAATATAGGGTGACCCAAAAAAAAAAAAAAACGGGCCTGCGCGCGCACAAAAAGTGCGCGCGCGGGCCCGTTTTTTTTTTTTTTTTTTTGTGGGTCACCCTGTATTAATGAAATACAAAAATGTCTGTATCTCAAAAACTAGAGCTGCTACCGACAAGTAAATGTGATATTTGGATTGAGCAGGCCGCATTTATGTACAATCAAGAGTAAAATGTTTGGCACCATAAATTTTTGTTTGTTTGTAGGGCTGTGTTATCATACATCTTCCTTATGTTATCATACATCTTTTTGGTTTTATCATACATCTTCTTGGTGTTATCATACATCTTCTTGTGGTTATCACATATCTTTATCGAGTCATCATACATCTTCCTTGTGTGATCATACACCTTATTTATTTTTAACAAACACCTATTGGTGGTTACCATACATGTTTTTGGTGTTACTATTTAAAAATTTGGTGGTATCATACATATTCATGGTGTTATAATACGTCTGGTGTCATAATAAATCCATCTTTTGTTATCACAAATTGTTTTGGTGATATCACAAATCTTCTTTTTGTTATTATACCTCTTGTCAGTGTTATCATATATTTTCTTGGTCTTATCAGACATCTTATTCGTATTATCCTAAATCTTTTGTGTTATCGTACATCTTGTTGATGTGATCATAGATCGTCTTTATGTTGTAATACATCTTCTTGTGTTATCAGACGTTTTTGAATGTTATCATACATCTTCTTAGTATTATCATAATCTTCTTGTTGTTATAATACATCTTCTTGGTGTTATCAAACATCTTTTTAGTACACAGACGTGGGAACAACTATAAAAAATGATTATATAGATATTATAGGAACGAACTGACCACCACGCTGAAATAAATGTAGGTACAGTTTATTTATCATAGTAAACTTACATCACAACATATAAAATACATCAAAAGCATACACATAGTCATAAAAAATTAAGGAATGCTACAATAGTGATAGACCCGTTTGTATGGTCCTCCCCTGGATATATATAGTTCACAATCCCGTTAGAAGAAAGTGATAACCCCAAGGAGTTACAGATGCATATGATTGAGTCTATGGTTTCCCCCTTTTAAGGTATGGACAGATGTGATACTCTGCTTTTCTAAGGATAAATATTGTTAGCAATAACTTGCATAAAGGAAATTACAACGTGGGTGACTCAAACAAAGAACATCCTTCAGTCTACTTTCACTCGGTTCTTTCATCAGGGCCCTGATATACTTACAATCGTGCTGTGGTTCGCCGTCTGGTGCAAACTTTGGGACACTCACACTTTTTATCTGTTACTGTCGTTTAATGAAACAGATCCCAGCTCTGCAGATTTGTTTGTTGGTTTCATCAAAATGGATCTGGGGAGCGTCTGCTTCATGCGATAGTTATTTCAGACTAAAGTTAGTGTCACTTGACTCACGAGGTAAGAATTAGGCTTAAACGAGCACACAATGTCAGAACACGAGGTTTCCCTTAATTAGGAAGATGACAGGTGGACAACTTCTCTCAACAAATAATCTTGGTTCACCACACACTTGTCAACAATGTCGGAAAGTTAATGTTTTTGATTTCTGTAATTTTTCTCGCCACATTAGAGTTAGGGTATAACTATGCACTGGCTCAAAGGCCCAGTATAAGCAGTTATTAGGTATGTCTCTGTACAAATTGCCGGCAAAGTTTGGGCCACCCCAGTATTCACTGAATAAAGAACAACCACATATGAAATATTATGTACTTAATATAACTTACGTTTTTTAAAATGCAAGCGTACAGCTTGACTTATCATTTAAAACTTCCCGTGCAATAAGTTATATTCACAAAACCATCAATCCTCATGAATTAGGAATACATACGGATTCCGTCAACACTCATGAGGCATCTAGCATTTATAAGTTAGTTTAGAAAAATTATTCTCCTCTGATTATTTAACAGTTAAATTTAAATTCATTAATAGCCGACTGAGTGTAAGCTAAAAATTATAATTTATTCTGTTTTCCACTGTAACTCATCAGCTAGAGAATATAACAGACTTATAAATTATTCACTCTGCACAAAAGAACTCGGGAAATAAAATAAGCGATCTAACACTTTGAACACTTCGAAAAATACTAGATATAATATATATATAATATTTACCTCAACACAGAACTACTAAGAACTTAAACCACTTCGACCAAACTAAATGACATCTCTATTAACAGAGATTCTTAGAAATCGAACGAAGGCTTGTTCTAGTCTTGACTGCGAAGTTACTGAGTGAATTAAGTCTCAAACTCTCGTTTAAGATATATGAAACTCACACAAAGAATGTGCCCTATTTCCAAAACCACGCAATCTCTCGTCTTAACTAACACTTACGTAACTTAGACGCATGCCGTAAGTGCCACCGGTGCGTCTTTCACACCTACGTTAACAAACTGACCGAGAAGCGTGAAAGTCATGGAAAAACCCAGACTAAATGTCTCATTCCCGAGCGCTGCGTGAGTGTCATATCACACTTCACTCCGAGAGAAACGTTAGTGTCAGGTGAAAATGCTAGACGGTATGACACCTAACCGGGAACTAGCCTGACGAAACGGCTGTGACAATGAGAAAAGTACAGACGCATGTCTGCTATCTCTGTCTGCCCAGACGAGTATTCACGCGTTCTATCGTCCACTGACATCTTAATGCAATCGAATGCATTTTATCGCTCTCTCTCTGACACGTTATGTCATAAATGCGTGTACCAGTATGAGAAAGAAAACGGTAAAGTTGAGAGTGGGGAAGCAAATATTTTACGCAAACGAATGGATGCAAAAAATACAGGAAAAAGGTAAAGAGTGATAATAAAATAGAGGATACGGGTGAAAGAAAAGAAGAGGATATAGGCAATTTATGATCAATAAACTCTCTGTGACAGAACGTCTTCCCTTTAAGATATGGAATCACTCCATGTCTACGTTATGGAAATAAATTTCCTATATCCGTAGCTTCAGGGTGTCTGTCCTCTTCCATCTCATCCCCCCCCCCCCTCCATCTCTCTCCAATTCCTACTCAAGTCTACTCCCCAAAGTTTCCTTTCTCTGGAATGTCTCCCATGCGCGCTTGAAAGAGCGTCGCCGTTTCTAACATTTTTGAAAGATTTCGTGTGTGTGCAGTGGAATGTCCCTGCCATTATCGTCATCTTCGTCAGTTTTGGCGATCGTCAGGAGATGGTCGGAGATTGGCACCGGTCTTTCCAAGTATCTCTTTAACAGATTTAAATGGAAAACCTTCTCCTTTTCTTCAATAGAGATCTGGTATTTAGCCTTAGAAATCTTTTTCAGGTCGGTAAACGGCCCTTGCCATCCGATCCTCAGTTGGTTGTTTCCGGTAGGGAGTAACACCAAAACTTTCTCTCCTGCTTCCAATTCTCTTTCTTTCGCGACTTTCCTGTATCGGTTAGCGTGCTTTGTGCGTGCTCGTTTAAAGTTAGTCGTTGCTAGGTCCCATCCTAGTTTCAACCTATCTTTTAAATCCGACTCATATTTACTTGCTGAGACGACTGTCTCATCAGCCTTCTGGTCTGTCAGCGACCAAATAAGGCTTCAAGCGGGCCCTTAATGGGTCTGCCGAATAAAAGCGTAGCTGGCGGAAATCCTGTGGAAGTATGAGAAGATTCTCTGTAGCCAAATAAAGCTGCAGGAATACAAAGATCCCAATCTTCAGGTTTCACTTGTGCCAGTTTACATCATGTTGAGGTTTCCATTAACACGTTCCACGAGCACATTTCCGGCCGGAGCATAAGGCTTTGTGTAGATGTGTTTGGTCCTCAAGATCTTAACGATCTCATCCATCAACAGGTTTCGGTATGGAGATCCGTTATCCGTCAAGATTTGCTGAGGGAATCCTAACCGAGTGAAAATCTGCACGAGGGCTTCTGCGACATGCTTGGTATCTGCGCATGTTAGCGGGATAGCTTCTGCCCATAAAGTGCATGTATCGACTAAGGTCACGATAAACCTGTTCCTTCTTTTAGTCCTTTCGAAAGGCCCTAAAATGTCGACCACAACCCGTTCGAATGGTGTACCCACAATTGGCATTTCACCCAAAGAGACTGGGGGTGCCCGTTGCTTTGGTGGCACACGTTGGCACTGGGCACAGGATTTGACATACCTGATAATCTCAGTATTTACTCCTGGCCACCAATAATGAGTAGTTATCCGTTGGTTTGTGGCGTTCTGTCCCATATGTCTGCTGAAGGGAAGAGAGTGCCCCATTTCTAGGATTTGGCTTCTGTACTGTTTCGGTACTAGGAGCTGGTTGTAACCTTGGTCAGGCTTGCCCGTTCTGCGATAAAGTACGCCATCCTTAGAAAAAATGTCCCCGTGCTGTGTGAGTTCCTTAGCCATGGGCAGTTTCCTGAAGCAGGGTGCCAAAGTAGGGTCCTTTTGTTGCGCTTCTTTAAGTTCCATAGGTAACAAATTAGGCGCAGGCTCCCGTTCCTTCATGGTTTGCCCTCTTGTAGTTAATTCTTTCACAGTCGGCTCTTCTGGTTTCCCAATAGACACATATCTACCGCCAAGTATGACTGGGTAGATGGGGTCATCAATAACAGCCGCTTTGATCACGCCTCTGACAAACTCAGAGTGGATCTCCACCAGTGCGATGGGAAGCGCTGTAGGTGCATCACTCTTAGAAACTCCACAAAATTGGACGGTCTCTCCTGTCTCTTGACCGGGTTTAACCAGGTGTCTGGCAACAATGTAATCATAAGAAAGCCCCGTGTCAAATAAACAAAAAGTTTGAGAACCGTTCAAAATAACAGTACCTCGCGTTGAGGGTGTATCCCCAACAGGTTGGGAATCACTGACAATAATTCCGCCTTGCGAGACTGTTAATAAGCATCCGATGCGTTTAGGCTCGGTGTGCTCGATCTGATCATATGTCCCGTACTCAGGGGTTCTCCCTTTGCCACCTTGTCCTTTCTGGCTGCGCTGCCATGTAGGGCGGTCGGGTTGATCAGACTGTTTACATTGGTTGGGGTACTTCTTTTTGTAGAATTTGGATTTTTCAGGAGGGGGGTTTTGAGGTCTAGTTTCTCTGTGGTTATTTTGGTTAGAAGCATGAGAAGATTGGTCTAGATTATTTTTTCGAAAATGCTCCTCTGTCGGTTTCCGTTTTGTGGCCGGTAGTTCAGCCAGCGCATTGTGATATCGCTCAGACTTTTCTAAGATGTCTTCAAGCTTTTCTGCCCCCTGCTCAGCTAGAAATCTCCGGGTATCAGCAGAGAAAGTGTTCTTTATTTGTTCGGTTAAAACAAATTCCTCAAGACCTTCATAGGTAGAGGGGAGCTGTGAAAGCTCAAGGCACTTTGTCAATTATCCCTTTAGACGGGAAGAGAACTGCTGGAAAGTTTCCGATCTCTCTTTCCTGCTGTTGCGGAAGAGTTGCAAAAATTTGCGAGCATTCATTTCGAAACGCTCCAGTAACGCTTTCTTCAACACATCGTAGTTGTCTTGTTGGCTGCTTTCCAGTTTTTCGTAAACATCATACGCACTACTTTTCAGAGCCTGAGAAAGCTTCATATTCCAACGCGACCTCTCTAAACCGTACAGAGTTGCAATTTTCTCAAATTTTTCTAGGTACGTGTCAATCTTCTCATTAGGACAAGGAAAAGATTCTAGCGGAAAATACATAGCGTTAAGTTGAAGAGATTGAGTGTTAGAAGGGTCAGTTAAGGAAGAATGAGGAGAAGACTCTCCATTGCTGGAGGTAGAGGCTGCACCACGACTTTGGACTTCTAGAGCTTTAAGCGCCAGCTCATGCTGTCGTCGTTGCTCATTTTCTCTTTCCTCATGCTGTCTCTCCTTCTCTCTTTCCTCATGCTGTCTCTCCTTCTCCTTCTCCTCATTCTGCATCCTGCGAATTTCCATTTCTTCTTCAATCTTCTTCTGCTGTAATAGACGGTCTTCCCTTTCCTTCTCTCTAGCTTCTGCTTCTTTCCTCTCCGTATCTTATCTTTCCAGTTCGTCCCTGACGAAAGCTTTCGCTTCTTCTCCGTCCAAACTTTCTTCTCTCGCTTCGTCTCTGAGGAGTTGCCTAAGCTTCACCCTTTCTGCCATAATAAGTCAGTGGCTGAGACTAAGTCGAGAAAGCAAGAAGAAAAAGATACGCTGGCTCCTACCACTTGCGAGAAAATACCAAACAAAAGATGATATACTTATAACCTGGGATACCTCCTCCAAAAATATAGTGTCTAACTATCGCTGCTATTAATCGGCAATAAAGCACCTAATGCAGACGACTACGCCAAATAATGGTAGTTAAGACTACTTACTGAAAAATAAGTTGCTACAGTGGAAGCAAAATAATTATTGCAAAAATTTGTTTAAGGAAGAGACAAAAAAATCCCCTTAATTTTAAGTCCACTACAAGTTCACCCCTGAAGACAGTTAGGGTAATGGAGGCAATTACAGGACGTATAGTCTGATTGCGCTCCTTAGCTTTGCTCAAACACCTACTTCTTCAGAACCCTGTGAATGTTATACACTCACAAACTATACCAGCATTTAGTATTACAAAATCAGTAATTAACATATATTCCGACAAAATCAACCTGTAACTCTAATGTATAATGCTCAATACTGCTGTGGAAAAACAATTATTAGTCGTGTGGTCAGCACGCCCATAAAACAGATCGATATGTCTAGGGGATAGTTTTTTTTTTAAAAAGATACAAAACTCACAAGACATCACACTCTTACTATATATCAGAATAAAGAAAATTAATCCTGCAAACGAGCTGATATTCGTATTTGCTCAGGACTAGAGTTCAATTCCCGGAAAAACGAGCCACCATTCTGTCGTCTCGTTTTCCTGTTCAAAAGTTCAAAATCCCGTTAGACGAGCCAATCATTCTGTCGTAGATTTTTGATAGGGAAATTAAGACTTGGGTTGGTCCCTTCTGAATAGGTTAGAATGAATGATAGCCACAGTGAGATGTGATAATAGAAATAGAGTTCCACGAGTGAGATGGTAGAAATTTATAGAGGCTGTCCCGGAAATCGGGAATCTCTCTCTCTTTATGCCTATCTTCTACAACAGATCCAAAGGAGTCAGACAGTCTATAAGAAATAGGTATATTAATATATATTTATCCACTCACGTGCCCGCACATACAAGTGACGATAGTTAGACGCACAGACGTGGGAACAACTATAAAATAGATTATATAGATATTATGGGAACGAACTGACCACCACACTGAAATAAATGTAGGTATAGTTTATTTATCATAGTAAACTTACATCACAACATATAAAATACATCAAAAGCATGCACATAGTCATAAAAAATTAAGGAATGCTACAATAGTGATAGACCCGTTTCTATGGTCCTCCCCTGGATATATATAGCTCACAATCCCGTTAGAAGAAAGTGATAACCCCAAAGAGTTACAGGTGCATATGATTGAGTCTATGGTTTCCCCCTTTTAAGGTATGGACAGACGTGATACTCTGCTTTTCTAAGGATAAATATTGTTAGCAATAACTTGCATAAAAGAAATTACAACGTGGGTGACTCAAACAAAGAACATCCTTCAGTCTACTTTCACTCGGTTCTTTCATCAGGGCCATGATATACTTACAATCGTGCTGTGGTTCGCCGTCTGGTGCAAACTTTGGGACACTCACACTTTTTATCTGTTACTGTCGTTTAATGAAACAGATCCCAGCTCTGCAGATTTGTTTGTTGGTTTCATCAAAATGGATCTGGGGAGCGTCTGCTTCATGCGATAGTTATTTCAGACTAAAGTTAGTGTCACTTGACTCACGAGGTAAGAATTAGGCTTAAACGAGCACACAATGTCAGAACACGAGGTTTCCCTTAATTAGGAAGATGACAGGTGGACAACTTCTCTCAACAAATAATCTTGGTTCACCACACACTTGTCAACAATGTCGGAAAGTTAATGTTTTTGATTTCTGTAATTTTTCTCGCCACAAGGCAGCATGTACATTAGAGTTAGGGTATAACTATGCACTGGCTCAAAGGCCCAGTATAAGCTTATTAGGTATGTCTCTGTACAAAACGCCGGCAAAGTTTGGGCCACCCCAGTATTCACTGAATAAAGAAAAACCACATATGAAATATGTTACATATTATGTACTCAATATAACTTACGTTTTTTTTTAAATGCAAGCGTACAGCTTGACTTATCATTTAAAACTTCCCGTGCAATAAGTTATATTCACAAAACCATCAATCCTCATGAATTAGGAATACATACGGATTCCGTCAACACTCATGAGGCATCTAGCATTTATAAGTTAGTTTAGAAAAATTATTCTCCTCTGATTATTTAACAGTTAAATTTAAATTCATTAATAGCCGACTGAGTGTAAGCTAAAAATTATAATTTATTCTGTTTTCCACTGTAACTCATCAGCTAGAGAATATAACAGACTTATAAATTATTCACTCTGCACAAAAGAACTCGTGAAATAAAATAAGCGATCTAACACTTTGAACACTTCGAAAAATACTAGATATAATATATATATAATATTTACCTCAACACAAAACTATTAAGAACTTAAACCACTTCGACCAAACTAAATGCCATCTCTAAACAGAGATTCTTGGGAATCGAACGAAAGCTTGTTCTAGTCTTGACTGCGAAGTTACTGAGTGAATTAAGTCTCAAACTCTCGTTTAAGATATATGAAACACACAAAGAATGTGCCCTATTTCCAAAACCACGCAATCTCTCGTCTTAACTAACACTTACGTAACTTAGACGCATGCCGTAAGTGCCACCGGTGCGTCTTTCACACCTACGTTAACAAACTGACCGAGAAGCGTGAGTGTCATGGAAAAACCCAGACTATATGTCTCATTCCCGAGCGCTTCGTGAGTGTCATATCACACTTCACCCTGAGAGAAACGTTAGTGTCAGGTGAAAATGCTAGACGGTATGACACCTAACCGGGAACTAGCCTGACAAAACGCCCGTGACAATGAGAAAAGTACAGACGCATGTCTGCTATCTCTGTCTGCCCAGACGAGTATTCACGCGTTCTATCGTCCACTGACATCTAATGCAATCGAATGCATTTTAACGCTCTCTCTCTCTGACACGTTATGTCATAAATGCGTGTACCAGTATGAGAAAGAAAACGGTAAAGTTGAGAGTGGGGAAGCAAATATTTTACGCAAACGAATGGATGCGAAAAATACAGGAAAAAGGTAAAGAGTGATAATAAAATAGAGGATACGGGTGAAAGAAAAAGAAGCGGATATAGGCAATTTATGATCAATAAACTCTCTGTGACAATCATACATATTCGTGGTGTTATAATACATCGGGTGTCATAATAAATCCATCTTTTGTTATCACAAATTGTTTTGGTGATATCACAAATCTTTCTTTTGTTATTATACCTCTTGTCAGTGTTATCATATATTTTCTTGGTGTTATCAGACATCTTATTGGTGTTATCCTAAATCTTTTGTGTTATCGTACATCTTGCTGATGTGATCATAGATCATCTTTATGTTGTAATACATCTTCTTGTGTTATCAGACGTTTTTGAATGTTATCATACATCTTCTTAGTATTATCATAATCTTCTTGTTGTTATAATACATCTTCTTGGTGTTATCAAACATCTTTTTAGTGTTATCATACATCTTTGTGGTTTTATCACAGATCGTTTGGTGCTATTATAATCCTCTTAGTGTTATTATACATCTTCCTGATGTTATCATTTATTTTCTTGGTGTTATTATACATCTACTTGGTGTTAGCATACATCATTTTGGTTTTATCATACATGTTACTGGTGTTAACATACATCTGCTTGGGAAAATTATACATTTTCTTAATGTTACTATACTGTATATCTTCCTGATGTTATCATACATCTTCTTTGTATTATGTAAATTTTTCTTTGTGTTATTATACATCTTTTTGGCGTTATCATACATGTTCTTGTTGTTATCAGTCTTATACTTGGTGTTTTCATACATCTTCTTTTTTTCATCAGACACCTACTGAGAGCTATCGCACATGTGTGTGATGTTACTATACAACAATTTTGTGTAATCATACATCTTCATAATGTTATAATACATATATATATATATATGGTTTTATTATACATCTTTCTGGTGTTGGCATACATCGTCTTGGTATTATCGTTCATCTTCTTGATGTTATTATACATTATTTTGGTGTTATCATGCATGTTTCTTATATTATCATACATCTTTCTGATGTTCTCATGCATCTTCCTGGTGTTATCACACATCTTCTTAGTGTTATCATATATCTTCTTGCTGTTATTGCACATCTTCGTGATGTTTTCATAGGTATCTTCCTTGTGTTATTATACATTTACGTGGTGTTATCACATATTTCGTGGTGTTATAATAAAACTTCTTGCTGTTATCATACATCTTCTTGGTGTTAGTATACATGTATTCGGTGTTATTACACGTATTCTTGGATTTATCAAACATCTTCTTGATGTTGTACAATAGTTAGTGGTGTGATCATACATATTTTTGGTGTTATTATACATCTTCTTCGTGTTACCATACATCTTCTTGGTGTTATCGTTAATATTTTAATTGTTATCATAAATGTTTTGGTGTTATAAAACATGTTTTTTGTTTTATCATACATCTTCTTGGTTTTATCGCACATATTCTTTGTGTTATTGTACATCTTCATGGTGTTACATTGCATATTCCAGGTGTTATAATAAATCATTTTGGTGTCATAACACATCTATGTAGTGATGTCACACATCTTCTTGATGTTAGCATACAACAATATAGTGTTATCATACATCTTTTTGGTTTTTTCAAAGTTCCTCTTGGTGTTGCTATATATCTTCTTTGCGTTATCATACATGTTCCTGTTGTAATCATACATGTTCATAGTGTTATTGTACATTTTCTTGGTGTCATTATACATCTTCTTTGCTTTGATTGTTCATATGTCTTCTTTCTGTTATCATACATCTTTTTGTTGTGATCACACGTCTTTCTGATGCTATCATACATCTTCTTGGTGTTTGTGTGGCAGGACAGTTAACCGTTGGCTGCTGCACACAGCCTTTGCTTACCCAGGATCTTTTGCCTCAAGCGTTGGTGATTAACTTTACGGTTGTTGGTTGTTTACACAACACATATTGAGTGACAACATAATACTGCGTAGAAACTCCATACATCTCTGGAACGCCGCCTTCAACTAGAACAAATGTTTATTTACACTTTATAGAACAATGCCGTCGGCGGGACCTCAAACAATCTGGGTCCGGCCGACTCTTCCCTCTTTGACAATATTAGCTTCCGTACAACCATGTATTCAGAATTGCGCTGTCTTATGTCTATTGTCTTTTTGGGTGTTACTACTGCCTATGTCCTTTTCTTCCTTCGTATGGTTCTCTTGTTATGGTTATTACTACTGGTTAAGGTTCAGGTTATTAAGATAGTCACTGGACAATTCCGGGGAATGTTACTTTTCCTGACTCTAGGATGGCCGCTATCTTGGCACAAATATCCAAACCATCGAATTGTCAAAACTAATCAACCTACGTACCCTTTTTCAGAATAGAGCTTAACCGCTCCTTCCTTCTTGTGCCTTGTCGGGACTCATCAGTCTATCTATATGTTGAGGCTTATGTCTACACAATCCGGACCCTGATATCTAAGAAACGACACAAAGTCTCCTCTAACTGATTCCGTACGCAAGATCTTTTAAAAGACGCAATGGCCGACCACTGGGACCGCAAGATCTTTTAAAAGACGCTGATTTATTTCGTTGTTTCATTCTATTCTGATATTTTACACTGCCCGGAATTTATCTCGAACGGAAGTAAACACAAAACTGGGCAAATTTCAACAAGCTTCAACGTCTTTTATTTGCGATTGAATGGATTTTTTCACATTTATCTTCATCTTTAATCGTGTTTTGTCGTATCGCCATAATGGCCGAAAAACACACAGGATATGTTGCTAATATGTGAACAGTGAACAAACTGTGTGATCAACCATAACTTTCTTACTTTTTCTGTGTTTCTAAATGGATTACCTGCACAAAGAGAGCAGTGAAACTGTATTGTGATAACAATTTATGTTACAAGCCTTATGTAAGTCGAAAGTTTTTGTTCAAAATTTCAAGTTATCTTTTTTCCGTGTACATGTTATCTGTTATAACATAAACATAACATAAAATTAGCTAGAAAGGCATATGGATTTATATTGTTCATCCAATGTACTTTAATTTGAGATATAATATGTTATACTTAAGGGGTTTCCCTACAGTGAAAACTAACTTTTGTTCTACTAACATTTTCAAACTTTTTATGTGCTCAATAGACACAGTGTATGTCCATGAACCAAATTCTACAGTTTATTTTGTTAAAAAACATGTGGTTACCATGGTAACCAAAAAAAAAATCCGCCATATTGGATTTTCACCACTTTTCGAGAGCTAAAAACTTATGTTTCCCATTGACCAAACTTTACCAAGTTGCACACACATGTTGTGACTGACAATTAAAACAATTTATCAGGGGCTTTTCTTGATAAGTTAAAAATTCTATTTTTAATGATTTAAAAAAAAAATACACTATATTTGTATGAAAAACAATGAAAAAAAAATATTTAAAAAATATATCAAAGCAAATTACCAAAATATCAAAAATAGCCCCTGTCATTTTAAAGGTATATATGTGTCCTACATGCGTGCCAAATTTCAGACTGATCTATTAGATAGTTTGTAAAAAATAACATTTTTTGTTAATAAAATGTTAGTTTTGAGAAAAATGCATTTTAGTCACCGAATGACTTGTCTTGTCCAATATACTCCATTCTGGGGGGCTGAATGTGTTTAAAATTGTCCAGAACTATATGCTGCACCTCCTTCAGCTTCCTGCAGCTGCTCCTCTTGCCTTTATCTTGCCTAATTTTTCTTCTTTCCTTCTACATGGTAACCAAAAAAAAAAAACAACCGCCATATTGGGTTTTACACCAATTTTCAAGAGCAAAAATCTTATGTTTACCATTGACCAAACTTTATCAAATTGCATACACATGTTGTGACTGACAATTAAAACAATTTGTCTAGGGCTTTTTTTGATAAGATAAAAATTCTATTTTTAATGACTTTTTTTAAAAAATACACTATATTTGTATGAAAAACAATGAAAAAAATATATTAAAAAAAATATATCAAAGCAAATTACCAAAATATCAAACAAAGCCCCTGTCAATTTAAAGGTATATATGTGTCCTATATGCATGCCAAATTTCAGACTGATCTATTGGATAGTTTGTAAAAAAAAAACATTTTTTGTTAATAAAATGTTAGTTTTGAGAAAAATGCATTTTAGTCATCGAATGACTTGTCTTGTCCAATATACTCCATTCTGGGGGGCTGAATGTGTTTAAAATTGTCCAGCACTATATGCTGCCCCTCCTTCAGCTTCCTGCAGCTTCTCCTCTCGCCTTTGTCTTGCCTAATTTTTCTTCTTTCCTTCTACCCTGGTAACCAAAAAAAAAAAAAAACAACCGCTATATTGGGTTTTTTCACCAATTTTCAAGAACAAAAATCTTGTTTCCCATTGACCAAACTTTATCAAATTGCACCCACATGTTGTGACTGAAAATTAAAACAATTTTACTCATGATTATTTTAATAAGTTTAAAATTCTATTTTTAATGATTTAAAAAAAAAAAAACTATATTTGTATGAAAAAATATTTTTTTTAAATATTTTTTTTTAATTTATAAAAGAAAATTACCAAAATATCAAAAATGCAGATGTGTTACTTTAAAGATATAGATGTGTACTACTCATGATTATTTTTATAAGTTTTAAATTATATTTTTAATGATTTAAAAAAAAAAAACTATATTTGTGTGAAAAAATATTTTTTTAAATATTTTTAAAAAATTTATAAAAGAAAATTACCAAAATATCAAAAATGCAGATGTGTTTTTTTTAAAGATATAGATGTGTACTACATGCATGCCAAATTTGAGACTCCTCTGTTTGATAGTTTTAGTGAGAAATCGTGCATTTTCGGCACAAATTTGAAAATCATAGCATGGGGGTGGTGCCGACAATATGCTTTTTGATACATCAAATGCATTTTTTATGTTATAAAACCTTGCTCAATCGATTCCTCGATGATTATTTAATAAAATAAGCTCAAAAGTAAAAAATCTATATTTTGTACGTAAAATCCAGTTTTCATAGTAGTGGACCTCCTTAACTCATGATTAGACACACATTGTCAGTAAACGTAAATTATGTATGTGTAAATTTTTGGGACTTAAAAATAATTCCGTTTGTGCACAAAATACAGTGTCATGACAAGTTCACGGCCTCGAGAAAAGCTATCCCAGAACAACAAAGTAGTAAGTGCCTTTTTATTGAATGGAAAATTTTGAGAGAAGTTGCAAGTCAGGTTTTTTTCCGTTGCTAAAGTCGAAATAACAGAATGTCGTGTGCAAAAAGGTCGAAAAGCTGAGAAGAGCGTGTGCAAATGTTGATGTTTGGTGCCGAGTGAAAATAAAGCATCGTGGGAAAATTGGCGGAAAAAAAGAGTGGGCAGTATATAAAGAGGAGACTTGGGCGATTGACAGGATCCAGGACTTGTACAGATTTTAGGAGTCGTTAGGCGAGAGAATTTTTTTTTCAGAACTTCATCTTTGAGATTATCAAGACAAGTTGTTTTTTTAACTTGACAAGTTTGTCAAGTTAGACCAGTATATTTTAAGTAGACAAGTTTGTGTTTTACTCTATTAGATAGATTATTCCTGTGGATTTCCATTTTCATTTTGTTTTGGATATTCACTACTTTGGGTAAGAAAGAAATAAGTGCTTCATTACTGTGTCAATAACATTGCTGTTCCAATCACGTTAATAAACTATATTTTAGTTTTTCACATTGCTGAGTTTGCGTTGGAATATTACAGTTGGATACTTTGACATAACCACTATACAAGGACATTGCTTTTCACTAACCATAAAAAAGGGTACGAACGAACTCTGGGAAGGAAGAATAAAACAAGGTCAAGAATTTCCAACTCAGGCGGACAGACCTGTAACGACTTGAACCAAGAAACGTACAAGAGTTAGCGCTCTTCAAAATATTTACCTGCGCTCAACACCATTAACGGAACTGACCCGGTCAGCTGACAGACACACACATTCTTTCATTGATGTAGTAAACACAGCCCGGTAATACGATACTATTGATGCCGCGACCTGCGCACAAATAGCTGCACTGCCACTCTTAACTCTATTTGGCGCCGTGACTAGCCCTTTTTCGTTTGTGAAAGCATACTCATTCTGGCAAGCGAACAGCCACCTTTTTTTTAGTGATAGCAGACGGGCCTAATCACTATTAATCACTATCATGGATCCACAAGCGTTGCAACAGCAGCTTGAACAGCAACAATTACTGCTACAACAGCAACAACAACAACATTTAATACATATACAGCAACAGCAACAATCAGCTCTACCAAGTCACACACCCCTTCCAGACGACGCAGAGCCTGCTATGATTGCTCTACAGAAGATTACGGAAACTTTTGGTAATGTAGACCATTTCGCCAAGTACCAACAGGTCCGAACTGTCGTAACTCCATTTGCTGGGGATGCTAAGTCTTTCAGGAAGTGGCTAGTGGACATGGACAAATTTGCTTCTCTAATAAACGCTGCATGTGATGAGGACCGCAAAAGAATAGCTTACCGTAGAAGGTCCGAATGTTGTGTGATGATATAACTTCTGTTGCCAAGGGCAGGTAGTGCTGGCACTTAAAGTATGGTGTAGACTTAGGACTGGTGTACATGTGTAAAATAGTTGCACAGTCATACAGGTACAGTTCCAACAGGAACGTCACACCAAATCACGACGTATGGAGTCAATGAATGTTGTAAAATCCTTGTGACGTTTATATTATTTAATGAAGACGCCACGTTGACGAAAATGCGTAGACATAAACAAGTAGGTACATCATCGATACAATCAACAGTCATTGTTACATCACATAGTTCATACAATACTGGACGGTAGACGGCATCATAATAAGGATGATTCATATTTATGTGAATGCATCATAATCAGCCATAGACGTAGTCAGGCAGAAATAAAACTCCATCTCTTTCCGTACTAGCAGCAAAGTAACAAATAGGAGACTAAGTCTAAGTCCCTTTAGTTGACTTCAGTAAGACAGACACATCTTCTTAAGTCCTCAAAATATCCTCCAAGTTCCTTTAGTTATCCAAGATATCAAATCTGGAACAAGCAGTAGAGTTTAGCAGGCAGATAGTTCTTAGGACATGCATCCATCGATGCAGTAACAGCGAACGTGATTCGTGAGCTGACGAAAACTTCTCATAGCGTAGACCCTTCTATAATCGGGCTACAAACAAAATGTCAATCTCGAAAGATATCGATAAGTGTCAAAAATGTCATTACCTTTACTTCAGGAAATAAACATATAACTCACAGGCTTCCAAGCACTTAGAATCACCACAGATATATCATCTCCAAAGGAACAATATGAATAGGACATTATTTCCTGAACAGTTTAAGCACAGACGCTGGCAAACCAAAATGCGTGTTGCTTATCTCGAATCTGCCACACTCTGAATGTCGGGGCGGAACCCGTGCAAAAAGCGATCAAGACCAGACATGCGCAGACAAGCGCGACTCGACCGGTGTTCAGCCAACTTACGAACCAAAGAATATTCTGGAGAACAATCGTACAGATTCGAACCTAATAAGGAAATGAATCTTGAAACATTGCGATTGCCAACTGTTTCTAAGAACTGACGACCTGAGCGCTCCGTATATGGACATGACTCAAAATCGTTCGCACAAACTATCGGCAACTATCGTCACACGATTAGACAAATAGTAGAAATAAAAAAGTGACTACAATACATGAGTTATTTCCCATGCATTAGAAAATAAATACATAGTCGAAAAACGTTGCAACAATCATCGCAACACTTACCTGTCTTCAGATTCTTTGGTAACCGATTGTCTCCGTCGTAGATCTAAAACATATCCCAATGAGACCTTTGATTCACTGAGGAAAGAGCTTGTACAACGCTATAGTGATATAACCGATGGACAACATGCTTGGACTTTACTTCGCAAAATACACCAAAACAAACACGAACCAGTGCAAATCTACGCAGTTCGATTACTCAACTTGGCTGAAGATGCTTTTCTAGACGGGAACATCCCTTCCCAAGAGCTTGAAAGACATTTAGTTGGTATTTTTATTGACGGATTAAACGCAGATAACCTTAAACTCCATCTTCTTAGAAAGGATACAAAGACCATTACAGAGACTATTCAACTAGCGGTGACTGAAGAAAATGTTCGTAAAAGGTACCAGCAACGAATTGGCAGGGAACCAAAACCAGACCATTCCGACGAATTCCATGAGCCGATGGAAATTGGCCACTCAAGACCACATTGGAGTAGGAACAGCTCCCACAGAGTCCATTCAAATTATAATCATCCCAACCAACATGCAGGACAATCTCATTCTCATCAGCAACCCAGAAGACATCAACAGAATGTGCACCAGGTTACTGCCCTTACTTGCTTTATTTGCAAACGCCGAAGACATACTTCTCACGAATGTACACAAAAACAGAGTTACAGTCAGTACTGAGCACATCCGCATCAGTATGAGAACCACTCACCACGTTATTATTATGCAAATGGTGATCAACAGAGACCTCACCCACAACGAAATCATGCCTTCAACCGAAGCCATCCCAGATCTTACAACCAAGGTCAGGGAAACGCTTATGTCAGCCGATAAATGGGACCATTCGGTATGACCACAACAGACATAACTTTAACAACAGTTATGAAAAAAGGTCCTACACCACCAAAAACAAACCTCAACATCATGGTACCGATTGCAAACCACAGCTAACAGAAATCAATCACATAAATTTATCGCCTGATCCCAGTTCATGCTTAATATCCATCAATAACAAAAATTACAGAGCTCTGATAGATACTGGAGCCACCATTAGCTTGATGAGAGAGCAAATATACCTACAGATTAAGAAACATGTCAGATTTGCACCTTCGAAAACCTATATGGCTTCTGTGACAGGCCAAAAGTTACAGTCGCCTGGAACTGCTTATGTGACATTTCAGATCAAACATCAAAAACTTATTCATCCTTTTATAATTACAAGAGGCATGTCTCGAAATTTCATATTAGGACGTGATTTCTTGAATAAACATCAGGCAAGAATTTACTTTGATCTACACAAAAAAGGATAAATGGCGATTTTATTACGTTGCAAGATGATTTTCCTATCGCATCGTTGGTTAGACTTACATCACCAGTGACTTTACAAGCAAACTCTCTTACTATAGTAAAAGGTCGTATTAAAGGATCCCAATACTTCAGTCCAGGACACACAATTGAAGTACAACCTTTAACAGACAATGCAATTAACGAAGATCCCCACATCAGTATCACAGAAGGAATCGCAGAAGTTACCACCACCCGTGATTTTCCTGTAATGATTTTAAATACCTCAGGGAAGGCGACATCTGTTGCACGCGGTGCAATTATAGCGCAAGTTAAATTTGTGAACACAAATATGACAGACAAGGTTCAACCTTTTCCGACCCCCGCCACCAAGAAAGAAACACCGATTGATGATCTGAGTCACCCTTCTCCATTCAATTTTCCTCGTCAGCCCCCACATTTTTTCCCACGCCCTCATACGAACTTTGAGAAATCACAGCGCCGGCATACACGTCCTGTCACCAAACATTCAGTCTACGTTCCGTACAAACCGTATGGAAGGAGATCCCACTGCGAAGCCGAAAACAGGTATTACAAGAATAACATGTATGTTAATACTGGTAAACATACAAATTACACCCGCCAAACAAACGAACAGTGTACCTTTTCACCTGCCTACCCAGATGAATATGTGCGTAAATACCACAATATTCACTGCCTTACAGAGGTACAGAAGCGAAAACCTACAATTGATAATGACTTGAATTATGCGGATATCGTAGATCAAGAAATAATTATGGAAGCCTACCGTAATCCTCTAACACCAGCACACTTACCGGCTTATAAGACAATTGACAGAACTTCTCCAAGTAAAATTTACGCTTCTACGAGAAAACAGCGGGCAGGAAATAGAAAGGCTTATCACAGGAACGGATTTGGCACTGAGAGATATTATCCTGAATTTGATAATGACAGCTTACATCACAGGACATGCAGAAGTTTTCATGAGATTAATCCTGTGACACACGTTACCCCCAGATACCATCGCTTAATTAATATGAAAAACCAGCGACGTAACCAACTAGTGCATACCCAGACAAACACGCAGGGAAACAAACCTTCAAAAAATCAACGACAGCTAAATCCACAGTACTGCCGTAGTGGTAGAAAGAGCGAAACTTACAATCAACGCTTCACCACCGAACCACAGCAAGAAAGCAGTTCTCAAGGAACATCCAGTACAACTGATGTGCAAAAGAATAGTGAAGACAGGCTGACAAAATTACTTGAAACATTGCATGCAGAGGAACCTCATGTCAATAGGCTTCAACAGTTTGTCACCAAACACCAACACATGTTTGCCATCAATGACATGGAACTGTAGCACACATCTACAGTCCAAATGGATATAAACACCACATCTGATGTTCCAGTACACCTCAAACCTTACCACACTCCCCTTAAGAACCGTGAGTTGGTGGAAAAATCTATAACTGAGATGCTTGAAGCTGGCATTATAGAAAGATCAAGATCTCAATGGTCATCCCCCATTGTCATCGTCACAAAGAAAGACGGCAGCCACCATTTCTGCTGTGATTATCGTGCACTTAACAAGATAACGAAGACGATATCATACCCACTTCCCAGGATGGATGATATACTGGCGACGCTTGGAAATTCCAAATGGTTTACAACATTGGATGCACGATCCGGTTTCTGGTGCATCCCAATGTCACCAGAGGCAAAGGAAAAATCTACATTTTGTACGCATGTCGGGTCCTTTTCATGGAATGTGATGCCCTTCAGACTTAAATCGAGCCCCGCCACTTATATGTCCCTTATGGATGAGGTCTTGAAAGGATTCCAGCCCTTTGCCTTGGCATACATGGATGATATCTTAGTCCATACGCCAGGTACAATACAAGAACACCTGAAAAAGGTTGAACAAGTCTTTGATCGTCTAAAATATCATCACATAAAGTTGAAACTCTCGAAATGTAAATTCCTAAAACAGGAAACAAAATACCTAGGTTTCATTATTAATGGCAGTGGAGTTCGCCCTGACGACGAGAAAGTACGAGCGATCAGAGAGATGCCACGCCCTACAACTGTGAGACACGTAAGAGGTTTTCTTGGATGTTGTAGTTATTACAGACGCCACATCGTCAATTTCTCCAAGGCGGCAGAGCCATTAATAGCCCTAACTAAGAAATATGCCAGGTTCAGATGGACGGATCAATGTCAACAAGCATTCGATTATCTAAAAAATGCACTCACAACCATTCCAATGTTGGCAAACCCTGATACCACCAAACCAATGATCCTATACACAGACGCTTCTGATAACGCTGTAGGAGCTTGCCTTGTCCAACCAAACCCTTCTGATGAAACCCCTATTATCCCAAATGTACCCAACGAAAAGCCAATTGCTTTCCTGTCACACGCATTAAGTAAGTCCCAAAAGCGTTGGACTATAACAGAAAAGGAAGCATTTGCAATTCATTATGCTATGCAGAAACTGGATTTTTATATCCGTGGAACAAAAGTTATCATTAGAACAGATCACCAACCCCTTGTTAGTTGGTTGACGAAGACATCTGAACAACCAAAGAAGCTTCAAACTTGGGCGATGAATTTGCAGAACTATGACACTACCATAGAGCACATTGCCGGAACCCTCAATACATGTGCTGACCTGCTTTCTAGAATTCCATATCCTGACAACCCGACACAGAGTAACGAAAATGAAGCAGCTGCAACAGACATAAATGACAAATAAATGTCATAAATTCAAACCGAATTGCCGATCAATCGGACGCTCACACAGACATTGACCGATTATCAGAAGAGGATCGAACAGACAACTTTGACATCCTACAGGAACAAATGAAAGACCCGGAAGTAGTTAAACTAATGAAACAAATTAAAGAAACACCGGCAAAAGTCAAGGATTTTACAATCTTTCCTCATGACCAAGCACTCTATCATATTGACTCCAAACAAGATGGAAGATTACAGAAATATATTCCGCATCATTTAATACCTGACATCCCCATCCAGTTCCACGATGAAAATGGACACCTGGGACGAGATAAAACGATAGACGTCATTAAGAAACGGTATTACTGGCAAACCATGTATAAAGATATAATTGATTACGTGGCCACTTGTAAGATCTGCAAAAGGAGAAATATGAAGGTGAACAAATCCCCATTACAAAAAATGCAACCTTCCAACTATCCCATGGAAACTGTCAGTTTAGACATCTCTGGTCCGTACCAACTAACACTGTCAGGAAACAGGTACTTGTTGCACATTGTAGACCAGTACTCCGTTTGGCCGGAGAGTTTCCCTATGAAAGATGTCACGTCTACAACTGTCACCGATTTCTTTTTGCAAGAATTTCTACCTAGACATAGTTGTCCTAGAAGAGTCATCACGGACAATGGAAAACAGTTCGTTGGCAATCCTTTTAAATCAATATTACAAAAGTTAAACATCAAACACACCACAACTAGTTTCTATCGGCCCCAGAGTAACGGAAGAAACGAAAGAATGCATTCAACCCTTCATGACATTCTATCCAAACACGTCGAAGGCAACGATCAATATTGGGATCTATACATCAACCAGGCCTTAGAAGCAATACGATTAAACATTAACGACACCACTGGTTTCTCGCCATTTTACCTGCTTTACGGTAGGGAGCCGGTATTTCCGATGGACAACCTTCTCCAACCACAACGCAGATATATGGGAGAGGACCCGATAGCTGTCATCCTACAACAAAAGCATGCAGCACATCAAATTGCGAACAAAAATGCAGAAAAAGCTTTCCGGAAGAAACAGCGTACACACGATAAAAACACAAAACTGAAACAGTTTCACATCGGAGATCTAGTTTACTACAAAAAACACGTTCGACATTCTAAATTTGACGACAAATGGATCGATGGTTTCAAAATCTTAGAACAGACTACACCAACAAATTTTATCCTGTGGCACAAAGAAAGACAGATCAGGACGAAAGCCCACATTTCACAAATCAAGAAAGATAATCATCGTCCTGTTTCCCAGCCTATCCTCACTAACACCAGACTGATTCGCAAAACCACCCTCCTTTGTCCCCCCACATCATCCTCTACATCTGATGTGTCACATTGCGACGATGAACACTCAAACCCCTATCTTCACCCCCCCCCCCCCGCACGATGCTATCGACAGACTACGTAGATGTCGCGACGCTTCTACGAGTGAAGATGACATCCCTCCGCAGGAGCTACGTGAGAGAATTCAAGCACGAAATTTTCGAGTTCAAGCAGATAATTACCAATCGTTGTCCAGAGATAGCAACACATCTTTAAATGAAGAAAAACAACAACAACAGACTCTACAAGATGCTAACACCCATATAGATACACCACAACCTTCCGATACAGAGTTATCACCTGCCTCATTAACGGAACGAAATGCTCCCGTTCCTACTTCCACACAACGAGAGGAGTCAGACCTTGATACTGAAGAACACCAAAGTGATAACGATGATGATAACGAGCATCCCGACGATAACATGGATACATCCATTCGGTTCGCCTCGAAACGACCTTACTCATCTTCATCAGACAACTCGGTACCATTGACAAAGGTTATATGCCTTCCGCAGGAACATGTTCGTGCAAAGCTGTACACGAAACGGCAAACAAAACCAAAGAACATCGCACAGCACAGTGCATCAACTTCGCAACACCCCACCTGTTACACTACATCAACCGTCACTGCTGTAGACACTGAGAAGAAACACGATAGAAGATTGTCTACGACAGACGCTCTGTACAGGAAACGTTCAACTAAGCGACAAAACATCGCACAGCACAGTGCTTCAACTTCGCAACACCCTACCTGCAGCACTAGATCAAATGTCACCGCTGTAGACACTGACAGAAAGTATGATAGCAGGCTGTCTAGGAAAGACATCGCTCTGTTAGAGATAGCCAGGTTGCTCTAGCCAGGTCTATTCTCAATGGTTCCATATTTTTTGTCCGCGTACGATAGCAGATTTGTCCAGGAGAGACAATGCTATATTTAGAGTTAATCCAGTTTGCTCTGCTGGGTTACCCTTAATGGTTTCATTTTCCTTGTCCGGGTACGATAGCAGATTTGTCCAGGAGAGACAATGCTATATTTAGAGTTAATCCAGTTTGCTCTGCTGGGTTACCCTAATTTTTTTCATTTTCCTTGTCCGAGTACGATAGAATTGTCTAGATGAGACATGATATTTTAGAGTCGGCCGGCGTGTTCTGCTGGCTGCTCTAAAAAGTTTTTCTGATGATGATGCCAGCCACCTTCTATGTCGTCCAGTTGATGCTATCAGCGGCAGTCATAACCGCAAGTGAAGAGAAAAATCTGCAGAGGCGCAACTCTATTCAACATGCACAGTTACAGTATTCAAACCATTATATTTTGTATTAGAAGATTTAAATTACATTTTGCTTGCATTTAGAAATATATGTATTGTTGTACATTATAAACTTAACCAAACACATGCATGTACTATTTGCCACTAAGGAAGAATCTCAAGGATTAAAGAAGACATTGTTTAATCTTACGCTACACTCTCATGATATGAGACAAGCACATCAACCAAAAAGGGCGATTTTGCCGTTTGTAGGCAATGCGCTACAGTTTTTGTTGGCACTGCACCCCACCACAACTGTGACAGTTTATGTCATAATATTAAGATTTTGGCGCAAAACCAAAACATTATTACACATGTGATTAGCCGGAGCATCACAAATGGTGAACGATACTCAGAGCATTATTTTTCTCAATTAACATAATTTTTTACTTGTCTAACAGACATATGCTATGGATCGATTTTATGATTACTTATTATGCAATGTGTGAATTTCATTTATATCGCATAAACAAATATGTACCATGTATCATGTCTTTTTAACAAATTACTGTGTTGAGACACACAGATGTTGTACTCGTCCAGTACACATTATTTAACCTCTAATACGTATATTGAAATGTTGACCCACACCTCTACTCCCTTTTCCCTACGCGCAAACTGTCCACACGTGACCTGAACACCACCTCGCTGTTTTTCGCTATGTCAAATCCAATCTTCGTTTTCACCGCCTTTATCTTCCCCCCGTGTCGATTTCCCCATGCGAGTTCTTCTATTTTTTCTTTACCTTTCTCCCACGCCTCGCGTTCATTCATCCATCCAACACCGGAACTAGTTTCTCTACTCCCCCAGCTATTTCATTGTACTATAAACCCCCACCACCCATCCCTCTCCTTCAGTTGACGCCACACTGTGCCGTCAATGAGATATATATATTTACTATCATAACCCCATGTTTTTATGTATTATTATTAGCGTGTTAAGTACAGATTATATAAGTATTGTATTAATACATTAACAATTTACATTGCGTATTGCACATTGCTATCCATATCCCTTACTGTTTAATGACATAGTGTATAAACAACTTTTATGTCTCCCCCGTTTTCGGCAATATGAAACTACTAGATCACTCCTTTTAAGAAATAATAATTTTTTTCCTTTTTTCGGCTCACATGTATACTGAGGTCTTGTAATACATTTTAAGTTAGCTTACAGGTATACTGAGATCTCAGAAAAAAAAAAAAAGAAAAAACAATTTTTGGCTCACATGTATACTGAGACCTTGTAGTTTTTTTTTCTCATTTTGGCTCATAAATACATGCCCCCAGTCAATGACTTATACCAGTAACATAAATTTTTCTCAACAATTGTCCATTGCCAATTGCTTCATAAATATATGCCCCCATTTCATATTTTGCCCCAGTACGTATGTTAGGGACTTGATTTTTTTTTAGTTTATAGGACGAAAATGTCTCCATATGGGATACATTTTTGTGGCCCCGGGACTTGTGTCACCGCTTGGCATACACTACAATTAATACGTGTTAAAAACTACATATAATGAGAATAACAACGTTAAAAGCAGTTAAGACATTTGTGCACAAAATACAGTGTCATGACAAGTTCACGGCCTCGAGAAAAGCTGTCTCAGAACAACAAAGTAGTAAGTGCCTGTTTATTGAATGGAAAATTTTGAGAGAAGTTGCAAGTCAGGTTTTTTTTCCGTTGCTAAAGTCGAAATAACAGAATGTCGTGTGCAAAATGGTCGAGAAGCTGAGAAGAGCGTGTGCAAATGTTGATGTTTGGTGCCGAGTGAAAATAAAGCATCGTGTGAAAATTGGCGGAAAAAAAAGAGTGGGCAGTATATAAAGAGGAGACTTGGGCGATTGACAGGATCCAGGACTTGTACAGATTTTGGGAGTCGTTAGGCGAGAGAATTTTTTTTTCAGAACTTCTTCTTTGAGATTATCAAGACAAGTTGTTTTTTTAACTTGACAAGTTTGTCAAGTTAGACCAGTATATTTTAAGTAGACAAGTTTGTGTTTTACTCTATTAGATAGATTATTCCTGTGGATTTCCATTTTCATTTTGTTTTGGATATTCACTACTTTGGGTAAGAAAGAAATAAGTGCTTCATTATTGTGTCAATAACATTGCTGTTCCAATCACGTTAATAAACTATATTTTTTTTTTCTACATTGCTGATTTTCCGTTGGAATATTACAGTTGGATACTTTGACATAACCACTATACAAGGACATTGCTTTTCACTAACCATAAAAAAGGGTACGAACGAACTCTGGGAAGGAAGAATAAAACAAGGTCAAGAATTTCCAACTCAGGCGGACAGACCTGTAACGACTTGAACCAAGAAACGTACAAGAGTTAGCGCTCTTCAAAATATTTACCTGCGCTCAACACCATTAACGGAACTGACCCGGTCAGCTGACAGACACACACATTCTTTCATTGATGTAGTAAACACAGCCCGGTAATACGATACTATTTGATGCCGCGACCTGCGCACAAATAGCTGCACTGCCACACCCTTACTACCACATTACCATAAATCTTCTTGTGGTTGTCATACATCTTTTTGGCGTTATAATACATCTTCTTGGTGTTATTATAATTTTCCATGGTGTTATCATAAATCGTCTTGGGGGTTATCATACATCTTTTTGATGTTATTATACATCTTCTTTTTGGTATGATACATCTTCTCGGTGTTATCACATATTTCCATGCTGTTATTATTAGTTTGGTTTGAAGGACTATCTTCATTGTACATCAGTGCTCCTATCTCCTACCGTAGATCAAACAAGGAGGATCTGCTACAAACTCCGTAGCACCGGCGATAATCCCATTGTGTGTATATACTGTATAGGAATCACGCGTTTTAAATATTTTTGTGGTGGGTAGGTTTCCTAATTTTTAAGTTTTGCCAGGGCAGCGGCCTTATGGCCTACTCTTTACAATATTCCAACTGCCGTGGGATTTTTAACGTGCGAAACAAGCACACGGGACCTCCTATTTTTTCGCCCTTATCCGAGAAAGCTAGGCATTCGACCTCACTACACATGAGACCAGGGAGGAGTATGACATAGTTAGGACCACTGGTTCTGAAAAAAATATTTCCATAAATTATAATCCATCAACTGGGATTCGAACTCGGTACCTCTTGAATACGAGGCGGACGCCATACCTCTCAGCCACTCCGACCCCTATAATTAACTTATCATTAATTTCTGAAGTTATCATACATCTTCCTAGTGTTAACTTAATCTTATTGGAGTTATCATACATGTTATTGGTGTTATCATACATATTATTTGTGTTATTGTCCATCTTGTTGGAGTTATCATACATTTTCTTCATTCTTCATTAACCTCTAGGTCCATGAGGAGCATAGTCCACCAATGACGCCATTCCGTGACATGTCTTCTGTATCCTCGTTAAAGTCCATCTCAAATACCTTTCCCAATTTTTTTGTTGTTGAAATATCTTATTTAGGTGCTCCTTATTTTCCCTATGGATTCAAAAAGGAGAATAGGCTTGTATACTAAGACTTTATTTCATATTCAACACCAGCTTGTTTTCTTCACGGTGCAGCATCATGTTTACTTCACGGACAGCATCATGTTTTCTTCACGGTACTTCATCGTGTTTTCTTCGCGGTACAGCATCGTGTTTACTTCACGGACAGCATCGTGTTTTCTTCACGGTACCGCATCGTGTTGTCTTCACGGTACAGCATCGTGTTTACTTCATGGAACAGCATCGTGTTTACTTCACGGAGAGCATCGTGTTTACTTCACCGAACAGCATCGTGTTGTCTTCACGGTACATCATCGTGTTTACTTCATGGAACAGCATCGTGTTTACTTCACGGAGAGCATCGTGTTTACTTCACCGAACAGCATCGTGTTTACTTCACGGACAGCATCGTGTATTCTCCACGGTACAGCATTGTGTTTACTTCATGGTGCAGCATCGAGTTTACTTCATGGTACAGCATCGTATTTTCTTCACTGACAGCATCGTATTTTCTTCACGGTACAGCATCGTGTTTACTTCACCGAACAGCATCGTGTTTTCTTCACGGTACAGCAACGTGTTTACTTCACGGAAGAGCATCGTGTTTACTTCACGGACAGCATCGTGTTTTCTTTACGGTACAGCATTGTGTTTACTTCATGGTGCAGCATCGTGTTTACTTCATAGTACAGCATCGTATTTTCTTCACGGACAGCATCGTATTTTCTTCACGGTACAGCATCGTGTTTACTTTATGGTACAGCATTGTGTTTACTTCATGGTGCAGCATCGAGTTTACTTCATGGTACAGCATCGTATTTTATTCACGGTACAGCATCGTGTTTTCTTCACGGTACAGCATCGTGTTTACTTCACCGAACAGCATCGTGTTTTCTTCACGGTACAGCATCGTGTTTACTTCATGGTGCAGCATCGAGTTTACTTCATGGTATAGCATCGTATTTTCTTCACGGTACAGCATCGTATTTTCTTCACGGTACAGCATCGTGTTTACTTCACCGAACAGCATCGTGTTTTCTTCACGGTACAGCATCGTGTTTACTTCACGGTACAGCATCGTGTTTTCTTCACGGTACAGCATCGTGTTTACTTCACTGTACAGCATTGTGTTTACTTCATGGTGCAGCATCGTGTTTACTTCATGGTACAGCATCGTGTTTTCTTCACGTACAGCATCGTGTTTACTTCATGGTGCAGCATCGTGTTTACTTCATGGTCCAGCATCGTGTTTACTTCATGGTACAGCATCGTGTTTACTTCAGGTAAAGCATCGTGTTTACTTCACGGTAAAGCATAGTGTTTTCTTCACGGACAGCATCTTGTTTACTTCATGGTGCAGCATCGTGTTTACTTAACGGTACAGCATCGTGTTTACTTCATGGTACAGCATCGTTTTTTCTTTACGGACAGCATCGTGTTTACTTCATGGTACAGCATCATGTTTACTTCATGGTGCAGCATCGTGTTTACTTCATGGTACAGCATCGTGTTTACTTCATGGTACAGCATCGTTTTTTCTTCACGGACAGCATCGTGTTTACTTCATGGTGCAGCATCGTGTTTACTTCATGGTGCAGCATCGTGTTTACTTCATGGTGCAGCATCGTGTTTACTTCACGGTGCAGCATTGGTCACTTAAAGAATAGGAAAAAAAAGTGTCTATAGTATTTCATAAGGTACTTATAATATGAAGGTTTTGCACGACTTGGCAAAGCATCTTGTAAAACAATGTCCGACAGATTCAATCAATACAAAAGCACGATATTCTGTCTTCTTCCTTGGGAGTCAGCTACAACGGTGAGCTCATGCTCCTCCAGAAAAAAGGAAGGTTCGAGATCTGGAAGAAGAAAGCACGCGTATTTAATTTTTTTAAATTTTTATACCACGACTCACTTGTAAATTATATTTCATTACCATTTAAAGGGAACCAAAGTTTCTAAGTTGCTGTCTCTGATTTATCAGAATCCACATACTGCACCAGCCCAAGCTGCATAAAGACTGCAACATATTTTCTTAAGCTAATGAACAGAAGTGTTGATCCATGTGACAACTTTTACGAGTACGCCTGTGGTAATTACAAGAATGCCAAGCCAGTTTTTGTCGATGCAGGTTAGTCTTCGTACTTCTGTGATGTTTCGTTTGTGATTTGGTTTGTATATTCACAAGTCGCTAGCGTTACCTTACATTATCAATTACCAGTTACAGTTAAAGCTATTGAATATACATTCTGATGCCAGTTTTGTAATTCATCTAGTCTGTGTTATTGTGTATCCTCTTATCATTCATATTTCTAATATCCCCTCAGTTTATCTTGTCACTATCTTTATTGTGTTTAGTGAGAAATGAGATGCAAATGTCATCATTAAATACAGAGTGAAAAATGAGATGCATTGGAGAAACTGAGAAATATAGATATAGTATAGACAGAGAAATGGGAAAAAAAGCTGTTGATATGTTTAAAACAGTACAGTAAGTAGAGCTAAATAGACTGACGCAAATTAAGATGGTTGGAACTATTTTTTTTAAAATTTCGTAGCATAAGAATCCAGTATATGCCTATCACTGAAGATCAAATCTAAGGGAAAGAAGGCGCATCATCACCACATTCCCTTGCGGAGCACGCAGCCACCACTGTAGCTGGTCCACTTGAACGAAGACAGCACCAAGTATTCACATACATCCAGCACTGTAGCTGGTTAGCCTACAGGAAGACAGCACGGTAGCTGGTCAGCTTACAGGAAGATAGCACCAAGTATTTACGTACTTCCACCACTGTAGGTGGTCCACTTGAACGAAGACAGCACCAAGTATTCACATACATCCAGCACTGTAGCTGGTCAGCCTACAGGAAGACAGCACGGTAGCTGGTCAGCTTACAGGAAGACAGCACCAAGTATTCACATACATCCACCACTGTAGCTGGTCAGCTTACAGGAAGACAGCACCAAGTGTTAACATGCATCAACCACTGTAGTTGGTCAGCTTACAGGAAGACAGCACCAAGTATTCACATACATCCACCACTGTAACTGGTCAGCTTACAGGAAGACAGCACCAAGTATTCACATACATCCACCACTGTAGCTGGTCAGCTTACAGGAAGACAGCACCAAGTATTCACATACATCCACCACTGTAACTGGTCAGCTTACAGGAAGACAGCACCAAGTATTCACGTATATCTACCACTGTAGCTTGTCAGCTTACAGGAAGACAGCACCAAGTATTCACATGTATTCACAACTGTAGCTGGTCAGCTTACAGGAATACAGTACCAAGTATTCACATACATCCACCATTGTAGCTAGTCAGCTTACAGGAAGACAGCACCAAGTATTCACATGCATCCACTGCTGTAGCTGATGAGCTTACAGGAAGAGAGCACAAAGTATTTACAGGCAGTCACAACTGCTGCTGGTCAGCTCACATGAAGACAGCACCAAGTACTCACATGCAACCTTCCCGGTAGCTTGTCAGCTTACAGGAAGACAGCACCAAGTATTCACAAACATCCACCACTGTAGATGGTCAGCTTACAATGAGACAACACCAAGTATTCACATACATCCACCACTGTAGCTGGTCAGCTTACAGGAAAACAGCACCACGTATTCACATACATCCACAACTGTAGCAGGTCAGCTTACAGGAAGACATCACCAAGTATTCACATGCAGCCAGCACTGCAGCTGGTCAGCTTACAGGAAGACAGCACCAAGCATTCACATACATCCACCACTGTAGCTGGTCAGCTTACAGGAAGATAGCACCACGTATTCACATACATCCACAACTGTAGCTGGCTAGCTTACAGGAAGACATCACCAAGTATTCACATGCAGCCAGCACTGTAGCTGGTCAGCTTACAGGAAGACATCACCAAGCATTCACATACATCCACAACTGTAGCTGGTCAGCTTACATGAAGACAGCACCACATATTCACATACATCCACAACTGTAGCAGGTCAGCTTACAGGAAGACATCACCAAGTATTCACATGTAGTCACAACTGTAGCTGGTCAGCTTACAGGAAGATAGCACCAAGTATTCACATGTAGTCACAACTGTAGCTGGTCAGCTTACAGGAAGATAGCACCAAGTATTCACATGTAGTCACAACTGTAGCTGGTCAGCTTACAGGAAAATAGCACCAAGTATTCACATGTAGATACAACTGTAGCTGGTCAGCTTACAGGAAGATAGCACCAAGCATTCACATGTACTCACAACTGTAGCTGGCTAGCTTACAGGAAGACATCACCAAGTATTCACATGCAGCCAGCACTGTAGCTGGTCAGCTTACAGGAAGACATCACCAAGCATTCACATACATCCACAACTGTAGCTGGTCAGCTTACATGAAGACAGCACCACGTATTCACATACATCCACAACTGTAGCAGGTCAGCTTACAGGAAGACATCACCAAGTATTCACATGTAGTCACAACTGTAGCTGGTCAGCTTACAGGAAGATAGCACCAAGTATTCACATGTAGATACAACTGTAGCTGGTCAGCTTACAGGAAGACAGCACCAAGTATCCACATGTTGTCACAACTGTAGCTGGTCAGCTTACAAGAAGACAGCACCAAGTATTCACATGTAGCCACAACTGTAGCTGGTCAGCTTACAGGAAGACAGCACCAAGTATTCATATACATCTGTAGTAGTGTTTATGTAGCAAGCTCTTTCACATGATGAAATTACCAGCCCCATGAACAACCTTAATTTAGTCGCTATTCATGGCGTTACTGAGGACTATTATTTCTTTAGACTCGTCCGAGACCTCCGGGAACTACACGAGACAAGAAACCTCATAAGTAGTTGATAAACTGACAGCATTACTGAACAACAGTTCATCATAGCAGAAACGCTAGCCACTCAACAAATCTTGTACAGAAAACAAAATTTGTAACTTGTCATCAAGTTTAATAGCTCACAACATGGGCTAGCATAGCTAAACTGCCCGAGTTCTACTGTTGTATTAAATCTTTCAAGAAAATCATTATCATTAGCGGCATCTCCACCTCGAAGGCGGCTGCAACGAATCTTCAGCATCTCCTGTCTCTTGTCGTGATGGTGCACTCTGATATACTCTTTCCTGTCTCTTGTCGTGATGGTGCACTCTGATATACTCTTTCCTGTCCATCACATGATGGTATTTTTCCACTTATAGCTCAACCTACCCATTGCACGTTTGCTTTCAACTCGTCCTTCGATTATGGTCTTCACCACTGTGTGATTTGTTTCTTAATATGGCCAAAATATTTTGGCTGTATTCTATTTAAAGACAAAGGTCACATTTAAAAACGACTACTATTGCAAATACAGTCACGTGTAGTTCCCGCGAGTCTCTGGGAGGACAAAGAATCGGTCTCCTGCTCTATCAGGAACTCGTCGTAAGATTCGAGTAATGCAAGATTGTACGTAGGACTGGCAAACTCTTCATTTAAAAAGAGCCACAAATACCATGTAGCAAGAGAGCATTAATGCAGACTTACCGCGAGAGATAAACTTCAGTGGTAGACACATGCTCCATAAGAAACAATCATTTACCTGTCAGGGAAATGAATTATTGAATAAATAATAACAATTACTACAACATATACTTTCCCTTGTGTCTTCATTACAGGTGAAAGAAATGTTTTAAACGACATGACAAGAGAAAATCAGAACCGCCTTCTAACTGTCCTGCAGAAACCCGTGTCCGAGATGCATGATGGCTCATCTGAGAAGAAGTTAAAACAGTTCTTCCAGTCTTGCAATGACATGAAGTTAAGGGAAAAAATTAAAGGTATTGTCAGTGAGATTATCATAAACTACCGTAATGACATACAGTGCAATCCACTTAAGCAGAACTCGCTTACATCGAATTTCACTTAAGCAAAAGCATTTCTGAAGATCCCGGCCAAGTGACTTCTCGTGCTTTGTTAAAACAAAACCCTGGTTAAGTTGAGTTCTGATAACTTGAATATTCAGATGAATATTCGAAGTAATGTTTCTGTCCCAGCTCAAATTTTGACTCGCATAAGTAGACGTTCTGCCTTCGTTGCTTAAGTTACAGTACTACTTGGTCGTGCACAATTTGTTGGTGAAAAGACCATAACATGTTAATAAACGTCCGAGCTTCCGCCAGTAGATTACAACTCTTAACATTGATTAAATCAGCAAGCACGTAATCGTCAATGAACACTGGTTCACCTCGGTTTGCGAGTAAAGGGCGTGCATCAAACTCTGACAGCAACATGACTACGAGCTTGAGATCTTAAGATGAACAAGGAGTGAAAACCGGGGCATACGAATAGTAAATAATAAATCTAAACTGGTATTTGGTAAGAAATCGCAAGAAAGAATAAGGGAAAAAACTAAACCGAACACTCCCTAGGTCAGGAATTGTAGATCTTACATTGGGTTACGTGTTCTGCAATACTTATCACTCTAGGAATCCATCTCGGAACTTATAACAGAGCATGCATAATTACTAAACCAAAGCGCGATTCCAATGTTATTACAATTGCTACTATGCTACTAGCAATAAACTTGACACTACATTTTAGGATTTGCTAATTTGCTTTTGAAAATTTTAAAAGATCCAGAAATGAAAATGTAAATCAAAATACCTGTTTCTTAATGGTTAAAATAATTGCTTCAAGTGTTACCTTTTAATTTGACTTAAATGTCCGTCTTTGAGTAAAATACGGATGAGCAGAATTTAAGATAAGTAAAAGTACATTGGATCAGGGTTTTTCAGCCGGTGTTACGCAAGAGATCGTGATTAAAAAACAAAAAAAAATGAAACTTTGTTTTTTTAACGTTGCGCGCCTGCCGAAGTTAGCGCTCGGCATGGTGGACAGGGACCGATCATCCACGTATGGCCTGTTTGCAATAGGACCCTGCTTACTTGGGGAGGCTGTTGGTTCACCTCTATGTACTCATTTGAATTTGTTTTAAAGTTTTTTATTTAAATGTTTTGCTAGACTGGGAGGCCAACCCTACATACATAACTTTCATTAGTAATTCGCTACAACACGCTTGGTAGAGTATGATATGAGTATATGAGGAGGACTGCAATAAGACGGGGGTAAAACGGTAGAATGAAAACACTAATGATAATATCTCTTACTGGGAGAAAGGACAAGAAAAAACATAAGTTGAAGCCACGAGGCCTTCGTCAGGGATAGACAAACACACAAAAAAACAGAAGGGAAAGACAGTGAGAATTAAGTGGGAAACATACTACTTTAAAAATAATGTTCGTATTAAAATGTCTCCCACTGAACCGGAAACCGGAAGTTGATAATAAATTCAAAGCATTAGCATAAAGTAATGAAAACAAGGACTGGAAAACTGAGTGAGCAAAAAGTATTAATATAAAAAAAAGAGGTGTCGTAGGGTACAGTGTTACTATTTTTGAATCTCTTTCCGCTTCTGGTAACGTAAGTGTTTAGGAAGCTTTGCATGAGCTTGTTGAATGCCTGTGCTCCTTTCTGTCTCTCTCTTTGTCTCTCTCTCTCTCCACATATATATATGTGTGTGTGTGTGTATATATATATGTGATAGGGTGGGCGAGATGATGATGATGCTGTTGTAATATGTGATCACTTTCTTGCACACTCGCAACCGACCCGATCAACAATAAAACTCTGATTCTAAGGCAGGAGCTGTTTTTATGCATACAACCCTGTCAGTGACCCTAACCCACATCGCAAACTAATGAACAAACATTAAACCAGTAAGCAAACAAACAAAACACCCAGCCAGGGCTCAATTGCTAATCTGAAACGCAAACAAAGCACCGACTGGTTACAATCATAATAGTTAAATAATGAGAAACACCATGCTCTCACCTGTCAACTGTCCTTCTTCCACGCTACCTGGAACATTCAACTATCATGCACACACACTCAGCCCATGCATGTCGTCTAATCAGATTAGTATGGTGTTGTGCACGAGGCTGGCAGTCTCACCTTGTAACACAGATTGCTAACGGAACCACTACTGCAAGAGCATCTGAATGCTTTGTGCGGTCTCCATGCGGAGGCCAGCCACACTGGTGACCATATGCTTCATAAGGAGCGAGAAGAGACATAATTTGTTTCCAAGTGGACCCACGTGCTCTCATAAATTATCCGACACATAAGAATAACGAAATAATAATGAAATATGCATAAAATAATATTAAACTATATGTGCAACGAATACTCTCATTAATGAGCAAACCACCACCTCGCAACTGATCCATCTCAATATCCGTCCCTGCACTCTGAAGCATGTCGTATATGCCGACTGATGAGATTGAGAACTCATCATATAAAACCCATTGTTACAGAAACAAACCACTGCCATAGCATATAAATGCTTCGTGCAGGCTTCAGTCGCACTGGTGTTGCGCTGCTCCACAAGGAGCAAAGAGGAACGTTTATGTCTCAAATGTGCTCCACGTATCAAAAGTAGGGGTGTCATATTTACAAGGCTGAAGATATATAGTAACATTAAGGCTATAACACGTGGCTGCCATCTTGCGAGGACAGCATACAGCCACGCTAACAACCCAGCTAAGCTGCGTGGTTGTACATTCTATAGTAACCATACATTATAATACTAAATATTATAGAAATAATGGCTTAGCAAAGCTATTTAAAGCAGTACAGATAACCAATAGAGATTTTACACTGTATAAAGGACTATGAAACTAAGAAAGCTAACACCAATTAGATATAGCCGATCTTACTAATGCTTACACCACATTATCAGTCTAACATTACTGAAGAAGCACAGGACTTTTATTGTAGTAAGCTGTAACATATTAATAAATTGCAGCACTCATCACACTAAAATAAACTATTTCGGCACCAGCACCGTAGTTAATAAATATAACAATCTAAATTGCGCCACAATTAAATATTATTCAAACCGACGTGTCGGATTTACATAAGATCATTGACGGTTTCTTTAACCCCAAACAATATGGAAATACTTAACCATTAATTTCATTTACAGAAATGTAATAACCAAATATGTCAGTTCTTGTACCGGCCACGTGTTATATTTCATGAACGTGGACCATCTGCTCCAGCCACGCCATGTCTGAATAAATTTAGATCTGAAACCAACCGCACGCGAAACATAAATAACATTGAATTAAGTATATAATTATTTAAAATACTAAGGCACAAAGATGGTGATCCTATATCCTTTCTAACACTATAAAGAATTTAGAATGTTGCAGAATAATATTATATCTACTCACAAGTCCTAGGCATGTTCTTGAACAAGACTTTAACAGCGACTTGCCCCAGCGTCTAGCGTGGAAAAAACAGAGGATTTCAATCGCCGGGCAGCTTCGGCGAGCCTCTCTTCTGATTGGCTGCTATCCGTAAGCGTTATGACTAATGTTCTATTTTTAGATCTTTACTGAGTAACACTAAAACGGCTGCCAAATTGCTTTATTGTAGTAAAAAGGTAGAGAACGACAGACAAAATGGCGATGACAAGATGGCGCTGTCACATATTCCCCGCCTGATTTTGTTGTCGTCCTGACAACTGCACTAAGCTAGGCGCTTCAGTCGTAATCTCTGAGAACGTCTCGGGGCAGGACCCTCTTGAAGAAGCGAAAACACAGATATGAACTTCAGGGAGATTTTAGGTCATTTTTTATGGCCCCATCACATATACATATACTCATGTGTGTTTGATGGGCCAGAAAAGCGCTATGGTCCTCGCTTCGTGTCTTTGTTTTGTTACCCTCACGAGCCAGCCATTTCGCGAGCGCGTGAGCGTTAACCACTTCGCGCGCCTACAGTTATCGGGTTATAAAACGCATGGCTCAGAGCCCGGCATAGAAATGAAACGAATTGTGCTGAAGGCTTGCCGGTAGAAGACGTGAACTTGAAGAGCCTGCGAGACTTGTAAAATCGTGAGTCTATGATTTTAAATGGGTTATTACCTAGTGAAGTTAGAATTTGTTTTCTGTAGCTTTAGAATTAGTTTTGTGGCAGAGAGCGGGTGTCAGACTGTTGATGCTCTTGAGGTTGATAAAATAGCACTGACAAACACTGGATAGATCTTTACTACAATTTATTTCAATTTAGGCCACTTCGTGTAACAAGCTACCGCTCAAAATGTCAGCTTCGAAGGGCAGGGTAGCAAGTAAGTAATCGTGTGGTGTACTGTCCAGCTTTAATGGGAATTGGTTGCCCTTTACTCTGAGGGGCCTGCCTGCTTTCTTTTTAACTTTGTCTATGCCCAATTTTCTGTCATTTTTGCTATTAACAGCTAGAATTCTGTCTTCGTTACTCATCAATCTCGCAGAGCCAAGTTTAGGCCCACCTCTTGACATGTGCAAACAGCAACATTCTGTCTAAAATCTTTTATGTAGAGATTCCTGGGGAAATCTGAGTCCCCGGACTCATTTTGATCTGGGAAACGGGGAGCGCTCTGTCCTTTCATTTATGCCATCCACGGACTAACGAGCGTGGTGCTGTTACGTCTAGTTTCTCTTCTGGAGTAATTTATCTCGAACACGTGCAGAGATCCCCGCTACGCCCTGCAAGCTCTATCTCTATATTAAATGGCCGGTCTCTATCTCTCTTCTCCGTGGTCGCTCTAAGGATTCCTTGCTGCCTAGATAATCAGTTTAGGTTGATAGCCCATAACCAGATTTATTGTGCGGAGATTGAATTCCTTTTGCTCGGAAAGCACAACTAATTTCTTAAAAGTTATTTTTTGGGAGTTAGCTTCATTATATTGAGCTTAATCCAGAGTTACTTTATACCTCGTAATATATTTAATTCGTTAAGTAAAGTAATTTTTGTGTGACCCGGGAAATCTGATAATTTATAAGTATTCTGCTAATTTTAAATCCACTAAGAGTGTAGTACACTTAAGACAGAGAGATATTTTATCTAACAGAAGAGAGAGAGAGAGAGAGAGAGAGAGAGAGAGAGAGAGAGAGAGAGAGGTTGATTTTCAGAAAGACAGGAAATGGGAGCGGATGTAAATTTTATTTAACACTTTGTTACCCATTTTGAACATGTGTGGAATTAATTATGTATAGAATTGTGGTACACGATTGTTATTAACGCGTTACCAGCGCACGTTAATCTATTTACATATTTGTGTGCTGAGTGACTGACCTGGATTTGCTTACAAATATCAGGCATCGCGTGTGAGTGTGTTTGAAAACGCGAGGACAGTATAGTCGCGTGCTGTGACTGCACCCGCAATCACGCCTGGTTGAATTCACCGGTACGATTGCTTAGGTTCATCAAGGAAGAGAGAGGAGAGAAATAGGGTTTGTTGTCGAGTGAGTCCGGTCTCCATGGATAATACGACCATACAAGAAGAACACGCCAACAATTTTCCAGTCTTGGCACTGTGGGTTCCAGGCAACTTATCTATTATTAGTGGCGCCTCCTGTACGAGCCCTCACGTATACGCGTTGTGTTATTCATTCATCAGCAGAGGTATCTAGCGACCTGCTAATGGGATTTATTAATTTTGCTTGGATAAGCGCACTAGTGCTCGTTTCCTTCACCCGTGCTGGGAAAGTGAGTGCACGCTGGGACTTTTACGACACCTGTTTTTAACAGGAAGCTTATCTCCTTCATTAATTGGATAGCAACATCCAAAGGAACAGTGTTAGATTTCTCAGAGTTTAGGAGTACTTACATACCAGGATTTATTTTAGCACACGGTAGGAAAGGCCGTTTTTTCATGACGGAAGAGTGGGGCCCCCTGTTAGTTAAAGGCAGGATGTGTGAGAGACTCTCTGAGTGTTGGTGTGTAGTGAGGTGATATACTTGTGTGCAATTTATCTACGTTGTGTGGTAGGTTGGTTGTTTGATGTGATTGTGATTTTTGGCCTTTAGAGTTTGTGAAGGCATACGGATTTCCATAATGATGTTGTGGTCGTATTTTTATTTTGTTTAATAAACATAAAAATATCTATTGTGGTCAGGAACTCTTCTCTTATAACTGTCACTGAATGTCGTGATATATGTTCTTACTGCTTTAGACTTGGTCTATTTGTCCAGAGAGAACAAGCAAGAGACTGATATATAGCCATAGTCACAGGAGGCTAAAGAAATAACCTTCTTACTCATGTGGCCGTGATAGTGTGGTTCTTGTATGTACTTGCAGTGTTTGTATAGCGTGGACTCATCTCACTACCCAACAGTAGGCAGCTAGGTGTTGATGATGTTATGGTACTATAACTCTAGATGATAGTACATCACACGATAATACAGATGATGGATGGATAACATCTATCGTAGAGCACTGCACTCAACCAGCAGTGAATAACAAGCTGGTGTTTATTTACAGTAGTCATCCAAAAACAAAATCCGTCGAAAAATTGACTCATGCCCAACCTTCCATCGAGGCGGGTCATCTTTCACAATATGCAAAACAAATGCTCATTTAGCAACCTTTGAGATAAGTCTCCTCTCTGTCTATTAATTCTTCTATATATATAGTCTGACGCAGCTTTACTAGCTCGTATAAGAGTTTATGTTCTCTGGTTTTGTTTGCAACTCATGATGAGGCACGAAGGTCTGGTGGAACTAGTTTTGAGGTATTTACTGTATAAACTGGTCTAACTACCAGGGTTGTTTATTTATATCAATAGTCATTGTTCCCCGCTCTGACCTTAGCTTCTGTCTATCTTCTCTTCATCTCATTCAACATACCTGTTCGTCTTGTAAAGCCTTGACGACTTGTTAACATAAATCTTGCAAATGGCGACATTGTCTTGCTTGCCTTCATCTATCACTATTTTAAAAGTGGCCTTTGAGCATCTTGTAGGTTCGGCAAAACAATTTGATACCAGTCTGTAACCACAGCAACCAACCACTTCCAGTGGCTTGTTTGCGAGAGTTATGAACCATCAAAACATCGCTCGCCACTGCACAAATCTTAATTCTCTAGCAACCTGCTAACCTACGCTGAGCGCGTTCAAAATCAGACTGATGAATCAATCACCGATTTAACGTTTTTTCTCGTTCTCCTAAAATGTGTTCACCTACCAAAACTTTCTCGTGAGTATTTTTTTTTCTTGCTCGCTCACCAAAACTTACAAGGGATGTAATTTTAAATTATCCCCCTTTGCTGAGTACACTCACAACCCAATACAACCTTCTTTGATTTTATTACTAAAACATTATATGCAAATTTGTCCCACTATAATTTAGAACTCACATGATATGCTTAACCATAAAACACCCACTACATCTCCCAAAAGGGATCCACGGAGTTTCCTCCCTTCCACCAAAACACTTCTCTGCTCATATCACTTCCCTTTAACAAAGACGAATAGTCTTTTACCAACTCTATTCAACTTTCTCGAACCATTTTTCTGCACTCACTTTCCTTTAACAAATCTCAAGTCACCGTTCACACTCTCCAGAAGTCAGATCTCCTCCCATAATTTTCATTAGTGACTCTATTCTTCTCTACTTTCACATTACACATTCATACTCTGTCTGAACTCAGACAAAATCTATTTGTAATGTATACCACCTGTGACATGTACTTGCCCAATTCCAGGTTCTCGGACAAATGCTACTGGTAAATCATGGTGATTTAGCTTTGAATCATTATATCAAGACAGGTGATCATTCCTCTTTGCATGTAATACGACATCAACATGGAAGATGTTAGGCACTAGCACACATCTCAGGTTTTATGACAACGATAACAATGTTTATTCTGGTCGCTTGCTAGCTGGTCACAACAGTGGGTGATAGGTGTAGCAGTCTGCTTTAATTGACAAATCTTACAGGTCTCTTCATGAATAAATGACATCAATAAATTCCAAGACAATTGCAACTTCTACTCTCTGTTTGTGTGACAGAACGGGGCAGCTCTTCTCACTCCAGAAGTATCGGTACATTTGTGATACTGATTTTATTGTGTGCTTTCATTAGTCACACTTTCTTTCTTTTCTTTTCTGCTGTGTGAAGCAGATATTAAGTATTTTCCTTCTTATACCCTTCTCAGAGATAAGTAAACATGTCTGGTTGTTGTCAATTTCTCCCTGCGTTCAAGGGAGTGGCAGCGACCTAACCATGTATCACGCAACTCACTCATTTTATGGATGAGTACACCGTCAAATAAATCTCGTACTAATGCTCACCCTGTGGAGCTCCACCAGGCAGGTGCAGTGCCGGGCTCTGAGCCTCAACAGAGCCCACCCTCAGCTACTGGAGGACCCTCTAGACCGTCTTGTGGAGTCAGGAGACGGCAGAGTAGAGCTACTGACCAAGAAACCCAGAGTGTCACTTGTCATAATGCACTGGAATGCAGAGGAGGTGAACAGCAAGCAGGCTGAATACAGCAAAAAAACGGAGTTGGAAAACATCTTGTATGAGAAGCAAGTCAATGTTTGCTGTATCCAAGAGACTCACTTGAAAGTAGATCAAACCTTTAAAATAAGGGGATACCAATGCTTCAGATCAGACAGACAAGATACACAAAAAGAAGGAGTACTTACTCTTGTAAGGAATAACATTCATGCACATGAACGGAAGACTCACATGGATGGAGCAGAATACCAGCTGTTGCAGCTAAAGGTAGACAAGATGGAAATAGAACTTCTGAACTATTACTGTCCAAACAACAAATCCCTGAGTCTCAGCTCTATACAGGTACCAGCCACCATTTTTATAGCAGTTTGAGACTTTAATTGCCACTCGCAGAGCTGGGGCTTTGACCATCTAGATCACAGAGGGGAAGAGGTTGAAACATGGCAAGATGACTACTCCCCCATCCTAGTCAATACTGCCACAGACACTCCAACCTTCTACTCCAGAGGATGGCACACAACTTCAATTACAGATCTTGCCTTCGCCACCCCAGATATAGCTGAACTCTTAAGTAAAGATATAGGATACAAACTAGGAGGAAGCGACCATTGCCTTATCTTTCTTACTGTCCAGAGTGTAACTCTCAATACAGGCCCAGCCATTAAAAGATGGAATTACAAAAAAGCCAACAGGGGTTTATTCAGGCAGCGGGTGAATACTCGGCTGTCTGACCTCAAGGTGCAGAACAGAGACATTAATGAAGTGGTAAAATACTTCAACAGATGCATACTTCAAGCTGCAAAAGAAACCATTCCCAAAGGATTCCGGTGTAACTACACACCATACTGGTCCAGCACACTCCAAGAACGCCAGGAAGCTATGGACAAAGCTAGAAAGGGCGCAGAGTCTCAGCCTTCACTTGAAATGCACAACTAAATGGAAAAAGACTGTAGCAGAGTTTCAGAGAACAAAGCTAGAAGAAAAACGGAAAAGCTGGAGAAATAAAACGGCAGCGCTGAACCTTGAGAAAGACGGCTAGAAACTTTGGGAATTGGTTAAACCTCTAAATGAAGAATGTTCCTCGACTAGACAGACTGTCACATTGGATGAAGGTGGCCAAATTATCAGAGGAAAACAAGCTGCAGACCTGTTTGCTAAAAACAGTTCAGAAAGCAACTTAAGTATTAACATAGACCAACAGAGAAAGATACGGAAAGAAAAACAGCAACGAAATGCTAATAAATTTGTGCTCAGCAGCAAAGACAAAATTGCTTTAGATATTCAGTCACAGCTGGGTGAAATGACAAGTACCCCAAGTATGGAGAGAGGCCATCACAATACCCATACTAAAGAAAGGGAAATGTAAGACCAAGGCTGCAAGTTAAAGGCTGTGTTGTGAAGACAATGGAGCGAATAGTAAACCACAGATTGAAATGGTATTTAGAGTCTGAGCAGAACCTGGTGCCGGAGCGAGCTGGATTTAGAGAATGCTACAGTATAGAAGACCAAGTTACGTACTTCTTTCAAGTAGTAGAAGATGCCTTCCAGGAGAAGAAAAAGGTCTTAACGACCTGGGTCGACTTCGAGCAGGCCTTTGATAAGGTGTGGAAAGATGACCTTATTGCAAAACTTAGGAGAAGTGGAATCCAAGGCAACATGATAAAATGGATCCAGTCATACTTGCACAACAGGAGAACTATAGTCACCCTAGATGGTCTGCAGAGCAGCAAAGTGTTGCTCTATCAAGCGGTACCTCAAGGAGGAGTAATTTCTCCAACACCCTTCCTTGTTTACATCAATGACCTGGTAAAAGATCTCCCCGCCGTTAGTGAAAGCTGTCTTAAATGCAGACGACCTGGTACTCTGGTGCGCCGATGAATACGTCACCACAGCAAATTATAGAATGCAGCGGGTATCAGACAGGCTAATTTCAAGGGCAGAGAAATTGCTTATCACAATAAACACAGACGAAACCTCAACAACGTTGTTCTCCCTCTCCCCCAAGGACAAAGCAGCTAACATACACCTAGGGACAACCATGATCAAGGAAGAAAGCTACCCCACCTATCTTGCGGTGACATTTGACCAAAAGCTTACAAGGAATAAGCATATTGAAAATGCAGAAGGAAAGGCTCGAAGATGCTAGGCATACTCAGAAAACTAGCAGGTACCAATTTGGGAGCAAATGAAAGAACTCTAAAGAAGATTTATAATGGAGTAATAAGACCACACTTAGAGTTCAGCTCCACCATATGGTCATCAGCTGCTAACTCACATCTGCAGTCATTGCACAAGGTGCAAAATCAAGCCCTCAGGCTCATTACGGGAGCCATGAAAACTACGCCAATATCAGAGATGCAGAAAGCTGCTAGATTACAGACATTGTCCTATAGAAGAGACACCAAAAGCATGATCCAGATGGAAAAGTACAACAGTATGCCAACGCACCCAATGAAGGCAAGACTAGATGATCTGGCATTGGGACGTCTAAAACGTAGCAGCTTTGTCCATCGGGGAAAAAGACTTAATATACAGCATCAAGAAGGCATATCCATGAAGACAACACCACTGAAGCCCACCCTATAACCTGTACCATGGGAGCAGACCAGCAGTACCCTCCAAATTAATACATCAATCAGTGGTCTCACAATTGGATATAAGTATAATGATCTGCAAAAACGAACTGCTACATTGAGTATGATCAAAGAAAACTATCCTGAATGGATACATACCTACACAGATGGATCAGCAATAAATGATGTAAAGAATGGAGGCGCCGGTATCTTTATCATATCCTAACAACCACTATGAGACTAGGCATATTCCCACTGGTAAATTCTGTTCCAACTATGCAACTGAAGTTCAAGATCTGGAGCAGGCTGCAAATATGATTTATAACACCAACTCTGACTGCCACCAGGTAGCCATGCTCACAGATGCACTGCCTGTACTGCAAGCTCTCAAGAGGGGTAAACTCCCGCATCTGAGGAATGAACTAAGCAAGGTAGCTGCCAAAAAGCGAAACATACTTCAGTGGGTACCACCCCTTTGTGGTGTACCCGGAAATGAAAATGCGAATAAACTTGCAAAAATGGAGGGGAATGTGAACAAGAACATAAAGAAATCACATACTTTGAGAAAAAGAAAGCTATCCTGACTATCAGAAGAGAACAGAATCAACCCAATGACGACTACCACACTCTTGACCGGTGGGGACAGATCACCATTTTTCGCCTCAGGACAAGGCATAACAAACTGAATAAACATAAATACAAGCTACGATTGTTTGCTTCACCACTGTGCACATGTGGATTAAACAAACAAACTGCTGAGCATGTTGTACAGGATTTTCCTCTGTACGACCAGTTAAGAAAGATATACTGGCCCAATGACTCAACACTAAACTCAAAACTGTATGGAGCTAAAGAGGAACTCCAGACAACAGTCGAGTTCATCGTGAGAACTCATCTGGAGGAGGAAACATCAAAGATGCGATCGCAAGAAGAAGAAGAAGCTACAGTAAAGTGTTATAATTCCTTCTTAACATACAGGTACCTTTTATTGGAGAATTTTCGACGGACTTTCATAGCCCAGGAAATCTCTTTCATTTCAAATATGGAAACCGGGACTGAGGAAACTGGACCATACACGAAGTTAGAATTATTAAATTAACGACACCCCAGATGCGAGTAAGAGGTCGATTCAAATCTCTTTTATTTATTTGAGCAAGAAAGTCTATGAGCAAGGATTGGCGTAAGTTGTGATTTACACTTATTTTATTACTAACATGTGAACTAACATATAAATATGTATATATTACAATGTGAATTTTAATATGTAAAACTCGCTAGTGCATGTCACAGTCATTTGAGGATGGAAACCTCAGCGTATAGAATGATGATTCATAAATCACCACTGCACGGGCAGGTGATTGCTTTATTGCTAGTTTCGTAACGAGAACTAAAAGCATAAAGTAGTCCCGGGTTCCATGCGGAGAATGGAGGGAAAGATGAAAGAAATCATGTACATTCTAAATATAATACTTACATTTTCAAAGCAGTGTAAATGTCCATATGAACATATTCACTTTAAAATTAATGTAAGTTGTCAAGCTTTAAACCAGTGTAAATGTATAAGTGAAAACATTCATTTTAATAATAATGGAAGTTTCAAACTTTTCTTACTTACTTACTTACTTAGTCGTTCCCCTTCTACCGTGAGGTGTAGAGGTTTGGAAGAGAGAGCGCCAGACTATCCTATCGGCTGTCTTCCTCCTAACCTGGTTCCATTCTAGTCCTCGGTCCTTCAAAGATTGTTTAATGTTGTCCTCCCAGCGGACTCTGGGTCGTCCTGGGGGTCTGGATCCTTGGCTCTTTGTTTCCCATGCTTGTCGTGGTAGCCGATCTTCTCCCATTCTGCAGACATGGCCAAACCATCTTAGTTGGGACTGTTCTACTTGGGTCTGCAGGGGGTGGGATTTAAGGCCTTGACGTATCGTCTGATTGCGTACCATGTCTCTTCTTGTTCCTTCAACCACCTTCCTCAGATACCTCATTTCTGAGGTTTGGATCTGGCCTTTGTGGGTTGTAGTCATTGCCCATGACTCGCATCCATATGTCAAGACTGGGACATAGGTGGAGCGGTATACAGCCATTTTCGTTTTCTTACCAACCTCTCTCTTGCTGAGGAATTGATGCGTGATGCCATATGATGATGGATGGTATCCGCATGTCTGGTTTTGTGTAGTGTGCAGATGTGTTCAGTCAAAACAATGTTCATACAAAAATAACAGGGCAATCCACATAGGACGTCAGTAAACTCACGACGTATAAAGTCAATGATTCTTGAAACAGCCGTTGACGTTTTTCTTCATTATTTATTGTGGACGCCACAGTGACAAAATGGTTACGCGAATATGTAGACACATCAAACAGTCATTATCACAGCAACATTCAATACAGCAATAGACGGTAGACAGCATTACAATGATGAGTCAGATGCATGTTATATTTCATAGTGCTGTAAATGTAGTCAGGTGAAAAACTCCATCCTTTTCTATAACAGCCAGGAGATAACCAGATATATGAGATCAGTTCACTCTCCTTAGTCTGACTTCAGCAAGACAGACACGTCTGCCGAAGTATAAATAATGTCCTCAAAAATATCCTCTAGATAACAAAGGTTCTTCAAACCTAGTTCAGGTAACCAAGTAGCAAGTAATAGTCCTTGGGACCTGCATCAACCGATGCAGCACAATACAGCGACATGTGAGCTGGGAAAACATCTCGTGACGACGACTTTCGAAGACAGGCTATGAACCAGAAATCGCTCACGACCAAAAATCGATAGAGTTAATGAAAATGTTAATTTACCTTGCCTTCCGGAAATACACAGAAATATTATGCCTCCCGACATGTGGGAAACACTAGAGGTATCATCTCGAATAAACGAAATATCCATAAAGAGGACTACACATCCCTGACAGAACAAAAAATAGCGGAGATCCCCTCTTCAACGAGGCATCTCTTTCGCCATTCAAATCGCTCACTCCACTAGTGGTGGGCGGAAACCGATCGACCAAAAAGCAAGACCAGTCATGCGCAGTCCGGCGCAAAAAATGACCACAGCTCAAAAACTCAACTGCATTCAATACCAACGCGAGAAGACAAATGCTTACCGAGAAAAGTAACTATAAATTTCAAGCAGTTGTTGCCCTTGCGTTATAAAATAGATATTGTAATAAAATGATGTTGCGAGAATTTATCACGCAACATATCACCACCTCCTCCCGATAAAAAAAAAAATGTGGAACATATTTTTTTTTTTTAAATATCAAAGAGCATGCGATAAGCGGCTCAAAACGCACGAATTATGCGCTGATAATTAATTAAATTGCCTAACATGAGGCTAAATATAGAGTGTCTGGTGAGGATATACCTCAACAGAAAAATAAATATGTCTCAAAAAATATTCACATCGGGGAGGTGTCACCAACACACATCACGTTAGCATGTAAACACAATATACGTATGCAAGTTACCATAATCATCATTAAACAGCATACTCTAATATTGTCTTTAAAAATGGATGTACAAATCTGATAGGAAAATTTAAATAGTACATTCTTTGACATGTAATGACATAAGTACATAGTAAAGTTAAACTACATGACGATCCAGGACATATGCTCTGGCATTCCGAGGGTAAGTACACAATCTAGAACTCGTCATGCTTGATACTAGTAAGGTAAGTCCTCAGCTCAACAATGACATTCTGAGAAAGTACAAGCATTATAATGCTAATTAATAACTAATATGCTTCATAAGGTACAATACATTATTAATAATTGTGGCTGTTTAGTAAACTAACGGCCCTTATATTAACTACTCAGTCCTCCTCTATCATCTTAAAAAACGAACAGAAGAAGATGACAACAAAGCACGATAGTGTGTACATATAAAGTGAGTACAGATGTGCTAATCTATTGTAGTAATATAGGTGTGTTATGACTCTGTAATATATAGGAATATAGGACAGAAGTATTAGTTTAGAGTCATGTGGGCATCTAGACAAAATGTCAGCCATCACATTATCCGCACCACGGATAGCTCGTACCGTGAAGTGAAAAGGTTGAAGAGCTATAGCATATCGAGTGGATCTCGAACTCTTCAAATTCTTAGTCTGAATAGCTGTAAGAGCTTTCTGATCAGTCTCTAGAATGAAATGTGCGCCCAGGAGGAATCTTTGTAGCTTTAGAATTGACCAAACCATCGCTAACAACTCACGGTCTAAAACCGAGTAGTTCCTCTCTGCCGCATTTAGTTTTCTAGAAATGTACATAACAGGATGCAGAGTATTTGCATATTCTTGCATCAGTGCTGCTCCAATCCCAGTGGATGAAGCATCACTCCGAAGAACAAAAGTCCTATCAAGAGTAGGTAATCTTAAGATGGGAGGAGAAGAAAATATATTCTTGATTTGGTCTAATGAAGATTGGCATTCTTCAGACCAACGGACCAGATTAGGCGAACCTTTCTTCAACAATGTTGAGAGAGGTGCCATGATCGAAGATAAATTTGGAATAAATCTCCCATAAAATTGAATTAAACCTAAGAGACTCCTAACTTGTTTCTTCGTTTTAGGAACAGAGATGTTCAGTATTTTTGAAGTATTGTGGTCTTCTGTCTTCAAGAGACCATGACCAACACGATGACCCAGGAAAGAGATTTCACCAAAACCAACAAAAGCTTTAGAAGGTTTCGCTGTCAAATTATTCTCACGTAGAGTGGACAGTAAGTCATATAACCCTAAATAGTGATCTTCCCAGGTATCACTGAAGAGACAGATGTCATCTAAGTATGCGATGACATCCGAACGATGTGACAGAATTCGACGCATCATGCGAACGAAAGTTGCAGGGGCGTTCATGAGACCAAAAGGCATAACATTCCATTGAAATAGACCCCTAGGTGTAGAAAAAGCAGTAAGAGGTTTGGCATGCTCTGCTAAAGGCACTTGCCAATAACCTTTAGACAAGTCAAGTTTAGTGAAGAATCTAGAATTAGAAAGTCTAATCAGTAGATCTTCTAACAAAGGCATCGGTTCAGCATCGAACTTTGTGACCTGATTCAATTTGCGATAATCAACACAAATTCGTATGTTCTTATCCTTCTTCCGGACAATAACCATGGAAGAAGAATATGGTGAAGTCGATGGTTCAATTATATTTAATTGAATCATTTCATCCAATTCCTTTTCCACTTGCGACTGAAAGTGTATAGGAATAGGATACGGCCTAACCCTAATTGGATTATTGTCGGTAAGAATTATGTCATGTTCTATGACATCTGTGTGTCCAGGAATGTCAGTGAGAACATCCTGAAATGTTTGTAACATCGACGAGACTTGTCGATGTTCGTCACCAGAAAGATTAGGAGAAACCGAAACGTTTTTCCAAGATTCCGTAGAATGTAATGGAACCACTGGAAGGGGAAGGTTGACATCAGAGAAGGTAGCTTCCTCATCCTGTATGACAGACAGGGATGAATAATGACCGTGAGGTGCAGGAGCATCATCCGTTGCCTGGAAAATAGGCAGCAAATAGTCCGGACGTTCGTGAAATTCCGAAAGCATGTTTATGTGGAAAGTTTTATGCTTTCCATCAATATCGACCACATAGTCAACATCGGAAATCCGAGAGACTATTGCATACGGACCTTTCCATGCAATAAGAAGTCTATTTTCCCTACTGGGGAGTAGGACGAATGCTTTGTCACCTGGACAAAGTTGTCGTAGACATCTATTCTTGTTAGCAAACTGTCTTGCCTTCTCTTTAGCAATTTCTGATGAAGCAGTTGCTAGCTTACATGCCTCAATGATCTTTTGTCTAAGAGCAATGACATACTCATATGAGGATTGAGTTTCATCGCTAATATCATCGGCAGTGATGAGATCGTGTAATAAAGACATAGGGCCGCGTGGACGCGCGCCAAAGACAAGTTCGAAGGGAGAAAATCCTGTGTGTTCATTAGGGACTTCTCTATAGGCAAAGAGAGCCGCGGGTAAAACCCTGTCCCAATCTTGAGGATGATCTTCAGTTATCTTACCAAGCAAAGTCTTGAGCGTTCTATTCAGACGCTCAACTAACCCATTAGACATAGGATGGTAGATACTACTGAGAGATCGTTCAATATGTAAGGTAGACATTACCTGTGACATAGTGTCAGATATGAGTTGAGTGCCATGGTCTGATAATATTTCTCTGGGGAACCCCAAGCGAGAAAATATCAACCAAAGAGCATCTGCGATATCTGTAGTAGATATGCTCTTAAGAGGAATAGCCTCTGGCCAACGTGTGCACATATCGACACATGTAAGGATAAACTGATGTCCTCTGGCCGACTTGACCTTAAAAGGGCCAATAATATCTATGGCCATTTTCTGGAACGGCCGAATAGGAATGTCAGCAGCCTGGATAGGCGCAGCATGTCGTGGTCCTCTAGATTTGACCTCCTGACATACCTTGCATGATCGGCAGTAAATACGAATGTCCTTATTGACAAAAGGCCAAAAGAAAGCCGCAAGGACTCTCGACTTCGTACGGGAAAAACCCATATGTCCAGCACATTGCGAGTCATGAGCATGTTGTAATATTTGCACTCTCATGCTCTTGGGAACAAGAATTTGCGAATGTGCCGACGTAGTCGAATCTTGTACCATACGTACAAGTACGCCGTTTCTCATTGCAATCCAAGATTTTCTATTTGTATCCTGATTCGGATCACCTTTCTTCGCAAGAACGAAGAATTTTTTTAAAGAAGGATCTTCTTCTTGCAATTTTATGAAAGAGTCACGAGTGATTACTAAGTGACTATCTTGGCTATCAACTTCATTATCACTATTCAGTGATGTTTCGGGTGTTTGTAGAGCTTGTGCTCTTGTAACTACTGCATTTGTAGCTTGCATGTTATTATCTTCCCAAGCAGCAATCTGCTGTGGGGTACACTCCCTAACTCCGTGAATACGACCAATAATAAGGTCCGCAATAGGATTAGGTAAGAGACAAGCATGCACATCTCCAGTAAAGAAAGGAGTGGCAATGCGAATTACAGCAGTAGGATATTTTTCTAGAGTGCCGCCAAATGTGACACATTTAATAACCCTTCCTGTAGCACAAGATGGATCTACAAGCGATTGTCTAACACCAATAGTGGTGCATCCGGAATCGAAAAGTAGTGAGACCGGAGTATCATTAACAAGACCCTTATGTAGAATTAAAGAACCCCTCCCGTCATGCGCAACAGCAGCAGGAAGAGCGGGAAGTGGGTGACCACAACTCAAAGTAGTTATGGTACCCGGTTCGAATAAAGTACTGCATTGGGGGCATTTGTTTGCTCTCTCAAAGTCAAAAGCAGAACCAGTGACAGCGTCAAAGTTTTTATTATCAACAACATGATTACAGGCTCCCTCAGTTTCCTGTTGTACAGCATTAGCCTGCTGATATCTCTTTTTTTTGTGTTGAGATCTACCCCGACTATTATTACCTCTGAAGTTATCAGAGTTATTATTATCTCTGCAGTTATTATTGTCTCTATTGTAATTGTTATCCTGGTTCGAATTCCAGTTTCCACGATTACTATCATGTTCACATTGATGCGAACATCTATTTGTTTGGTTCTGAGGTCTTCGGCAGGAATAACCTCTATTACCATATCCTCTTTTGAAATGCCTATAATTATTAGGATGATAGTAACGACCACTATCAGGTTGTCTCCAATTCTTCGAAGAAGAATCACCATGAAATTGGTTTCCATGATTTTGACAGAAATTACCGCTGCTCTTTCTATCAAAATTTTGTTGGAATCTACGAGCAAAGTTTTGACCATACGGAGCTGCCGAAGCAACTGGTAAACCTTCTTTCACCTTAGAGTTACCCATGGTTATGTGTGGGTGTGCAGTTACGTATTGGCAACAGAAATCTTCCATTTCTTTTATTGTTTTAGGTTTACGTTCATGAAGGAAAGCAAGGAAAGACTCATTGACAGAGACGACATGACTTTGTCTCTAAGTATTAAGTCCATAAGTCCTTCATAAGTTTTTTCCGTCTTAGATAGTTCAACCCATCGTGAGAAAGTAATGCGTATTCTTGCAATAAACTCGGAGAATTCAACTCCATTTTCAGGTAACATGTTTTTAAATTGTAGACGATAGCCGTCTTCGTTAAGCTGATATTTCTTTAACAGAGCGGCCCTGACAACCTCATAATTGTTCTTGTCAGGTTCATCCACCATATTTAATATACTTAGAGCTTTACCTGTCAGTATCCCTGATAACTGATAAACATATTTTGCTTTGTCTATGTTATGAGCTGTACATGCTTGTTCAAATCTGTCCAGATAGAACATTATGTCATCACTGGAAGGACTAAAAGTTGGCAACTTAATCTTAAAAGTATCATTATTAGCCTTACCAGAAGATGAACCCTTGTTTGAATCATTACCATTACTCATGTTCATCAATTTCAATTTTTCCAACTCTAAAGCTAAGACCTTTTCTTCATGTTCCATTTTTGCTTTCTCTTTCCTCTCATCAGATTCTCTCTGTAATCTTCTCTCCTCAGCCTGAGCCTCTATTTGAAGTCTTTCAGCTTCTTTTTCAAGTCTTTTATTTTCAGCCTCCTTTTCAAGTCTTTTATTTTCAGCCTCTTTTTCAAGTCTTTTATTTTCAGCCTCTTTTTCAAGTCTTTTATTTTCAGCCTCTTTTTCAAGTCTTTTATTCTCAGCCTCTTTTTCAAGTCTTTTATTTTCAGCCTCTAGCTGGAGTTTTCTTTCCTCAGCTTCTGATTCCCTTTTTTGTTTTTCCATTTCCATTTGGAATCTTTTTTCATCCACCTGCATCTGCAGTTTCTTTTGTTCAGCTTCCATATGCAGTTTCTTTTGTTCAGCTTCCATTGCTTTATCATATCGAGCAGTTGCAAATTCTTCTAACTTATCACCAGTCTTCCCAAGCAATTTACCCTGCTCAATAAAGTGCTCAAATGTAGACATGTTGTCTAACATATGAGTCCAAAACCTGAAATAATTAACTAATTTATTTCAAACCTAAGTGTAACAAGTCTTAATTAAGCACTTGTATATTCACATCACCTTATATTTATCCCAGTCTCTGTGGGAAACAAGTCTCCAATCAAAGAACTTGTATATGAAATATCACCAATCAATTCTTGATCATAAGTGCACTTCTCATTCAATAGTGCACAACACTATTCATCATTCATTTATCATCAGTGTAGTAGTAACAGTGCATTAGCATAGCCCATTAACTAATTACTATAACTGTAAACAATGACTATGTAAACACATGCAGAATGTAAACATTGAAAATGTAAACAATGCAAACAATGTAAACAATAACAATGTAAACAATAACAAAGATCAGCAACAATACAAAAACGTTCGCAGAAATCAACTAAAAATAAAGCAGAAATTAATGAAATATCACAAAAAATGTGACGATATCTGCGCTATAATTAAACAAAATACATGACACCACAGTGTATAAACAAAAATGTTGTATGAAACTAAATTATAGACAAGAGTAGGCTAACAAATACAAACAAATCAAAACAAAACTAAAGAATGCGAAATAATAACGAAAACAATATTAAAACATGTCATCACAGCTAACATAAATAGCAACAGAAGTCGCTTAGCAAATTCCAGTATCGGAAATTTGCAAACCCTACAGAAAACGCTCACAATAGACGACCTCTATGACGTGGCATAATCTAACGGAGACACCACCCAACCGAGAACCCGCTGAAATATAAACATATAAATATACAAATAACATATAGACATATAACATATAGAATGAGATGATACACAGAAGACTCAGCAGAAGTATAAGGGCACAGTTTACATACAAACAGGCCACTTAACTTATAGGCTTCCAATCGTAGAACAGCAGAAAAACGGATGTCAATCAACGTCCTAAAGAGCGAAGCTCCAACGATGATGGCACATCTGAACTGCTTCCACTGCTAACACGATGGTACAAGAGCTTCTGAAATACTGTGTGTTGAGTTGTTTCGGCACTTGACCTTCTAATCCAAAAGTAAGTTGATGGAAATCGGTACTTGGCCTTCTTCAGAAAACAACCCGTTTCAACCGGCACTTGACCTTCACAAAAAACGACAGCACTGGAACCTTGACAGCAGCAACTTGCTTGACTTGCGTAAAAGATAACAGCAGTCCGAGTTATCCGGCAACATGTAACAACGCCGGGTACTGTCAAATTCTTGTTTCCGTCAAAAAATTGAAATTTTGACTTTTACCGGGCAACGCCGAGTACTTTGAAAATGGTGAAGATGTTGACTGTCTTGAAGAATGTTAATTTCTTGAAGGATGCTGATGAATTCTTGTTGAAAATGAAGTGGGTAAGGGACCCCGTGTTTGCTGGTACCAGATCAAACCAGCTTATGGCCACCAAATGATGCGTGATGCCATATGATGATGGATGGTATCCGCATGTCTGGTTTTGTGTAGTGTGCAGATGTGTTCAGTCAAAACAATGTTCATACAAAAATAACAGGGCAATCCACATAGGACGTCAGTAAACTCACGACGTATAAAGTCAATGATTCTTGAAACAGCCGTTGACGTTTTTCTTCATTATTTATTGTGGACGCCACAGTGACAAAATGGTTACGCGAATATGTAGACACATCAAACAGTCATTATCACAGCAACATTCAATACAGCAATAGACGGTAGACAGCATTACAATGATGAGTCAGATGCATGTTATATTTCATAGTGCTGTAAATGTAGTCAGGTGAAAAACTCCATCCTTTTCTATAACAGCCAGGAGATAACCAGATATATGAGATCAGTTCACTCTCCTTAGTCTGACTTCAGCAAGACAGACACGTCTGCCGAAGTATAAATAATGTCCTCAAAAATATCCTCTAGATAACAAAGGTTTTTTCAAACCTAGTTCAGGTAACCAAGTAGCAAGTAATAGTCCTTGGGACCTGCATCAACCGATGCAGCACAATACAGCGACATGTGAGCTGGGAAAACATCTCGTGACGACGACTTTCGAAGACAGGCTATGAACCAGAAATCGCTCACGACCAAAAATCGATAGAGTTAATGAAAATGTTAATTTACCTTGCCTTCCGGAAATACACAGAAATATTATGCCTCCCGACATGTGGGAAACACTAGAGGTATCATCTCGAATAAACGAAATATCCATAAAGAGGACTACACATCCCTGACAGAACAAAAAATAGCGGAGATCCCCTCTTCAACGAGGCATCTCTTTCGCCATTCAAATCGCTCACTGCACTAGTGGTGGGCGGAAACCGATCGACCAAAAAGCAAGACCAGTCATGCGCAGTCCGGCGCGAAAAATGACCACAGCTCAAAAACTCAACTGCATTCAATACCAACGCGAGAAGACAAATGCTTACCGAGAAAAGTAACTATAAATTTCAAGCAGTTGTTGCCCTTGCGTTATAAAATAGATATTGTAATAAAATGATGTTGCGAGAATTTATCACGCAACAGGAATCCTCGATTTATTTTCAATGAATGTAAACATAAATGAAAATATATTCAATTTATATTGTGAACCCTTTTCAATAAGTGGCGATGAATTTGTAAACAGAGTATCTCTATTATTAATCTTTTCATTTAAATATAAAGTATCTATGAAAGCTATTCTATTTAAATGAAAATACATATTTCAATTTATGAGATGGTGGTATGAACCCATTTTGGAGCCCGCCAATAAGTGGCGATGAATTTGTAAACAGAGTATCTCTATTATTAATCTTTTCATTTAAATATAAAGTATCTATGAAAGCTATTCTATTTAAATGTAAGGGAAGTTTTATCCCGAGGGATTACATTTAATTCTCATCGAGGGTAAAGTCTGAGTTAATTGAGATGGTGGTATGGGAAGATAGGAACCCATAACTATAGGGTGGAGCCCGCCATACTCAGAAGGGCGTTTCGTTCTATTCTTTTACCATAGTTTTTGGTGGTACCAGCAGAAAGTGCATCTCTGGAACATGAAGGGAACAGTGACCTAAGCTTTAAGACGAAGACCCCACGTGGTAGACTCTCCTTGACATTTCTGGGAAACGAGCTACACCCGACAAACTTGACGAGGGACAACCAGTAGTAGGGGATGCGCAACTTAGGTAGTATTCTGCAGGCGCGTGACTTTTTATATAAGGAAAAAAAATGGCTGCGCGCTGCAGGCGCAAGATGGCGGGATGACTTTTTATATAAGGAAAATGTGCAGGCGCGCTGCAGGCGGATGCGCGTGACTTTTATATAGAGATATATTTAGATAATGGTGTTGTTGTTTTAGATAACAAGAAGACATTATTTATAGACAACAAGAAGACGATAATAGGAAGAAGTTAATAGGAAGACGGTATATTTATAGATAACAAGAAGAGGATATATGTAGACTTTTAGACTTGAGATAATAGGAAGAGGATAATAGTTAGACTTTGAGATAACAAGAAGAGGATAACAGTTAGACGAACAGTTAGACGATATATTTAGACAAACAATTAGACGATAGACAACAGACGATGTAGGTAACAAAAAAAAGAATTTTAGTTAATATAGTTTTTATTTTTCAATAGTGTTTTGTAGTAACAAAACATATAGGAGCATATATGGTAATATATAGGAGTACATATATAGTATTTTTTAACATTACATGAGCATGTACAATTGAAAAATAAGTATATTTTATATAGGAAAGATGTATGTTCAAAATATACATTATCACAGATTTTTATAATTTATTTACAATAAAAATATCACAGCTGCAGGCCAGACCTTGAGGGGAGTTGTCACGTCGTAAGAAATAGAGAGATGTTGTGTGTGTGATATTGTGTTTGGGGTGGTAGAGAGATAGTATTTGGGTTGGGAGATGTATTGTGTGTTGGAGTGGAAGACAGTTTAGATGTTGAGGGGTGATGTGGTGACGTTGTCGGGATGTACCTGTCGTTTGATGTAAAAGTAAGACAGGGCGTTGCGGTGTTGTTCGTAGGTGTAGATGGAGGATTTGTGTGCTCTGAATCCAATATTTTTCCCACCCTGTGCTTGTTGTGTGTTGAGTACTTCTAAGAATGTGTGTTTGTCTACTTTGTTGTGGTGTTTTTTGAGTCCTTTGGTTGTTGTTTTGTCATATTCCCCAAAACAGTGATAAGTCTTGCTGCACAGCGAAATCATTCCGCTGCCTTCGTACTCTAATTTAAAAAGGCCCGGTGTCCGTTTGTCGAATAATTTTTGTTCGCGGAATTTCTGACAAAGGGCGCGCGTTTTACCCTCGCTAGCTACAAAGTCGGGTCTATGGTCGTGGCATACTTCGGCGGGGAACCACTGGTGGTAGGTACTGTAAAATTCGCGTCGCATAGCGGGCTTAACAACGTCCGCTAAGTTATTCGCACTAAGGGCCAAGTAAAGGCTGTCTGTGTCCGTTTCGCACAACTGAAAATCTGACCTATCTACAAATTTATCTAAGCAGTCGTAATAAAACTCTAATATGCGTAATTTCGCGTACTGATACACGAAAAAACCTATCTGCACGGGCAGGTCCCAACTAATTGTCTGTTTAAGTCTTTCTACTTCAAAAATCTCGTCAGTCACTAACGTCATTTTCCTAAATCGGGGTGAGTTTATTAGGTCAGACGTATCCTCTCCCATCGTGTACGAAACATCTACATGCTTCGCCTTGTTGGTCAAGGTCTTACGATAGGCCGCGTTACCCAACAGTTTCATGGTCTCGCTGGTTATGGCGTAGGCAGGATCTGTATCACCTTGTCGACGCGCATTCGAAACAGTGGCCCCAAACTGCTTGAAACACGTCACAGGTGCATATTCAATCACCTGGTAGATACAGGTGACTTCTAATCCTTTGGTCAGGTACCATCGAAGCAAAGATGTCGCCAACAGAATCTTTTTGCCCACATAACTCTCGATCAACGTCCTTCTGGGGGTAGTCAGAAGCTTGTGTTTCTCGGCGTATTCCCGCATGACAGACCCAATATCTTCTCTCGTGACGTCAACGTTTTTTATAATAGGCGTCATTTCCGAGAAATGTTCTTTTAAAGAGTCGGGGACATGAATGTCACACTCGACTAGGCCAAACAACGTCTCGTCTAACACCGAGGCGAGAATCTGTTTGTCTGTTAATGGATACCGACATTTGGTGTAAGACGGTTTCTGGGTAGGGAAGGTGGCGCTCAGAAAACGACGGATTGATAGATCGGTTTTCTTCAATTCCTGCCACTCGCATTCCCACATTTCGACCAATTTGACGTCGCACTCGTACACCAAATAAGAACCAATTTCCAGCGTCTTTGCGTACAATTCAGTCAAAGGTTTTTTTGTTGACTGGATTAACGTCACGACCGGCGGTTAGTGGGCAGTCAGGGTGGCCGTGGAAAAGACACCCGTGGAACTGGTAGGCGGTACGAGAGTATTTGTCCCAACCATCTACCCTAATGCATATATCACCCAACGACATTCACGACCGTTAAACTGGGTTTTCAAAACCACTTTATTTTGGTGTGAGACCCAACTCAACCAGTCGCGGCACTGCACGGTATATTTATGGAGTTTGTGGTGCTTGAAACCATCCTCCCTGTACCGTCTAACGGGAAAGTCAGTGGGCATTTTCTGCATTAGCGCCAGAAATAAATGGCGTTGGCATCAAAACCTTTAATGGATTGGGTCAGCTTCCCACCTCTAATACACGTTTTGCCTTGTTCGTAGAGCCTATGAAATATAATGAAAGGTCCCCCGACTATGTTTTGGCGCAACGTGTTGTGCAAATCTGCCTCCCGCTCGCAACATAACGAAAAAGAGACGTTGGGTGGGAGGGTTTTGAAGAGGTATTTTAACGTGACACCGGGCACGGAGATCGCATCTTTAAACATATCTACGCCTAGGTGCGCGTAAAAACTAACTTGATGTTCTAACGCCAGCAGGAAGGGGACCATGTCTTTGTTATTATACCAGGTGAGAAAGTCACCCAACGTGGTCATGTGGTTATCGGCCCACACCTTCTGACATTCGGCGTACTCGTCGACGGAAATGTTAGTTTTTTAAGGGCGGAAAAAAATGCCGAGTGGGGTGGTAGCGCCGTTTCGTCTAACTTTGCTAAATCTGTTATGTATTCGTAACAAAAATACCCTTTAGTTTCTTTAACGTTATACGCCGCGAGATACTTGCTATAGCTAAAACCGGGGGCTAAGTAATTGATTATATCTAAAAACTTTAACTCGCGAGTGGCAATACACATAAAATTATTATTGCGCTTGACTAAAAATTTGAACTCTTCACACATGAAATATTTGATGAGGTACGGTTTGATCACATTCACGTCATACTTGCCAGAATTAAACCCTAACACTGGTAGTTCCTGTAAATAATTATCGAGTCTGTCAAGGAGCCCTTCTGACTTTCCTAGCTTCTCTAAAGCCTCGAGTTGTGTGTATACGTCATCAAAATACGCACGCAAAATCTCGTAAGCTCCCTCGGAAATTTTGATCAGATAATCAGCCATCCTATTGACCAAGTCTTGTGGATCACCCGTTGTGATAAAACACACGGGGGCCTCAAAACCGGGGACGTTAGAAGCCACCGAGCAAGACAGGGGGATGTGTTTGGCTGTGTATGTAGTGGCGTTACCACTGGGCACTACAGTGTTATCAAAATAACACTCATAGTCAAAAGTTGCCCGGTAGGGAAAGACGAATTTTGTATTGTCATCTATTCCCAGCTCATTGAGCGCTTCCCAAATGGTCTCTGGGGGATTATACACACCACCTTTAAATGTTTCTCTTCTCTTAGAGCCGGTACAGGACTTTTCATGGCGCTCCATATCCCTAAAAATCTTCCACAATTTACCGCACTCGGGACACGAAAAAGAATGACTCGCCCTATCGATATCTGCAATGTACATAAACTGGTTCTTAAACATTAAAAGACGCAAAGTATCTGGAAAACTATCGCTACCTCTAAGTTTGGGTGTCAGGGTCTGCGCGTCGTCAAATTCAAAAATGTCAATATTTACTTTAAAACATTTTTCTAATTGGGGCATATCGATTAAACTAACCCCGGGGAAATCGATGAGGGACGTAAGTCCCTGTTGTGTTTGCCACTGTTCGACGAGCCGACGCGTGGGTTTTCTAACATCTTTAACGGCACCACCCCTAAAAACGGCCAGACACCTAAAAAAGCAAAAGTTATCGCTGTAAGGCTTGGAGTTTGAATCGTGTTGTAATGTATTGATATTATTATTATCGGTGATAAAGGAGGGAATGTCTTGTAATAAACAACCAATGGGAAAGTCTTGAATATGGTAAAGATAGAAAGTTGTAGCTGGAATTGCTTCGACAAAATATTTGTGTTTGGTCTGTTTAATTGGGCTTGTGTGACAATATCGCTGTCGTGTAATTGTGAGACAAAAGATTTGAAATCTGTAATGTTGTTGACTAGGTGGGGTTGATCTAAGACGACTGCGTTGTTATGCGAAGAGTGAAAAAATCTTAATTCTCGAGTTTCAGTGTGGCGTAAGATGATGTGGAAACTATAGTTTATTTTGAATCTTTTTGTTTGTTGTGTGAAGACTGGTGTCAAGAGACGGGCCCAGTCGATATTTTCGTTATTGTCGAAGAATGTGAAAGTGGACAGGAATTTATGTTTGTTGGAATGTGTTTTGATCGCCTCCCAGTTGTCAATATAGACTTGTTTTATGTCAGCCGGTAGGTCATCTAACGAGTCTTCTTCAGTGGGCAGACGGGTTTTTTATATGGGTTTGGTGGGTACTCGTTATGGGACGTTTCTTGGTCTGGCCTGTTTTTGGTGGGTGAGATGGAATTGTTGAAGAGGAGGGTGGGATGGGACTTGATGAATAGGGTCCTGAAGGTAGTGTGGAAGTTGTTGTTGTGGTCCCTGCTGCAGCAGATGATGTTGATATCTGTGGGTTCACTGTTGTTGCTGTCTGTTGGTGCGCCAGGTTGAGGTCAGTTGTCTGTGGGTAAGTCAGGTTGGAGGGAAATGTTATGCTGGGCGCTGATGAATGCATTCTTGACGAAGTTGCTGTGGTGTCTGATAATAAGGCTGTCTGCGGATTCGTCGATGATATACTGTCTGCGGGTTCTTTGATGTTGATGGTGCTATGGGGTATGAGGTCGAAAGCTGGGTAGTGGTGGGGTGTTGGTGGTTTCTGTGGACCCGTAAACTGGTGCGTCGGGTAAAGTCTTTGTTACAAATGTCACAAGAAAAACGAGGTTGTGAGTGCACGGTTTTTATGTGCTGTCCTAAATTATCATGGCGGGTGAATGTCTTGCCGCAGTGGGGACACGTCAGACTGTGCGCAGCTGCAGTGGTGGTCCCCACTGGGGTGTCTGTAACAGCGATTCTTGTAGCGGCCCCCGGTGTAATGGCTTCCACTGTGGGGGATCTCGGGGCCGCTGGTCCATGTTCGAGAGCTATATGGTGTTGTAATGCCTCAGGACGGGTAAAGTTTTGAGGACAGACACGACAGGCGTGTCTCGGTTCAGCGGGTACTGTGCGCGTATGCCGAGTAAGATCACGATTCCTCGTAAAAGATCGACTGCATTGGACACAGATGTAGCCACAGTTCTTGTTTTGAGTTGAAGACATCTGTTGAATAGGAACAAAAACAAGTTACTCACACATAAAATTAAATACATATATGTATCAATCAGTTAAATAAGACAAGCTGAGAAAGAGAGAGAGAGAAAGAGAGAAAGAAAGAGAGAGAGAGAGAGGGAAAGGGAAAGAGAGAGAGAGTGAGTAAGGGAGAGAGAGAGAGAGAGAGAGAGAGAGAAAGAAAGAAAGAAAGAAAGAAAGAAAGAAAGAAAGAAAGAAAGAGAGAAATAGACAGACAGGTGTACACACGACTACTCTTCATTATAAACAGGCTTATTCAATGAAAGAGTTCGTATGTTTTAATGTGATTTAGTGTTTATTAACTTTTTGAGTTATCAGACAGTTTCTGTATTTTTCTTTTTTATATTTTATTATTTTGTTATGTTAACATATCAGACATGCCCCACGCGCGTTGTGGAAGCAAAGATATTACAGAACTTAGACTGTCCCTAACACATAACAAATAAGTGGGATAATTCTTAACTTAGCTAAATCATACACATGTAAGAATGTAACAAACAAATATTAACATACCTATTAGTCTAGACATAATAACTTTGAAAAAAGCTTAACATTTAACAACACTACCTAGCGAAAAAGACAAACACACATACAACCATATTTTAAAAATAGAGATATTTAACACCCTAACACAGAGGACGCTTAACGAATACACAAGAATACATACAAACAGCTAAAACTTTTTTTTTTTTTTTATAATTTTTATTAAATAGAGACATGAGATGTAGATATTTATCACCCTAACACAGAGTACCGAAAAAACCACCAAACAGATATTTTTAAAGTTATTTAGGGTATATAGTAGTAGGGGATGCGCAACTTAGGTAGTATTCTGCAGGCGCGTGACTTTTTATATAAGGAAAAAAAATGGCTGCGCGCTGCAGGCGCAAGATGGCGGGATGACTTTTTATATAAGGAAAATGTGCAGGCGCGCTGCAGGCGGATGCGCGTGACTTTTATATAGAGATATATTTAGATAATGGTGTTGTTGTTTTAGATAACAAGAAGACATTATTTATAGACAACAAGAAGACGATAATAGGAAGAAGTTAATAGGAAGACGGTATATTTATAGATAACAAGAAGAGGATATATGTAGACTTTTAGACTTGAGATAATAGGAAGAGGATAATAGTTAGACTTTGAGATAACAAGAAGAGGATAACAGTTAGACGAACAGTTAGACGATATATTTAGACAAACAATTAGACGATAGACAACAGACGATGTAGGTAACAAAAAAAAGAATTTTAGTTAATATAGTTTTTATTTTTCAATAGTGTTTTGTAGTAACAAAACATATAGGAGCATATATGGTAATATATAGGAGTACATATATAGTATTTTTTAACATTACATGAGCATGTACAATTGAAAAATAAGTATATTTTATATAGGAAAGATGTATGTTCAAAATATACATTATCACAGATTTTTATAATTTATTTAAAATAAAAATATCACAGATGCAGGCCAGACCTTGAGGGGAGTCGTCACGTCGTAAGAAATAGAGAGATGTTGTGTGTGTGATATTGTGTTTGGGGTGGTAGAGAGATAGTATTTGGGTAGGGAGATGTGTATTGGAGTGGAAGACAGTTTAGATGTTGAGGGGTGATGTGGTGACGTTGTCGGGATGTACCTGTCGTTTGATGTAAAAGTAAGACAGGGCGTTGCGGTGTTGTTCGTAGGTGTAGATGGAGGATTTGTGTGCTCTGAATCCAATATTTTTCCCACCCTGTGCTTGTTGTGTGTTGAGTACTTCTAAGAATGTGTGTTTGTCTACTTTGTTGTGGTGTTTTTTGAGTCCTTTGGTTGTTGTTTTGTCATATTCCCCAAAACAGTGATAAGTCTTGCTGCACAGCGAAATCATTCCGCTGCCTTCGTACTCTAATTTAAAAAGGCCCGGTGTCCGTTTGTCGAATAATTTTTGTTCGCGGAATTTCTGACAAAGGGCGCGCGTTTTACCCTCGCTAGCTACAAAGTCGGGTCTATGGTCGTGGCATACTTCGGCGGGGAACCACTGGTGGTAGGTACTGTAAAATTCGCGTCGCATAGCGGGCTTAACAACGTCCGCTAAGTTATTCGCACTAAGGGCCAAGTAAAGGCTGTCTGTGTCCGTTTCGCACAACTGAAAATCTGACCTATCTACAAATTTATCTAAGCAGTCGTAATAAAACTCTAATATGCGTAATTTCGCGTACTGATACACGAAAAAACCTATCTGCACGGGCAGGTCCCAACTAATTGTCTGTTTAAGTCTTTCTACTTCAAAAATCTCGTCAGTCACTAACGTCATTTTCCTAAATCGGGGTGAGTTTATTAGGTCAGACGTATCCTCTCCCATCGTGTACGAAACATCTACATGCTTCGCCTTATTGGTCAATGTCTTACCATAAGCCGCGTTACCCAACAGTTTCATGGTCTCGCTGGTTATGGCGTAGGCAGGATCTGTATCACCTTGTCGACGCGCATTCGAAACAGTGGCCCCAAACTGCTTGAAACACGTCACAGGTGCATATTCAATCACCTGGTAGATACAGGTGACTTCTAATCCTTTGGTCAGGTACCATCGAAGCAAAGATGTCGCCAACAGAATCTTTTTGCCCACATAACTCTCGATCAACGTCCTTCTGGGGGTAGTCAGAAGCTTGTGTTTCTCGGCGTATTCCCGCATGACAGACCCAATATCTTCTCTCGTGACGTCAACGTTTTTTATAATAGGCGTCATTTCCGAGAAATGTTCTTTTAAAGAGTCGGGGACATGAATGTCACACTCGACTAGGCCAAACAACGTCTCGTCTAACACCGAGGCGAGAATCTGTTTGTCTGTTAATGGATACCGACATTTGGTGTAAGACGGTTTCTGGGTAGGGAAGGTGGCGCTCAGAAAACGACGGATTGATAGATCGGTTTTCTTCAATTCCTGCCACTCGCATTCCCACATTTCGACCAATTTGACGTCGCACTCGTACACCAAATAAGAACCAATTTCCAGCGTCTTTGCGTACAATTCAGTCAAAGGTTTTTTGTTGACTGGATTAACGTCACGACCGGCGGTTAGTGGGCAGTCAGGGTGGCCGTGGAAAAGACACCCGTGGAACTGGTAGGCGGTACGAGAGTATTTGTCCCAACCATCTACCCTAATGCATATATCACCCAACGACATTCACGACCGTTAAACTGGGTTTTCAAAACCACTTTATTTTGGTGTGAGACCCAACTCAACCAGTCGCGGCACTGCACGGTATATTTATGGAGTTTGTGGTGCTTGAAACCATCCTCCCTGTACCGTCTAACGGGAAAGTCAGTGGGCATTTTCTGCATTAGCGCCAGAAATAAATGGCGTTGGCATCAAAACCTTTAATGGATTGGGTCAGCTTCCCACCTCTAATACACGTTTTGCCTTGTTCGTAGAGCCTATGAAATATAATGAAAGGTCCCCCGACTATGTTTTGGCGCAACGTGTTGTGCAAATCTGCCTCCCGCTCGCAACATAACGAAAAAGAGACGTTGGGTGGGAGGGTTTTGAAGAGGTATTTTAACGTGACACCGGGCACGGAGATCGCATCTTTAAACATATCTACGCCTAGGTGCGCGTAAAAACTAACTTGATGTTCTAACGCCAGCAGGAAGGGGACCATGTCTTTGTTATTATACCAGGTGAGAAAGTCACCCAACGTGGTCATGTGGTTATCGGCCCACACCTTCTGACATTCGGCGTACTCGTCGACGGAAATGTTAGTTTTTTAAGGGCGGAAAAAAATGCCGAGTGGGGTGGTAGCGCCGTTTCGTCTAACTTTGCTAAATCTGTTATGTATTCGTAACAAAAATACCCTTTAGTTTCTTTAACGTTATACGCCGCGAGATACTTGCTATAGCTAAAACCGGGGGCTAAGTAATTGATTATATCTAAAAACTTTAACTCGCGAGTGGCAATACACATAAAATTATTATTGCGCTTGACTAAAAATTTGAACTCTTCACACATGAAATATTTGATGAGGTACGGTTTGATCACATTCACGTCATACTTGCCAGAATTAAACCCTAACACTGGTAGTTCCTGTAAATAATTATCGAGTCTGTCAAGGAGCCCTTCTGACTTTCCTAGCTTCTCTAAAGCCTCGAGTTGTGTGTATACGTCATCAAAATACGCACGCAAAATCTCGTAAGCTCCCTCGGAAATTTTGATCAGATAATCAGCCATCCTATTGACCAAGTCTTGTGGATCACCCGTTGTGATAAAACACACGGGGGCCTCAAAACCGGGGACGTTAGAAGCCACCGAGCAAGACAGGGGGATGTGTTTGGCTGTGTATGTAGTGGCGTTACCACTGGGCACTACAGTGTTATCAAAATAACACTCATAGTCAAAAGTTGCCCGGTAGGGAAAGACGAATTTTGTATTGTCATCTATTCCCAGCTCATTGAGCGCTTCCCAAATGGTCTCTGGGGGATTATACACACCACCTTTAAATGTTTCTCTTCTCTTAGAGCCGGTACAGGACTTTTCATGGCGCTCCATATCCCTAAAAATCTTCCACAATTTACCGCACTCGGGACACGAAAAAGAATGACTCGCCCTATCGATATCTGCAATGTACATAAACTGGTTCTTAAACATTAAAAGACGCAAAGTATCTGGAAAACTATCGCTACCTCTAAGTTTGGGTGTCAGGGTCTGCGCGTCGTCAAATTCAAAAATGTCAATATTTACTTTAAAACATTTTTCTAATTGGGGCATATCGATAAACTAACCCCGGGGAAATCGATGAGGGACGTAAGTCCCTGTTGTGTTTGCCACTGTTCGACGAGCCGACGCGTGGGTTTTCTAACATCTTTAACGGCACCACCCCTAAAAACGGCCCAGACACCTAAAAAAGCAAAAGTTATCGCTGTAAGGCTTGGAGTTTGAATCGTGTTGTAATGTATTGATATTATTATTATCGGTGATAAAGGAGGGAATGTCTTGTAATAAACAACCAATGGGAAAGTCTTGAATATGGTAAAGATAGAAAGTTGTAGCTGGAATTGCTTCGACAAAATATTTGTGTTTGGTCTGTTTAATTGGGCTTGTGTGACAATATCGCTGTCGTGTAATTGTGAGACAAAAGATTTGAAATCTGTAATGTTGTTGACTAGGTGGGGTTGATCTAAGACGACTGCGTTGTTATGCGAAGAGTGAAAAAAATCTTAATTCTCGAGTTTCAGTGTGGCGTAAGATGATGTGGAAACTATAGTTTATTTTGAATCTTTTTGTTTGTTGTGTGAAGACTGGTGTCAAGAGACGGGCCCAGTCGATATTTTCGTTATTGTCGAAGAATGTGAAAGTGGACAGGAATTTATGTTTGTTGGAATGTGTTTTGATCGCCTCCCAGTTGTCAATATAGACTTGTTTTATGTCAGCCGGTAGGTCATCTAACGAGTCTTCTTCAGTGGGCAGACGGGTTTTTTATATGGGTTTGGTGGGTACTCGTTATGGGACGTTTCTTGGTCTGGCCTGTTTTTGGTGGGTGAGATGGAATTGTTGAAGAGGAGGGTGGGATGGGACTTGATGAATAGGGTCCTGAAGGTAGTGTGGAAGTTGTTGTTGTGGTCCCTGCTGCAGCAGATGATGTTGATATCTGTGGGTTCACTGTTGTTGCTGTCTGTTGGTGCGCCAGGTTGAGGTCAGTTGTCTGTGGGTAAGTCAGGTTGGAGGGAAATGTTATGCTGGGCGCTGATGAATGCATTCTTGACGAAGTTGCTGTGGTGTCTGATAATAAGGCTGTCTGCGGATTCGTCGATGATATACTGTCTGCGGGTTCTTTGATGTTGATGGTGCTATGGGGTATGAGGTCGAAAGCTGGGTAGTGGTGGGGTGTTGGTGGTTTCTGTGGACCCGTAAACTGGTGCGTCGGGTAAAGTCTTTGTTACAAATGTCACAAGAAAAACGAGGTTGTGAGTGCACGGTTTTTATGTGCTGTCCTAAATTATCATGGCGGGTGAATGTCTTGCCGCAGTGGGGACACGTCAGACTGTGCGCAGCTGCAGTGGTGGTCCCCACTGGGGTGTCTGTAACAGCGATTCTTGTAGCGGCCCCCGGTGTAATGGCTTCCACTGTGGGGGATCTCGGGGCCGCTGGTCCATGTTCGAGAGCTATATGGTGTTGTAATGCCTCAGGACGGGTAAAGTTTTGAGGACAGACACGACAGGCGTGTCTCGGTTCAGCGGGTACTGTGCGCGTATGCCGAGTAAGATCACGATTCCTCGTAAAAGATCGACTGCATTGGACACAGATGTAGCCACAGTTCTTGTTTTGAGTTGAAGACATCTGTTGAATAGGAACAAAAACAAGTTACTCACACATAAAATTAAATATATATATGTAACAATCAGTTAAATAAGACAAGCTGAGAAAGAAAGAGAGAGAGAGAGAATGAGAGAGAAAGAAAGGCAGAGAGAGAAAGGGAAAGAGAGAGAGAGAGAGAGAGAGAGAGAGAGAGAGAGAGAGAAAGAAAGAAAGAAAGAAAGAAAGAAAGAAAGAAAGAAAGAAAGAAAGAAAGAGAGAAATAGACAGACAGGTGTACACACGACTACTCTTCATTATAAACAGGCTTATTCAATGAAAGAGTTCGTATGTTTTAATGTGATTTAGTGTTTATTAACTTTTTGAGTTATCAGACAGTTTCTGTATTTTTCTTTTTTATATTTTATTATTTTGTTATGTTAACATATCAGACATGCCCCACGCGCGTTGTGGAAGCAAAGATATTACAGAACTTAGACTGTCCCTAACACATAACAAATAAGTGGGATAATTCTTAACTTAGCTAAATCATACACATGTAAGAATGTAACAAACAAATATTAACATACCTATTAGTCTAGACATAATAACTTTGAAAAAAGCTTAACATTTAACAACACTACCTAGCGAAAAAGACAAACACACATACAACCATATTTTAAAAATAGAGATATTTAACACCCTAACACAGAGGACGCTTAACGAATACACAAGAATACATACAAACAACTAAAACTTTTTTTTTTTTTTTATAATTTTTATTAAATAGAGACATGAGATGTAGATATTTATCACCCTAACACAGAGTACCGAAAAAACCACCAAACAGATATTTTTAAAGTTATTTAGGGTATATAGCCTAATGAAAACAGCTATATAAAAATATATAACATTTATGTGTAAAATATATATTTTAACTTCCTAGTATTATTATAGGGAAAAAACAGACGAATACACACATACATATTTAGAACTTTGCGTAGGTTATGTCTTCACAGTGTCTGTTAAGAAAATACGGCTTTTGAAAAAACAACAAAGACGCGACCATATATTTTTTTCCGCAGAATACGCTTAAACAGTCACAGACATATATCTTTTAAATACAGAAAACGATATAAATATTTAACACAAAATACGAATAATGAAAACAACCAACTAAAAAACTTATATATTCTCTAAATAGAAATAATTATTTTAACTTCCTAACACAAAATACGAATAAAACAGAATAACTTACTTTTAGTTGTCTTGTTTTCGGAATTTCTTGGTCTCAACGTCTGATTTTTTTTTTCAAAACGACTGATCCGACCTGAACGGTGGCTGGTTACAGAATGAGATATCTAAAACATTTCTTCCTTATATCAAAAGGTTTTGAGACAAACGCACGTGTGAATACAGAAAGATTCGCTTGTGTATTCATCTGCGCGACAGGTTTTCGGAGTGATTCGGTTCAAACGGCGGTAGTACGTTTTTGAAAAGAATCTAAGTTACCATTTTCATCACGTTGCATGTTTAATTACGGCACATCTGTGTTTGTCTCACCTGTTCGGGAAATACAATTAAACAAACCCACTTTCTTTTATAAAGATCCAATGACAAATGTGTTTCTGCGAAAAAAGAAATTGGTTTTCTTCAATGCTGAAAACCGTTATCCTCTTTACGTCAATGTTTAATTACTGTGCAGGAGTTGTTTGGAAAAGATTTTTTCACATTGTGATAAAATAATTAGAGAAATAACCCAGATGGGGACATGTGTCCGCATTAGACAAATAACAGAGTTTGTCATACATGTCCAAATGGACATTTAGAGTACATATGGCTATTGATACCAATCAAAAACCTGTTAGCAAGCATTTACTTACTGACAGATGCGAATAATTTGAGGTCTATTTTGGCACGTTCCACCATAGCGAGGTTTTATTTGTGATACGCGCAGATGTGTCGACGAGAAAGAAAGGCATGTGTTTTTTCTTTCCGAGCACATTTTTAACAAATGTTTACAAAAATAAATAATATATTCTTTAGACTTTTCCGTAGCGAAAGACAAACATATTTTTTTAGACTATATTCTTATCTAAACCATATTAAAGTGAAATGTAAAAATGGGTAGAATGAGAAATGAAGACAACAAAATCAACCATTCTTTTAAAAATGATATGTAGGACTTTAACGAAAAAAAATCCCCAGAGATATTTATGTTATGTTATTCGGAAAACGTACACTTTTATATATTAGTTAAATAGGGATTCTCACATTGCTTTACACCGAAGGTTCCCACATTGTAGAACAGGGGTTCTCACAATGTTAGCACGATTCTTACGATGGAAAGGGGTTATCACATTGTTTTACACCAAAGGTTTTCACGATTCTTACGTTGGGAACAGGGGTTCTTGTTTTAGATATAAAATAACTGGTTGTAAGTGTAATCTATCATTATTAACTATGGACCCACGTGGGTTCATCCGTTCACTTGTTTGGTTTCAGGGCCAACTTCTAGTGGAAAGACTGTTTTTGTCCAGCGTTTCCTAACACATATCAAAGATATGGTGACAACCGTACCCGATGAAATTATATGGTGTTATGGGGAATACCAACCCCTATACAATTCCATGACTGGCGTTCAGTTTATTGAAGGACTGCCCGATATTGAGCAGTGGACAGGTGATAAGAGACGTTCGGTAATTATCGATGACCTCATGAACGAAACAGATGAGGGAGTAACTAAATTATTCACAAAATCAAGTCATCACCGCAATTTAAGCGTATTTTATCTTGTGCAAAATTTATTTGGTAAGAACAAAGAACACAGAACCATTAGTTTGAATTCTCATTACATAGTGCTTTTCAAAAATCCACGCGATGGGTCGCAAATTGTTAATCTAGCCAAACAGATGTACCCAGGTCAAACTGCCTATGTCCAAGAGAGTTTTAAAGACGTGACGGCGACCCCACATGGCTATTTGGTAATCGACCTCCGCCAAGACACACCAGACAATTTGAGACTTCGAACCCACATATTCCCAGAGGAACAACAAATTGTTTACGTACCCAAGTAACGAGATGGGAGAAAAAATTAAAAAGACATGCTGACATGTTAAAATTTCTAGGTACGGCCAAACCACCAGTCATCAAGGCTGTTATGAAAACAGCGTCACCCGATCTGGTAGGAAAACTCTGTGAATGTTGTCACAACGTTTTAAAAGGTAACGTTACACTGACACCCCCTCAGAAGAGACGTATGCGTCGTTACAAAAACACCTTGCGAGCGCTTACCAAGAAAAAATTGTCGCTCAAAAGACGAAAACAATTTTTACAAACTGGAGGTTTTTTAAGTGCGTTGTTAACTCCAATACTAACTGTACTAAGAGGGCTCTTTTAGATGGCTAAGAAAATGATTTTAATGGATCTTCGTTTGTTAGAGGCTCAAAAACCTTATAGACCACCCGACGCTCTAAGAGATAACTTGGGAGAATTGAATACTCAAATGCAACTAGTCTTGGATCGACAAGATATGCCAGTGACTGACAAGGCTAGACTTTATCAACAAACACTACAGCGTTATTTGAATCGACTAGAACAGTACAGTCACGTACCTATGGGTCTCGTGGATATTAAACAACCACCACCATTACAAACCAGTGAACAACCCACTGTACTTAAAGATGAGGTCGTCGACAAAACTCCTCAGTCCCCACCCGTCACACCCATTAGTCGAAAAAAGGTGGTGACCAGTAAATTGCGAGAATCATCGTCGTATTCGCTCAGAAGAAGGAAAAAGACACCAAAGTGGGAAGCATGGCCAAAGAAGTGAATAAGATTTTAAAACAACATTACTACGATCCAAAACGACCCGGATCCTATGGTGGAATCACCGCGGTACAACGTACCACCAAACTTAGTCGTAAAAAAATTGAAGAGTGGTTAGGTCATCAGGACAGTTACACCCTACACAAACCGGTGCGCAGAAAATTTAAGAGACGTACCACCATTGCGGGTGGTATCGACCAACAGTTCCAGGCTGATTTAATTGACTTGCGAGGTTTAAAAAGATTCAACGATGGGTATTCCTATCTAGTAACGTGTATCGATGTGTTTAGTAAATTCGCTTGGGCTGTTCCGTTGAAAAACAAGACTGGGACAGCGTTAGTAGCAGCGGTAAAAACAATTTTTAACAGTCGCAAACCGATAAATTTTCAAACAGACAAAGGCAGTGAGTTCGTCAACAAAACATTCTTAAAGTTTCTTAAAGATGAGTGGGTCCATTTCTTCACTACGGAGAATGAGGATACCAAAGCAGCTATTGTCGAGAGGTTTAATCGAACCCTCAAAGAAAAAACGTGGCGTTACTTTACCAAAACCAACACTCTTCGCTACGTCGACGTGATACAGCAACTGGTCCACAACTACAATTATTCGTATCATCGGAATATTAAGATGGCGCCGGTGGAAGTTACCCCGAACAATCAAGAAGAGGTGTGGGATACGTTGTACTCGACCCCTGACGTCGTCGGTAGAAAAGTCTATTTTAAAGCTGGTGATCGCGTGCGGATCGCCCAAGCCAGACATACTTTTAAAAAGGGTTGTACGCCGGCGTGGACAGAAGACCTGTTTACGGTCAGTCGACTAAACCAAACAAGACCGGTCACATACGTCCTTAAAGATGATTCGGGTGAGGAACTGAAAGGTTCTTTTTACCAAGAAGAGCTGCAGCGAGTCGGAGACAAGATAGTTTATCGAATCGAGTCCATTTTCGAGGAACGTCGAGGTGTCAGAGGTGTAAAAGAGTATTTAGTCAAATGGTTCGGATATAACTCGTCATTCAACAGCTGGATTTCCGCCAAACAACTAGCGACATATCGAGACTGATGGATATTGAAGAAGAAGTGAGCACCCCAGTTTTGCGGCCAGCCCCTCCCAAGTTCGCGAGAACCGCGTTCTGGCCTTTTTTTGGGAAACTAGTCCCGCGACTGGAGATTGTTTTCATCTGTCAGATGATCGTTATATATGTCGTCATCGGTGTCTCGTTATTCAATCTGAGTCGAAGGAACGCAGAGGGACCAGACGGGAAGTTTTGGATCGCTTTAATGAGCAGTTGTCTGGGTTACATGTTACCTAACCCTAAGATAGGATGAGATTTTACGTGACTTTACCCAGCAATGCCTCGATGAAAATATACCGAAACAATAACGCCGGTCACTTTTTCGTCAAATTGCCACAGACTATAGACTTGACTTCGCGTTACGAGGTCGGTTTGGTTGAGATTCAATTTCCCAAAAGTTATTTTAACGTGCTAGAGGATGATGTATGGATACATTACTTTCCCAACAAAGAAGATGAGTCTATGGTACTCACGTTACCTGCTGGTCTATACACGTCACCCGACACGCTGATCGACGAGTTAAACCGTTTGCTTTTAGCCATGGATGTGGATGAAAAAGCCAGAGTTAGATTCCATTTTAACAATAATAAGGCCACCTTGAATCTGTATGATCCGGAGGTTGAAGTTAGAATTAGCGAGACGTTGAAACACATGTTAGGTTTTCCTGCCTCGCTCGCCACAGACATCGACCCAATACTACGAGGCGAGACTGAAGTACAAATGGATAGCGACATGAAAAATGTATACGTGTACTGCGATCTCGTCGCGGCGAGACCGGTTGGAGATGCCTCTGTCCCTTTGCCACGGATTGTTCCTATTTTGGATAGGACTACTGCTTCTGTTTTCAGGATTTACGACAAACCAAATTACGTACCCCTGAGCCGTTTTTCGTTTGACGCGGTGGAAATCCTTTTAACTAACGATCAGGCTAAGACTATCCCATTCACCAGCGGAGCTTCGGTGTTGACACTACACTTCCGAACTCACAGACGGTTTGATTTTGACTAGAAAAAAAATGGTGAGACACGTACCCATCCGACGAAACCCCAAGATGTATGAGGAGTTTTACTGCAACCAAGCTGGCCACGGGATGCCAGTGTTTATCGGAGGTAGAAGTCAAAGAGGACATGGTTTGGGTAGTTTTTTCGGTGGGCTCGGTCGCATGGTTCTCCCGTGGTTAAAAACTGGAGGCAAAGCTTTACTCAGAGAAGGGCTTGGGACCGGTCTACAGGTCGCGAGCGATGCGTTAGCCGGCAGAAATGTTGGTGAGTCATTTCGCGAACGAGCCAAGGAATCGGGTCAACGTTTATTACAGGGAGCGGTTGAACACCTCACCACTAACCAATCAGGTAGCGGGCTTAGAAGAAAAAGAAAAACGAGAGCTGCCCCACCTGCCGAGCCGAAACGAATAAAACGCAGTAACCGAGCTCGACCTTCTCATTCTCACCAGAATAAGCGAAGGTACTCTGATATATTTGAATGATGGCGCTTATTCACCCCAACTCGTGCGAGTGTCTTCACAGTGGTCTAGATTTGTTTAGCGTACCACCAACGCAGACAGCCGTAGAAGAGGGACAATCTGTGGAGATACATCCATTGGCTGCCTTAGCCCCCGGAGCCCCGGTGGAATTTGTAATATCGGGAAACGGTGAAGAATATCTAGATTTGTTCAATACTTTTCTGCACGTGCGCGCCAAAATTACGTTAGCTAATGGCGGCGTATTACCCGCTGACGCAGAGGTGGCCCGATCAACTATTACCTGCACAGTTTATTCTCACAAGTCGACGTTTCACTGAACGACACGCTGATTACACCCAGCGAGAACACCTACCACTATAGAGCTTACCTGGAAGCCACGTTGAATTACGGAGAGGAGCCCAAACGAGGGCATCTGACATCGGCTCTGTTTTACAAAGACACGCCAAATTTTATTACGGACACAATTGGTGATAATAACAACGGGTTAAGACTGCGTCGACATATAGCGGCTGGTTCTCAGGACATTGATATGATGGGTCGTTTACATTCAGATATCTTCGCTCAAGATCGTTACCTGTTAAATGGTGTGACCGTTAAAGTAAAACTCACCCCTTCTAAAGATGCCTTCAACGTGGTGGGACACGACCCCACCGCTGGTTATAAATCTATTATAACTTATGCGGCCTTGGTTGTCCGGAAAGCCAAATTAAACCCCGCCGTCTCTCTAGCCCACGAGAAAGCCTTGGTGCGAGGTAATGCCAAGTACCCCTTGAAACGAGTTGTGCTAAAAACTTTCTCTATCCCCAGAGGTATGCTATCGCACATGCAAGATAATCTATTTCTGAGTCAAACACCCACACGGATCGTGATTGGTCTAGTCACTTCGACCGCTTTTAACGGGTCGTACACATCTAATCCGTTCAATTTCGCTACTTTTGGACTGATATACTTGAATGTCAGCGCGGACGGCAGAACAGTCAGCGGCAAGCCTTTGTCCATGGATTATGAACACAACCAGTACGTGAGAGCCTTCTTTGGGACGAATCTAGCTATGGGACTGGTTGGTAAAAACGCCGGCAACGATCTCTAGTATAGACATTTTAAGAACGGTTACGCTTTATACGCCTTTGACCTCACCCCCAGTCTACTGGACGGTGACCAGTTTGAGATGGCCAAGTCGGGTCCTGTCTCAGTAGAACTTAAATTCTCCGAGGTCACACCCGAACCATTACAGGTTCTCGTCTACGCCGAGCAAGACTCGATCTTGGAGATCTCGAAATCGCGCCAAGTTTTGACAGACTACACCACTTAGACAATGAACACAGACGAGATACGGACCATCCTCCTGTCAGATATATTTGTTAAACGAACTGGGCTCGTTAAAGTTTTAGCGCGTGACCAATTACCTCTACGCATCGATCAGACCAAGACGGCTGCTTTCGTCATCAACACTGATCCTAGCTATCGCCCGGGTGACCACTGGGTCGCTCTATATTATAACGGACTTGGCACTTTTAAATATTTTGATTCTTTCGGCCTACCACCTACACACCCGGACTTGATTAATTTTATAGCCAGAAACTCTACTCGACCTGTTAACTACAACGCCAGACATTTACAAGATGTAGTCACCAACGTTTGTGGGCTCTACGCCATTTATTTCATCTTGATCAAAACACGAGGTGGTACTATGCAGCGCGTCCTACTACCCTTTTCGGCTAGACAACACGCCAACGACCGATTAATTTTTCGATTAGTCAGACCCTGGCTAGCGAACCACCAGATGGCTTTCATAGACAAAGGAAGAGATCAATAGACAGGTGTGTGTATTTTTCGCTATCGGGTTTCTCCCCACGCCAATACAGCCATGTGTCATTGTTCCCACGCAACCACATCGACGAATCACGACCTGGCTAACACGAGTCTTGTCACACGATCGATGTTCGACGAATCAAATCCTAGCTAGGGCACGCCTCAAAAAACCAGATTGAACTGGTATTCCTGCATTTAAACACTTGGAAGACACTCATACTTTATTCAAGCGTTGGTGTGATAACGACAGATACATCTCATTGAAGATGACGGCTCCCACCAACTGGGTCTACATCAAGAGCTGTAATGAAATGCTTAAACCTTTGGCTAGTGGTCTGAAGGCCGCGTCTGTATGTGTTTACCGAGGTCAACCTTTACTTCACGTGCGAAAATATTTTGGTGAATCCTACCTCAAATTTCCTACCAAAACCGGCATTACGTTAACTCGATCCGAGTTTGAACATTTGTTAACGTTACAGGGCAAAATCCTCACCGAATTTGACCGATTACAGTCACCACGCACGGATACATATCCAACTACTTGTACCACTCACACGTTTGACCAGTACATCAACTCCAGCTGTTACCAACCAATATCAACAGAACCGAGTTTGTTTCCTACCACAGAAATCACCTGGCCGATGTCACTAATCTACTGCCGAAGAAACCTACCACCACCACTAACCTATTTGACGAATACATGATCTCTAGCTGTCCAGTATCCCCAGACCCGAGTTGGTTTCCTACGACCACCACCACAGACACCCACCTGGCCGATGTCACCAATCCACCACCGAAGAAGAAGAAACCTACCACCTCCACTAACCTGTTTGACGAATACATGAACTCTAGTTGTCCAATATCACCAGACCCGAGTTGGTTTCCTACGACCACCACCACAGACACCCACCTGACTAATGTCCCTAATCTACCACCGAAGAAGAAGAAACCTACCAAGCGGCTGAGACTTGTCCTTTAGTATTTGAAAAAATAAAAATATATTAACTAAAATTCTTTTTGTTACCTATATCGTCTGTTGTCTAAATATATCGTCTAACTGTTCGTATGTCTAAATATATCGTATAACTGTTGTAAAATATATGTCTAACTGTTCGTATAACTGTTCGTATAACTGTTGTAAAATATATCGTCTAACTGTTCGTATAACTGTTCGTCTAACTGTTATCCTCTTCTTGTTATCTCAAAGTCTAACTAGTATCCTCTTCCTATTATCGCAAGTCCAAATATATCCTCTTCCTATTGTCTAAAAGTCTAAAAGGCTAACTATTAGCCTCTTCCTATTACCTCAACTCTCAAAGTCTACATATATCCTCTTCTTGTTATCTATAAATATACCGTCTTCCTATTAACTTCTTCCTATTATCGTCTTCTTGTTGTCTAAATATATATCTTCCTATTGTCTAAATATATTGTCTAAATATATATCTTCATATTGTCTAAATATATCATCTAAATATATCGTCTTCCTATTGTCTCAAAGTCTAACTGTTATCTAAATATATCATCTAAATATAACGTCTTCTTGTTATCTAAATATCTCTATATAAAAGTCATCGGAGTATTTTCCTATATAAAAGTCACGCGCATCCGCCTGCAGCGCGCCTGCACATTTTCCTTATATAAAAAGTCATCCCGCCATCTTGCACCTGCAGCGCGCCACCATTTTTTTCCTTATATAAAAAGTCACGCGCCTGCAGCGCGCCTGCAGAATATTACCTAAGTTGCGCATCCCTACTACTAGCGTGAGCAGAGTAAAAAGAACCAACCCATAAGAAGGAGCAGAACCGTCATTGGCAGCTAAGTTCAAATTTATGCTCCCACTTCAACTTCTTGTAAAATTTCACAATACCTAACGACTGTGATGAAACAGGCCAAAGAAAAATGGGTAGCTGATCAATATGAGTCCATGAATACGGGGCTAGTAAAAGGTAACCGCAAGGCAGATTTGACACATTAAGAAGACTATCAAAACCCCAACAGCCCAGGGTAACTGTCATAGAAGATAGCAATGCGGCTCTGCTCAATGAAAAAACAGCTGTAATGAGAAGGTGGAAAGAATATTGTAAAGAATTATATAACTGTAAACTCGACACTGACTATAGCATATTAAACAACATTAAGTGCGAAAACAGGGAACTCGGAAATGCAGCAATATTACGTGAAGAAGTGGAAGAGGCTATATGTTCGATGAAAGGAGGGAAGTCACCGGGTGTGGATAATACCACAGCAGAGCTCTTGAAATATGGAGGACCAGATATAGTAAAAATCATGACAACAATTTGCCAGAAGATATGAAGTACTAAAAAATGGCCAAAAGAGTGGACGCAGTCATTAGTAATACCGTTTCCAAAGAAAGGAAATCTAAAAATGTGCAAGAACTACAGAATCATTAGCCTTATTCGTCATCCAAGTAAAGTTATGTTAAGGATACGTTTTGAACAGAATAAAACAGAAATCAGAAGAAGTCTTGTCCGAGGAACAGGCTGGCTTTAGACCAAAAAGAAGTACCTCAGAACAAATCTTCAATATTAGATTACTGATCGAAAAACATCTCCAGCATCAACACGATTTATACCATAACTTCATCGATTTCACAAAAGCCTTCGACCGAGTCTGGCATGAAGGCTTATGGCAAATAATGAGAAAATTCAATTTTGATACCAACATCATAGATATCATTGAAGCACTATACAAGGATGCAAGCAGTGCTGTTTTTGCAAGCAATGACATTGGAGAATTTTTCAAAACAACTGTAGGAGTTCGCCAGGGATGTATCCTGTACCCAGTGCTCTTTAATATATGTATATCTAGAACATATTATGCAGGAGGCTCTCTACGATTATAAAACAACCATATCGATTGGAGACCGATCTCTTTGCAATCTACGTTTTGCTGATGATATCGATCTTATAGCTGGAACAGAATCAGAACTTCAAGACCTTACCTCTAGACTGGAGAAAGTAACAAGAACGTATGGGATGGAAATTAATATAGAAAAAAGCAAGATATTGGTGAATAGCAATAAGAAACATGTTCCGACCAACATTACGTTAAATGGGCAAACGTTAGAAGAAGTTAACACCTTTACATATCTCGGGTCCACTATATGTAGTGATGGAAGACCAAGTAAAGAAATCAAAACAAGACTCGAGACGGCCTCAGCTGCCATGACAAGGCTGAATGTGATCTGGAAAAGTAACATCAGTTTTCCTGTGAAGATCAAATTATACAAATCACTTGTATTATCTATTCTCTTGTATGGGTGTGAGGGCTGGACACTCACTGCAGATACGGAGCGAAGGATTCAGGCTTTCGAGTATAAATGTTATAGAAAAATTTTGCGCATTTGCTATAAAGAGCACAAAACAAATGTCTATGTTAGAGAGAAAATAAACACGTATGCAGACCACCAAGAACCACTTTTGTCAGTTGTGAAACGTCGAAAGCTTGCCTGGTTTGGGCATGTAACTCCTCATGACTCCTTTTCGAAAACGATCCTCCAGGGAACAGTCGAAGGTAAACGGAGAAGAAGAAGGCAAAGAAAATCCTGGGCTGCTAACATCAAAGAATGGGCAGGACACGGTTTTTCCACACTGGTACGCATTGCTGAGGATAGAGAGCAGTGGAGGGCCCTGTCTGCTGATGCTTCCACCATGCCACCCCTACGACCCATGACGGGTTACGGGTTGAGATGAGATGATGAACGACCATGATGATCATTGTTCTTGATCCATAACTATTCACATAATTTTCTAACTGTTAAAACTTAAGTGATTATTAAATTTTGTTATTTGTAATTATACAAATTTAACTTCGATTTAATCACTCTAAAGTTACTGCATGTTTGTCTCAGTCAATTTACTACACACACTCTAAACAGAGCAATACTAGAATAATAGAATTACACTGAGTAAATCAGGGGTGGCGGCTTAAACGAGCTGAAATTAATAAGTGCTTCAATCCTTCACAAAAGCGTCGGCAGAATTACAGAGTTAACATACTCAGCTAAAGCTGTATTGTTCTCGCTTATTCTAAATATCTTGTGAAGATCCCCTTTGTAATAGAAGTGTCATCACCCTTCTTACATCTCTGCCAAGAGAAATCTTGTGCGAAGCTAGATACCTTCGAAGCACATATTAGATACTCTTGAGTTTTGGCCACTGTTGGACCACTAATGCAAAGCAGGCGAGGCAATACCGTCACAGTTTGTTCAATACTCATAGGATTCTCTGAATTTCTACTTTATCTACCGAACTGGCCTGCAGCTATATCTTACTGCAGCGGTTCCCAACCTGTGGTACGCGTACCCCTAAGGGTACGTGACAGGACGTTCAGGGGTACGCGAAAAAAAATGAGTAATGGCGGACAGTGTTTCTATGTACAGTAGTTTTTGTCATTGTTTTAATGTAACTTAAAGTGATTAATTGTTCAATTCGTGTATTATCAGATATGGATCAGTGGTTGAGAACCGGCACAGTAAAAAAGCTGAAACATAATGTAGAATGTGATCAATCGCCAAGTACTTCTCAGGACACGCCTATGACTTTGGTGCAGGATAGTGAAAAGACACGATCTTCAGTTTTACATAGAGCTAAAAAGAGAAAATACAGTGACGAATACATGAAGTATGGGTTTTCGTTTATAGGAAATGAGGACTGTTCTAAGCCCCACTGTGTAGTGTGTCGGGAAGTATTATCCAATGGTAGCATGAAACCTTCGTTACTCTTGCGGCATTTACAAACAAAACACCCCAGTTATGAAAACAAGGAACGCAATTTTTTTCATCGCCTATCGAAACAACAGAATGTGACATCGTACTTGTCGTCAGCTAACAAAGATAGCGAAAATGCGGTTGAAGCATCCTACCGTATTAGTTATCGTATTGCTAAATGTGGTAAAAATCATACTATAGCTGAGAATTTAATTTCTCCTTGTATAAAAGATGCCGTTCTGTGCATGCTCGGAGAGGAACATGCTCGCAAAATGAACGCTATCCCTCTTTCGAACAATACAATTTCTCGAAGAATGCAGGATATGTCTGACAATGTTGAAGCGACAATAATAAGTAGAATTAAAAATAGTAAATTCTTTGCTATTCAAGTTGACGAGAGCACAGATATTGCTAATTTCGCTGTTTTGCTTGTTATTGTGAGGTATTTGAAAAGCAATAAAGTTGTAGAAAACCGTTTGCTTTGTCATCCTCTGTCAGGGCTTAAAAGAGCTGAGGATATATTTCATGCTATTGATTCTTATTTCAAAGAAAAGGAAATTAATTGGTCTAATTGTTGTGAACTTTGCACTGACGGAGCCATGTCTATGTCAGGTTGCTACTCCGGTCTTCGCGCTCGTGTCACGAAGGTAGCCCCCAATATAACCTGGAGCCACTGCTGCATCCACAGGCAAAGCCTTGCGTCTAACCGCCTCCCTGGTGAATTAAAAGTCGTTCTCGATGAAGCTGTGAAAGTGGTTAATTTTATAAAGTCAAAGTCCACAAACTCGAGGCTTTTCAAAGCACTGTGTGAAGAGATGAATAGTCTTCATTCTACCCTGCTACTTCATATACAAGTAAGGTGGCTCTCTCGTGGTAAAGTCCTTACCCGGCTGTTCGAACTTAGACATGAAGTCCAACTTTTGTTTGAAGACCATCCTTTCCAACTTACTTCAAAGTTACACGACTGTGATTGGCTTTAGAGTCTTGCATACTTATCGGATATTTTCCTACAAATAAACGAACTAAATTTGGCTCTTCAGAATAGCTCGGTAACGATCTTCAATGTTTCAGACAAAATTGAATCTATGATTAAAAAATTAGATTTTTGGAGGTCGTGTATTGAAAAAGGCCAGTCTGAGGTATTTGAAACTCTGCACAATTTCCTATCTGAGAACGAGCTGCACCTCTCCCAGGAAATGAGCGAGAAAATAATTGAACACTTGAAAGGGCTAAAATCATCTTTCGAGAAGTACATTCCGATGAATGATACTATTAATACTTCAGACCTAAGGGTCTTTTATGTTTGGACATGCGCCCTAATATAACCGACTAGGTTGAACGGGACGCGCCTCGCCAAAACGAGGCAAAACTTTAAAAAAAAATAAAAAAAATAAACCTGGAAAAGAGAACTACTGGATTGCAAATCCCTTTGAAGAAGAATATTTCCAAGCAGCCACATTATCAATCAACGAAAAAGAGAAGTTGATTGAACTTTCGACTGATACTACTTTAATAGCTGAATTCAAAGGAAAATTCCTTATTAACTTTTGGGGAGACATCAGTAGAGAATATGAACAGCTGACCGACAAGGCGCTTAAGTTTCTGTTGCCATTTACAAATACTGAGCTGGTGGAGAGGGCTTTCTCTTCTTATACCTTTTTTCCGTTTTCCAGGTTTTTCAAGGTTTTTCCAGGTCGCTACGAACCCTGCTTTATAAAAAACAAATACCGTAGTAAACTGAAAGCAGGTCCAGAATTGAGACTGTATCTTACATCACTTGAACCTGATTTTAAAAAAAAAACTATGTGCATCAAAACAAGCTCAAGGATCGCACTGAACATTTGTCATGGTCACGTGACATGTGTGTTATAAAAAATGATTTCAACTTTTAACAATAACAACGTTTTTATTATTATTATTATCATTAATAAATTAAATGTGTGTATTTTTATTGTAACTTCTGATTTTTTAAATGTAAATATATATGCACTGTTTGTTCACCTTTTTATTACATTGTTTTTTAATCCCGTGGTTGGCCCCTTTATTCTGGTTATAATCTATAAATTTTGAATAACAGCAACTATATTAATTTCAAATATTTTGCTAATATTAGGGGTACAATTTATAGAAATGGGCTGCCAAGGGGTACGCAAGTGAAAAAAGGTTGGGAACCGCTGTCTTACTGCATTCACGAAACCTCGTTAGGTCCAATCTTCGTTCTGAACACTCAAGTTCCTACCCTCTCTCTCTCTGTCTCTAACGTCTCTCGTGTCTCAACCTCTGCGCTTCCAGCTAGTCTCCAACTGCCCATGAAAAACCTTTGTTTTATATCACATTCTCTCTCGGGCTGCCAGTAAAAGCAATGCAATTATATATCTCCTTTTACCTTCCGGAATTTGCGCTTTCTGATTGGCAAATCTGATGTCTATTGTCCAATCCTTTTCTCCGTTTCATCCTCGGACAATCCATTTGTATTGAGCTCCCTGAAGCCCGCGGCCACTATCATTCCATTCTATTTATAACTTAAGCTTGCAACCATTACCCCTAATTATTTCGCGAACGTTCTTATCTTACCGTTCCTTCCTTATCTACTCCTCCTTTAAACTCCATTCTTTACTACACATTCTGCGTGACGTAGTTCCAGTATTCGATAAAATAGATAAGTCTGTGTTTACTAAGGAGGTTTCTACTGGGGAATTAGAATTCGTTTTAATGTCATAGATTATTGGTAGGGATGTGGATAGATTTTAGTCATGGTGTTAGTAAGTCCACTTCTATGTTGCAGGAAGGTAGTATACGTTTTTCATACCTGAAACTGGCCGGAAATCGTATCAGGTACTGAAATGGAAATATAATTAACTTTATGGCAGGATGACTGTCGGGAACTGGCCTGGTTAGCAGTGGCGTATCCTGGTAATGCGAGCTAGGCGTGCTGCTACTTAAAATGAATATGTACGCCTACTATTTAACTTCTTCCCCTCCTAATTTAAAAACCATCTATATTCAATTACGCAACGATAGTTATTAGGGGTATATGTCAATTATCTCCGAAATACTAATTAACTTACAACTTGAAACTCACTGTCACTGTAATAATCTGCAATCCCGGCAACTAACAAAAATTAATCACAAAAAACACTGGACGGACACAGCCGATTTTTACAACTCGAGAGCTGCTAGGCCACCGCACGCATGTTCGCATTGTATTGACGTATCTGCCCATGACCCCGATTCACACAAACCAGTCTTTAGACGTGAATCCGAAAGGTCCAGCACGCATTGTGACGGAATTACCTGAGAAACTTCGGGCGATTGCTACAACCAATAAAAACTGCACTATAAAACACGTCTGTGAAACTGAAACTAGATAGATGATGCGTAGATGGCAGGGCGGATAGTGTGATTCGCTTGCATGGCTAGGCGGGGTTGTCGCACGGAAGGTCCAGTGTTCAAATCCTGGGTAAGCCACTCATGTCTGTTGTTTTTCTGTTGTCTGGTGTTCTACTTCTTTATTTCCTGCGAGTGCCTGATAACATACCTTTATATTTGTTTCATATTAATTTACTGTTTACAGGCCTCAGGTTTCCCTCCTTTATGTGTAATAAATGTTTATCCTGATGCGTGCGGTCCGAAAGCAGAACTTAGAGGAGAAATATTTTATAGAATAATAAATTAAATTTTTATTTTCCTTCGCGCATAGGTGTGCGCAGCACGCACAGCACACATAGAGAATACGCCACTGCTGGTTAGTTACCACGTGTTAGGTGGATAATGGAGTTAAGCCTATTTGTATTGGGTAAAGTGACACGTAGGTGAAACCAAGTTTATTATAAAATTTGCTAGCTTTGTTAGTTCAAGACTAATTTTATTTTATTCTTTGATGCGAAGGTAATTTGGTTAATTGGGGCTCCCGATAATTGACTATAATTCTACTGTACATTTTTAGTGGGTTACTTTGAGGTTGTATTATTTACATCTGTTGTGTACATAGTTTGGGGTTAAATTTCCTTTGAGAAGATGCATTTAGCTTTAGTTATTTAGATTCATTGTAGGCATGATAATCTTCATTTGTGCGTAAGGCACTTTAAGACATAAGCGTTTATCTGTTTGCTCCTTGCGGAGCATGGATACACCAATGCGGCTGGCGTCCACCAGAGGTCTACCCGAAGCATTTATATGCTATTGCAGTGATTGTTTATGTAACAATGCGTTTCATATGATGTCACGGGTTGCCTCCCCTTTCTCTGCAGTAGTTGTGCAACAGTTGCCAAAACCTAAAGTATCTAATGTGGGTCTTAAAAGGTGTCTACCTTCGTACAAGATTACTCTTGGCAGAGATGCAGATAGAAGAATGTTGGTGCTTCTACCTCGAGGGTGTCTCCACAAGATATTTAAGAAATCGAGAACAATGTTGAATGGGTCTAGAGCACGTTAACTCTATATTTTTCCCACCGCTTTTGTGGAGAGATATTATAATATCTCGCTCAAGCCCAACTGAATTAACAGTTATTATTATTATTGCTTATATCAATGTGTGATTCCCAGCATACAGTATATACCAGATTTGCTTACAATGGTAATTCTCGCTATAATAAATACGGAGTGAACAGTGGATTTCTGCTGAGAAGATTCCGCCTTGAATGATGGTGTATAAATATTAATGGTAAATAAGTTTTATATGTAACTTAGATGGAGAGTACACTTTATGGCGTTGTTTGTATTATTTACGGAAATTATAGTTGGGTGTATATAATAAATTATAACTGAATGATAACAAAAAAACCCAAACTATTTATTTTTAGTACTGGGATTTTATTTGAGGAGCATCGCAATGGTTAATAAATAAGTATTATTATATTGTGGAGCAGTTTGGTCATTAATGTAAGGTATATTAATGCTTTGTTTAGGGGATTAATAATATTTAGATTACCCAGATTATTTGTGTTTTGATATAAGTTGATAGGTGGCGAGCCTTTGGCGTAGACCGATCGAGGTAATTCTTGTTCGATTACATGTTTATACCAGCGGATTTACAATGTTGTCATGAATTTTGGGGTAGATAATTATTTTTTACTAGTATTTTGTGTATTTTGTTTTAAGTATGAAGCAGAGTTGGAATTGAAGTGGGTTTTTTAAGGGTTTGGGGTTTGTGATGGCACATGGAAATGGGGAATTGGGATGACAATGGAGGTGGTAGGGTGGTGAGGTTAATTGTGTGGAGTTGTAGGAAGTTAGGAGTTTGGTGGAGTTGATTGCTTTGAAAGAGTTGAGTTTGGGATTGTGAGGGATGGGTAATGGTGGGGATATTGGATTGGAATTGGTGGAGTGGTGGGTATTTTGGGGTGTTTGGTTAGTTGGGACTAGTTTGGTAGAAAGGGATGATGGTTTGTTTGGGGTGTTAATGGGGAGTAGTTGAGAGCATGGTTATTTATTTGTGTTGGGGGGAGCTTTTAAGAGGTTTAGTAGATTGGTATGTTGGGTATTTTTTTATTGTGCTTAATATTTTGTTGCATGGTTTGTAGGGGATGACGGGGTTCGAAAGCTTTGAATTGCGATGGGATTGGGGGGTTTTATGGTAGTTGAGGTATGGGGACATGGGATTAATATATGAGTGGCAATTGTAGAGGGGTTATGATCATGTTTGTTATTAGTTGTTGGATTGGAATTTAGAGTTTAGTGATCTTTATTTATTATAAATTTTATTTGTAAATGTGGAGTTTGGTTTTGAAGTGTTGGATTGTAATATGGTTAGATTTGTGTTTGGTATGTTGTGGAAAAATTTGGTGGGGTATGTTTTTGAAATTTATATTGAGGTGTTGAGGTGGGGATGTAAACGGGTTTTATATAATGTTTGTTTTTTGAAGGGGGTTTAGTTTTTAGGAGAGAGGTTTAGGGGGGTGTGGGTATTTGGGGTTTGTATTTTGGATGGAAATTTGAGAATTATGGTTTAAATTTAATTGGTAGGATTTATGTATTAGGGGATTGATGGTGGGTGGTTATTTGGGTTTTTTATTTTTTGAGTTTTGTGGTGTTGTTTTTTTGTTTTTTGGTTTTTGTTTAGGTAAATGGTTTTTTATGTTTGGAAGATTGTTTTGAGTTTTTTTGTATTTGGATGTTTTTTGAATTTGGATCTGGTGGATGATTTTGATTTTTTGATATGTTTGAAAGGATAGTTGTTTGGGTAGGGTAAATTAATGTGGGGAAGGGAGTATGATTTTAGGATGTTTATGGGGATATTTTGTTATTGTAGGTGGGATTGTGTTTGATTACTGGGTGTTAATTTTTTATGGAGTATTGGGGGGATTTGAGGGATATGGGGGGAATTGGGGTATTATTTTGGTGTTATATGGTTTTGGTTGAGTTTAGGAGGTTGTGAGTGAGGGTTTGAGTATGGGGGGTTTTAATGGGAATTTGTGGAGATTATATGAGGTTGGGGTTGGGTTTTGGAGTATAAGGGTGTTGTGGGGGTGTAAATAGGGGTAAGGGTTGTGTTTTTTGGAGTAGATAAATTTATATTATGTAATAAGTATGAAGGGAAGGGTATTTGGGGGTTTTTTTAGATAAGGATATATGGGTTTTTGGGTGATATTTTGGGTAAATAATATGGGGAATGTTTAGGGTAGTTATGTTGTTATTAGTAATGGTGAGTTGTATGATAAGTTGTTAAGGTTGGTGTTGGAAGTATTTAGGTTGGTTGGGGGTTTTGGTTAAATTAGGGGGGGGGTAGTGGGTGTTAATTAATATTTTATAGGAATGATTAAAAATGGGTTTTTTAGGGGGTATTTTTTGGGATTGGATTTGTAAGGTTTAAGGGGTAGGGTAGTTTTTTTTTAAAATGGTAATGTTTAAGGGGGGGGGGCTTTTTATATTGGGTTGATGTATTGTGGATTGTTTTGTATTTATAGTTTGGGGGGGGGATTAGGGTTTTTTGTAAATGGTATGTAGGGAAAAGTTGGGAGGGTGGATGGGTGGGGATTTTGGGGTGGTATAATTCTATATGGGAATAATAAATTTATTATGGTGGGGTTTAGGGGGTATGAATGGTAGTTGAGGTATTTGGTATGGGATGTGGGGGGAGGATGATTGGATGGTTTGTTGGAGGGGGTAAGGAGTTGAATTGGAGGGAGTAGGGGTTTTTTATAAGTAGGATTAGGGATTGTGTAAGGGGGGAATGGTGATGTATGTTGAGATGGAGTTTTTTGGAATGAATGGTATTATGAGGGGGATTGGGTATTTAAAGTTGGGTAAGGGATTTTTAATTTAAGAGTGGGGGATGATTATAGATTTTTAGTAATTGTTATATTGGGGGGATTGGAAGTGTTATTGGTTGGTAAAGTGTTGGGAATGTGAATGTTATTTGTTTTTGGAAATGGATGTTGGGATTTTGAATGGTTGGGAGGTTGGGGATTGTTGTTGGAAAGTGGATTTGGATGTGGGTAGTGGGGGTATTTAGTGGGGAAAATATTGGTTTTGGGGAATTTTAGGAGAAGTGGAGGGATTTTAGGAGATAAGGGGAATAGTATTTGTAGGGTGTTAGAAGGAATTTAGGAGTGGGTTTTTTTTTTTAATGTGGTTTTAGTGGTGTTGGTTATTGGGTATTTAGGTTTTGGGAGATGTTTTTGGGTTGGTTTGGGAGGGGGGGGGTATTAATGTTTTTTGGGTAGTTGAATGAGGTAATGGGGGTATTTTTTTGGAAAGAATGGTTGGAGGGGGGGGATTTGAATTTTTGAGTTTTGTATTTATTTGGGGTATAGGGATTTTAGGTGATGTTAGTAGTATTGGGGTTTTTTTTTTGTAAGTTTTTTTGATTGGTTTATATTGGTGGATGAATAGTATAAGGAGGGGGTGAATTTTGTTTGGGGGTTAGGGATATGTTTAATTAATAGGGCAATGGGTTTAATTTGAGTAAAATATTAATAGATTGGAATTTTTGGGTGGTAATAGTGTAATGTTTTTTATTGGGTGGATGGTAGATGGAGGGGTGGTTAGATGTTAATTTTTTTTAGGTAGGTTTATTGGGGTTTTGAGGGGGTGTTATTTAAAATATATGTGATTTTTTGTGAAAGGTGGGTATTGATTGTGGGGGTAATATATTAAATTGTATTAGGGATTAGGGGATATTTGGGGGTAGGGGATAGTAATTTGTGAGGGTTTTGGATGGGGTTTTGAGGAATAGTTCAAGATTATGATTAAGATTTTAGGAATGAGGGAAAGAAGATTTGTATGGAATGGGGAATGTATGTTTATATTTTGGATTAAGGGGGGGTTTTGGGATTTTGTTTTTTTGGGTTAGATGTTTATAAGGGGGAAATGAATTGGGTAATTAGGAAGTATTATGTATTGTGGGAATTTTAGGATAGGGTATGAAGGATGTTGTTGGAAATATTATTTGATGGAGGTATTGATGAATGTTTATTTGGGTAGGGATGTATTAGGGGTTTTTAATGGGGGGATTTATATTTTGGTTGATTGTAGATGTATAAATGTTGGGTAGTTTGATTAATTTTTATAATGATTTTGATGGAGTTATAAAGGGTTTTTTTTTATATGTTTATATTGGTATAGAGGTGTTGAATTGGGGAATTTTATGGTAGATGAGGGATATTAATATTATAGGGGTTGATGATTATAGGGGGTATGATGGTGAAGGTTAATTAGTTTGGGGGGGGGGTAGGGAATTATTTTGGGGGTGTGGATTATTTTTGGTAGTAAAATATGATTTTTTTGTAGAAGTGGGTGATATTTTAATGGTATGGGGAGTTGAGAATTTATGGAAAATTTTTAGTGATGTTGTGGGTGGAGGGGGGGGTGTTTAATTTGGTAGGAGGGTAGAATGTTAGGTGATTTTTTATAGGGATGTTTGATAGGGGGTAGTGTTTGTGATTTGGAAGGGAGGTGTTAGAAGATATTTTGGGGTTTTGGGGGGGTTTTGTTATTTTGGTGTTGGGTTGATTTATGTTTGAGGGGGGGTGAGGTTATGACTTGTATAGGGGGTATGAATTGTTTTTATGGTAAATTATTGGGGTTTTGGTTATTTTATTTGGGTTTTTGGGATTTTTATGGGGTGGGGTTTGGGAAATTTATATAGGGGTGGGGAGGTGGGGTGAGGGGATAGGTATATTAGTGGAGGTGGAGTTTGGTTTAAGGGTTGGGGGAGGTTTAGGTGAGGATGGGGTTGATTATGTTAATTTTTGTTAATTGGGGGAATTGAGGGTGAGTTTTGGTTGTTAGGGGGTTAGGGGGTTAGTTTGGTTGGAATGGGGGGTTTTGGATTAATAAGGGTGATATGTTAGTTTTTTGGTTTTTGGGATTTTTGTTTTGATTTTTGGGGTTTTATTGGTAAGGGTATTTAAAGGGGTGGGGGTTGTATTATTTGGAGTTTTTTTTTGGAGTTAGTGGAAGGGTTTGGAGTGGATTGGGTTGGGTTTTGTATTAAGGGTTTTGTTGGTGGGTTTTTGTTTGGTTTGGGGGGGGTTAGTAAAGTTTGTTTAATTTAATTTTGGGTGTAATGGGATGGGGGGGTTTGGGTTGAGGGTTGGGTGTGGTTTTATTTTTGGGTTAAGAAGTTTGAATGGGGTGAATTGGGGGTTTATGGGGGGTTGAATAAGTTGGGTTATTGGGGGGGGTTATGAATGTTGGTGGGGGTGGGTTTTTGATAGGTTTTTTTAGATGGTTTTTGTGTAAAATGTTTGTTGTGGGATTATGGGTTTGATTTAAGGGTTAAATGCGGGTTGTTTGAAATTGGTGAAGGTGAATTTAAAGGGGTTGTGATTTATGGTGGATTTAAAGTTGTAGGTGGTGGGGGATTTTTAGGGGGGTTAAGGGGTTGGGGGTTTTAGTTTATGGGGGGGAAATTTTGGGGTTGATGTTTAGGCAAATTGGTTTTTTGAGGTGGGGGGGTTTTTGGGGTAATTTGGGGTGGATTCTGGATTTGGGAAGGGGGGTAATAGTAGTTTGGGTTTATTGGTGGGTTATTTAGGGTATTGGGTATTTTTAGATTTTGTATTGAGGGGTTGGAGAATGGGGGGTTAAAGGGTTAGTGGAGTGATTTTTGGGATGAATTTGTTTTGGTTGGGGTTTGGGTGGGGTTGTTTTGTTGTTTATGTTTGGAGGATTGTTTGGTTGAGGGTTGAGTGGGTTATGGATGGTTTATTGGATAGAGGGGAATAATGTGTTGGGGGGGTTGTGGGGGATAATGAGTTTTTTGGGTTTGGGGGGGTGGGGGGTTGGGGGGGTGGGTGGTTTTGGGGGTTGATATTTGGGTTGGAAGGGGGGGTTTTGGGAATTTTGGGGGGGAATGGTTATATAAATGGGTGGGGGTTTTTAGATTTTTGGTTTTATTGGGGGGGGATTTTTGGGATGGGGGGAGTGGGTGGGGTTTAATTGGGTTTTAATTTTGGTTTTTGGATGATTGGGGGGGGGGGTGTTGGGTAGTGAGGGGGGGGGGGTTAGTAGATTTGGGGTTGGTTGGTTTGGGGGGTTAGGGGGGTTTTGGGGGTGGGGGGGGATTGGTTGTTTAGGGGGGGTTTGGTGGGAGTTAGGGGGGGGGGGTATGGGTTGGGTATTGGTGGGGGGGGGGGGGATTAGGTTGGGGGTTTTGGGGGGGGGGGTTGGGGGGGTTGGGGGGGGGTTTGGTTTGAGGTATGGGAGGGGGGGGGGTTTTGGGGGGGGTTTTGGGGTTGATTTGGGTAGGTGGATAGGTTTGGATGTATGGGGTTGGGGGGGGTTGGTTTTTTGGGTGGGGTGATTGGGGTAGGTTGGGAGGGGGTTTTAGGGGGTTTGTTTTGTGATTGTATTGTTAGGGGGGTGTTGGGAGGGGTGGGGGGTTGGGGGGATTGTTGGGGTGTTTTTTGGGGGATAAAAGGTTTTGTTTAGTTAGGGGGGGTGGGATTGAAGTTGGATTTGGGGGGGGGGGGTTTGGTTTGATGGGGGGTGGGGTTTATTTGGGGGGTTGTTTTTATGGGGTTGGGGGGTTGGGGTTTGATTTTAAATTAGGGGGGGGGTGTGGGGGGGTGGTTAGTTGTAGGGATGAGTTGTTAATTGTTTTGTTGGGATGTTGGTTGGGGTTTGGGGGGGTTGTTTTTTGTGGTTATGGAGGGGTTGTTGATTTGGGGTTTTATATTTGGTGGGGTTTAATGGGTTTTTTGGGGATATGTATTTGGGTAGGGGGGGGGGGTTGAGTAGGGTATGTAGGGAATGGGGGTTTTTTGTTTGGGGGGATGGGGTATGATGGGGGATTATATTTGGGTTGGGGTGGGGTTGGGGTTTATGTTGGGGGGTGGGTTGGGGGGGAGATAGGGGGGGGTGAGGGTTTGGTTGATGGTTATTTGGGGGGTGATTGGTTTGGATGTTTTTGTGGTTGTTGGTTGGTAGTGGGGGGTGGAAAATTGTGGGATTGGTTATGGGGGGGATTATGGGTTGTTGGGGTGGGGGGGGAGAAATGGGATGTTGGTTGTGGATATTGATGTTAGGAGTGTGGGGGGGGTTGGGTGAGGGTAAATAGATTGGTTTGGGATGGTTTTGGGTTGAATTTTTTTGTGTTGAGGAAATAGTTGGGATTTAGGATTTTGGGTATTTGGGGGGGTAGATTTAGGGGTTTTTGGAATTTTTTTGGTTAGTAGGGGGGGTATGGGTTGGGATTAGGGGGTAAGTTGTTTGGGGTAGATTGAGAAGGGGTTAGGTTGAAGTGTTTATGTTGGGTAAGTGAGTAGGGGTTGGGATGTTGGTAGGGGTATTTGGTGATATTGTTTTTTGTGGGGTAGAATATGTAGGTGAGGTGGGTTTTTGGGGGTAAGGGTGGTGTGTTGTTATATGGGGGGATAATTGGGATTGGGTTTGAAGGGTTGGGAATGATAGTTGGGGGGGGGTGGTGGGATTATTAGTGAGGTTGAGGATTGTGGGGGGATTGGTTAGATTGTTTGTTGTTGTAGGATTTTTTGGTTTTGGGTATTGTTTTTGGGGGATGGTATTGTTGATTTTGGATTGGAAATTTTATTTTGGGGTAGGGAATAGGTTTTTGGGGGTTTTTGATACTTTTTTGTTTTGGTTTTTTGTTTTGGTTTTTGGTTTGGGGTGAGAGGGTTTTTTGGGTAATGGGGTGGATGGGGTTTTGGGGGGGGTGTAGTGGTTTTTTGGTTTGGGTTGGGTTTGATATTGGTGTTGTATATTGGTATTAGGTTTTAGTGGGTTTATTTGTTTATGGGGTGTGTTTGTGGGTAGAGTTTGATTTTTTAGGTTTAGTATTGGGTTGTGTTGAGGGGATAGGAATTTGATTTATGGGGGGTTTGTTTTTGGGGGGGGATTTTTGTGTTTATGTATGATTTGGGTGAGGTTGTTTTTGATTAGGTTGTGGATGATTGGAGTAGGGTTGTTTTTTAAAAGTATGGTGTTTTATGGATTTTAGGGTTTTTGGGTAGTGGTAGTTTTGTTCTTAGGGGGTTTTGGTATGAGTTATTTTTTTTTGGGAGTGGTAATTGTATTATTGTTATAAATTGAAGTTATTGGCGGGGAGATGTGGTTTAATTGGTTATATGGATGGGAAATGATTTTATATAATGTATTATATTTTAGGTGATTTTTTGGATGGTTTGTGATGATGTATTCTTTGGGATTTGGGGTTTTGAATTAAGAGGTGGCAATTGTAAGTTAATGAGGTGGATTAATGGTTGTGGTTGTGGGTTTGTTTAGGTGGGGTTGTGTTATCACTAGATTAATCGTTAAACAAAGTGTTAACGGTGGCCCGGTATACAAAACCTAATTTTTTTTGTTTTTACAATCCGATCATACGGTTTTATCTGGACATGCGCTTTAGTATAACCGAAAGACCATGTGTCTAGATTGAACGGAGGCGCATCACCTAAACAAGGAGACATTTTATTTAAAACAAAAACAATACCATGTGGATCAAATGATAATTAAATTGGCATTGCTGAAAAATCTATGAATTAATTCAGCAATGCGAATGACTCAGTGACTGATCTTGACATGTGAGTCACTTCTTAATTAATAATATCACATCGCTGACACATTTAATGCAATAGTTACGATAGGTTGTCAATCTTCAAAGATATTATCAGTGATAGGTCTATGAAGTGGTGAGTGTAAACATGATCAGTATCAGTGGAAGAGGCAATACTTTACATGGGAGTGAATGTTGAGAAAAATCAGATCTTATATTTTACGCAGGGATTTTCAATGAGAGAGTAGTGGGGATACCCCTACCACAGTACGCAAGTTGATTGCTATAGGTTTGGTATATGAGATTGTCGTATTACGCGTGGGCCCAAATATCTTAGTACAATCGATACAGCGCAACGCGAATGTTTCAGCCAATGAGATCAGTGCGAACCATACACTACGAGTCTGGATAGGTAGAAACGGTAACAAAATATGGATGGTTCCAATGTGCAAATGTTTTTTGTCTTTACACTGGAGTTATGAACATTCGGATGTATTACAAATAATAAGACCATCACGTTTAGATAATAGAAAGCCTAACCTTCGTCCAGATATTATTATGTTCAGGAAATGTGCAGTAAAACCCTAGATAATTGAGGTTGAATGTAGAAACACATTAGTCGTACAGACGTTTGCACATTTTCGTTAGCCATAGCAAATTATACATTGGACTGAAGGGAAAGAAAGTTATATAGAACGACTGCTCTCAAGCGTCTCGTTTAAACGAGACCAAGATGGAGAGAATCGGAGGAATATTAAAGGAGTAGGATAGAACGGAAGTTGGAATAAAAATTTACTTGGCTCAAATCAGCTCGATTTGCCAAAAATTGAGATGGACAGATAAGCTATGACGTCAACGCTTTCTCCTCCGGAAGACAAATGGGTATAAAACGGAGAGAACATTTTGAATACCGCACACCGCCAAAATTTTTCACGCACAGAGGAAAGTACAGAGCTCGCCACCACGTATTTTGCTATCTGTATGAGTGTGCAGCCTGCTAGGTCATTGATGCTCTGTGTATTTCTGACCTGAGGGTAAGTTGACTCGCCTTAGTAAATTTGTATACATTATTTTATTGCAGATTCCACTGTATTGTGTAGAATTATATTGTGTAAATATTTGAAGGAATAAGCCATTAATGCTATAAATTTTTTTTTTTAATGAACCAAAGGATAAATGGGAATGCAGATATTAGTTATCATGAGACTTACAAAGCCTTTCTTGATTACTGGATGGAACAATACACACTGTGAAATGTGAATGATGTGTATATATTTATGATAAATTATGCCAATACTATGTCACTGAATTAATCTGTCTTCTTCCCTCCTTCTTATACCAGTGATGGCTAGAGAAGCATTCAAATCACCAAGAGTATACAACAGATCAGGTCTGGAAACCCTACTGCATGGGACCGCCAGCCACAGTCGAAATCTAATTGACAGCACGGTGATGTCATTCAAGAAAAGTCATCTTAAGAAAGACTGACTCATGATATATGGACTACCAAAAATTATAAACTCAAATGATGAGAAAACATTTGTTTATAAAGTTAGTATATGTGTAAAGACAGTTTCACAAGTCAAAGTGACTGTAGTTAAGTTTGAGAACAGTACTTAAAGAACTAATAGTGAAAGTCTATTCAACAGTGAAAGTCAATTTAAGAAACACTAGAATCTAAAATGACATTCCTAAGAGGAAAGAGAAATTGTATGAATTTGGTGTATAATTTAATATTGTGTCTTACACATGTAACTATAAATACCACTAGTGTAAAATCCCGCCATAAGAAGGCAATTAAATTCAAATGCACCAGTACCTAACGGCAATTTTACTTATTCAAAATTATTTTTTTTTTTAAATATTTGTTTTACATCTGATGTTAAAAGTCTGAACATGACAGAAGAGCATCTTGATTTTCTGTTGTTTTAATATGAGCTTTTACATTATTGTGATTTCTTGATCGAGACTATGTGATGTACAACTTATATCATGGATGTCCGCATCTTCCTGCCTTCAGTTCATGTACTATTTATCAGTTGTGTTGTTGACTTCTTTCCATACAGTATAATCAAACTGTTCCGTCCCTTCTGTCTTTCGTGCCCAGTCTCATTATCTTCCCCCGTTCCTGCTCTCACAGTAAAAAAAAAAACAGCGTTCTTCTTCTCATTAGTGTACAACTTTTAAATTTTATCAAAATAAGAATACAAAAAGCAAGAGGAGCTTTCATTGCAATGCGAAATATATGGAGATCAAGAGAAATCGGATCCAATACGAAAATAAGAATCTTCAACTCAAATGTGAAGTCAGTCCTATTGTATGGCTCTGAGACATGGAGAACAACAAAGACAACAACCAAAAAGCTACAGACTTTCATAAATGGGTACTTGCGTAGAATAGAGGGATTAAAATGGTATGACAAGGTCACCAATGTGGAACTGAGGACAAGAACTAGACAAGTGCCAGTGGAACAAGAGATGAGAAGAAGACGATGGCGATGGATAGGACACACACTGAGGAAACCTGTTGATAGCATTACAAGGCAGTCCTTGTTCTGGAACCCCCAGGGCAAGAGAGGCAGAGGTAGACCAAGAAGCAAATGGAGAAGAGAGCTGGAAACAGAGGTGAAAATGATAAGGAGAACGTGGAAAGAACTTGAGATGATGGCACGTGACAAGAGGACTTGGCATGTGTTTGTTGAAGGCCTATGCTCCTTTGGGAGTGGAGGGGTATGAATGAATGAATTCTTCTTCTTGCAACACGCCAGATGAAAGTCAATTGCTTCCTCCTGTTAGTAAGTAAGCTACCTGTAGCGAGGATCCCTATTTGGTTATACAGGATCACACATTCTATTAATATTTTTGTAACATTCTTGAATAATAATAAGATTTTACTAATAATGTAGTTTTACACTCTTTAATCTTAATATATTTTTAAGTACTTTTTAAATGAAAAATACACCGATATAAGGGAACCAAATAATTTTGTACAAAGTATAAACAAGCATGCCGTTCACACAGAGATGTTAGTGGCGCATGCACGCCGTCCTTTGCTTATTCTTCTTTGGTAAGTGTTAATATTTTCGGGATAGTGCATATAAGGGAAACAAGCTTAATGTCTAACTTTCAAACCAAAATAACTTGTTTCATCCCTTAGCGTTACGAAGGCTTCTGAGAGAAAAAGCTGGCATATTATAAATATCATTTTTATTTGTCTTTCATTCATTTTTCCAAAGGAGACAAGAAGAATTAATATACATTATAAATTGATTTAATTGTACCCGTGGACTTGAGTAACTTACTACTGGTTGGTTTAAAGTTACACTTTTCGCTATTTTATTTACCCTAGAATCAATACATCATAGGATAGTTGCTGAGAGGAGGCGGCTAAGTGTCTGGTACTTATCATTACCATCTGGGTCAGATAACTTTATAGTCTGACTATACCTATGACAACTATACACCATTGCTTAATTCTAAGATTGGGGTATTTCTTTTAAGACCAGAACCCTTATCTGGCAAGTGTATCCTTGTATCATCTGATGCACCTTTTTATCTACTTATCATCTTTAAAATAAAGTAACCTCTCGTGACAGAAATGCTAAAATGCAATATTTCTTATTGGGGCCTTGCCATATAGCAGTAATGTGGATACCTGGGTCGCATGTTGCGTATAATCTAGCATATTTGGAGTCTATGGCACTGCTAATTCATCTCGTCAAGAAGATAGTCAGATAAGCCAGGATAAGGAATAGAATCAGGATTATTATTTACAGGACCGGACAACGTATTTGAGCATCTTCTGCACTCACACAGTTAGAAAACTCTCCCTGTACTAATACGGAAAGTCCGGTATCCTAGCAACCTGAAAGCGAAGTCATAGTGGGATTCTAGTTAAAATATTACTCAGACCACGTGTAAGAGTCGTCTTCACCAAGTTTCCGAAAACTATTTCTCTGAGCCAGAAGTCTATATTGCTCAAAGTTATTTGGGTAAGTTGTACATTTTGTCATTCTATATTTTGCAATATTGATATGTAAAAATTGCTATTGGATGTCCTATTTCATACGAGGCTGGCAAACTCAGCATATAGAATAATGGTTTCATGAACTACAACTGCAAGAGCTCGCAACTGCTTCACGAAAGCTTCTCATAGAGAACCAAACGCAGAGGTAGTCCCAAGTTCCATATGGAGCAGGGAGTGTAAGATGGCAGAAATAATGTAAACTATTATTATTTTAATCTTTTCAATCAGTGCATATGTATATGTAAACGTGTTTTATATAAATGCAATGGGCGTTCATCGCTCACTTGGATTAACATTAATGCTCAGAGAGGGTAAAGTTCTGAGGCAGATGGGAAGGTGGAATGAAAGGAACACCTGATCTGAAGACCCATTACTCAGGAAGGATATTTGTTTTTCTCTCATCTCATGATAATAGTTGGTGGTACCAATTGGTAGTACTAGTCTGTGGAACAAGTGTATGATATAAGTGGCCTTCAAACAAAGCTAGGCATCAACATCGGACGAGTCTTGAAGACGCTGGACCATATTAGTAATTACCCCACGATACTATGAGGGACGTGTTGCAACCATCAGATTTGACAAGTGTCGGGAGAGAACCAATCTACAACTTGCAAAGAACAAACCTCGGCTGGAGCAGAAACCGCCGACACATTACTGGCAGCTAAGTACCCACTTAAAGCTGCCAAATGACTCTTTAAGCAAATTCACTAAACTAACAAGATCATAACCTGTGATGAACCCTTAAGACTAAAACTTCCCTTATTTATTTTACTTTTCAACTATTATTGATGATGAAATTTGTTATTTGTAAATATAAAAATGTTTAGTTGATCTAATAATTTTTGAGTGAACAGCACCCGTATGTCTAAGACATTTTAAATATTCATAAACAGCGCTACTGAAATAATATTTTACTGAATTAAATCAGTTGCGGGGTGATCAAACGAACTAAATTCTTTCTCCTCATAGGAGATGCAAAAGTTTATTACGGCTTGGATAGTATCAACTGTAGTACTTACTTAGTCGTGACTCTTCTACCCTGAGGTGTAGAGATTTGGAAGAGAGAGAGAGAGTGACATGCTATCCTATCGGCTGTCTTCCTACTGGCCTGGTTCCATTCTAGTCTTCGGTCCTTCAGAGATTGTCTAAAGTTGTCCTCCCAGTGGACTCTGGGTCGTCCTGGAGATCTGGATACCTAGCTTTTAGTGTCCTATTCTTCTCGTGGCAGCCGATCTTCTCCCATTCTGCAGACATAGCCAAACCATTATAGTTGGGACAGTTCTACTTAGGTCTGCAGGGGTTGGGTTTTTAGACCTTGACGTATCGTCTGGTTGCAGACCATGTCTCTTCGTGTTATCTTTCTCAAATACCTAATTTCTGAGGTTTGGATCTGACGTTTGCTGTAGTACTTGAGGCTCCCTAGAATTGAAGCATCATTCTTCAACTGAAATCACTGCCAAGTGTAATCTTGAGCAAAAGGCAGATACTTTGAAGACATTCAGTAGATACTCTGAATTTCGTCCATTGCTGGACCATCACCGCAGAGCAGGGGAGAGAAATCCTGATACACAGAGCTACAGTGAAATGTTATTTTCGTTATTAATCACATGATTTAAATGAAAATGTACAGAATTAACATCAAACATATATAGACATAATGAAGAGTTTGATGGTACTGCATAATTGATTGGCGTGGAAACGGAGGATATATTGGATTTTTTTGTTCAATTTCAATTTGCTTAGCCATTTTTATTTATTAAGCTATCAATACAAAATTTACACAAAATGTTTTTCATTACATTTTAAACCAGATTGGATTTTTTATAACTTTAGTAGATCTTGAGCTATAGATTTTTAAAGTTTGTATCTAAAAATAATAACATTATTTTTTGTCTTCAGAATTTTACATTATTTGCAATAAAGCAAAATTTGCAAAGATATCAAATATCGGATCTTACAAAAGTGTTATTATCCAATAGAAAGTATTTGTTCCAAATCTCAAATTGATTGGCTTAAAACTATGCATGTTATAATAACATTAATAAAAACATTTAAAAAAAACAAGGTTCTGAGAAAATCTTCATTTTCTTCGTAGGAAAAGCATAACTTCTGACGAAAATTCAATTTACAATTTATTTACTATTTACACTTCCTAGGAAGTGTTCTGGCAGATTATTTTCGCATATTTCGATTCAGAGAAATATGAATTATCTGAATATTGACTAATCTCAGTTTTCATTTTTGTGTTATTTTTACATAAAATGTTGTGTATCTCCTCCCCTTAACTAACGTTGCGTTGCTGAAGAGTCGTTTATTTATATTTGGGAGGACGATTAATCTAATGTGTCATTTGGATGACAAGTTAATTCAGAAATGTCATACTGCTTTCTTATTCTGTCTGTGCAAGGTGTGGTTCAAGTCACCCCAGGAAATAGGGATCGTTATATCACCTGGAGGTTTCGGACAGCAAATGAGATATGATTGGTAAGTAGGACATTGTATTATTTATGCAAATAAAGTATTAAGCTGGAGGCAGGTAAAGTTTTTAACCCCAGTGACCCGAAGAAAATGAAATAGTTTTTTTTTATTTTTTTCTTTGAATATCTAATTTACATTTTGGTTATACCACTGATCTCTCGCGGCATACGTACCGTGTTCGGTTAACGATAACGTCATGTTCCAGTCTACCAAACTTTAAATGGGTAACTGAGTTTGATCTTCATTTAGGGAGGGAAAAGTGTAGTAAAATCTGCGAGAATAATCGCTCATTTTAGTAAGATTTTAGTCATAAAATGATAATAAATAAACCCGCCCTATTGTGTCTGACGGTGATACTCTCACACGCCAGCATAGCGCTGAATTTTATGCCGTGGACAGGCTTAGAACCGACCCGGCCGTTTAAACATACTCGCTTTCCTTGTGACGTACATTTTAAACATTTTGCCCGATCTGATAGAGACTGCGGCAAGACTTACAATTAACGATTTTGCGGAAGTGTGCCGCCAAACTACTGTCTGAATTAACGTAATAGTTAACTTTAACGATGGTAATAAATAGTAATCCTTACATTTTTTGGTTTGTGTAACATGAGACAATACAAATATTTAACGCCTATTCAAATACCCGCCGCTCAAAACCCCGCTTCGCTTGACACATTATACCATGCATATATACATGCTGTGGCAAAGCCAACAGAGGCAAACACGCAGACAATTTTATTTCCTAAATTAATATGAAACAAATATAAAGGTATGTTATCAGGCACTCGCAGGAAAAAAAGAAGTAGAACACCAGACAACAGAAAAACAACAGACATGAGTGGCTTACCCAGGATTTGAACACTGGAGCTTCCGTGCGACAACCCCGCCTAGCCATGCAAGCGAATCACACTATCCGCCCTGCCATCTACGCATCATCAAAAAATGATGTTTCAATGGCAGGTCAACAGTGCGAACCACAATACATGACACCAGAAGTCCACCATGGGCAGTTCAGCCTATTAATGATGCAATCACTTCTGTTGTATTTCTATCAAGCAGTATAGGCCGAATCCAACAAGACAAGGACCTTAATACTGTGTCCAGTAAATGATAGTAGACTAGAACAGTGAGAACAGGATAGTGGGTAGGTTTGGTATTGTATAAACATTTATTACACATAAGGGAGGGAAACCCGAGGCCTGTAAACAGTAAATTAATATGAAACAAATATAAAGGTATGTTATCAGGCACTCGCAGGAAATAAAGAAGTAGAACACCAGACAACAGAAAAACAACAGACATGAGTGGCTTACCCAGGATTTGAACACTGGACCTTCCGTGCGACAACCCCGCCTAGCCATGCAAGCGAATCACACTATCCGCCCTGCCATCTACGCATCATCAAAAAATGATGTTTCAAAGCCAGGTCAACAGTGCGAACCACAATACATGACACCAGATGTCCACCATGGGCAGTTCAGCCTATTAATGACGCAATCACCTCTGTTGTATTTCTATCAAGCAGTATAGGCCGAATCCAACAAGACAAGGACCTTAATACTGTGTCCAGTAAATGATAGTAGACTAAAACAGTGAGAACAGGATAGTGGGTAGGTTTGGTATTGTATAAACATTTATTACACATAAGGGAGGGAAACCCGAGGCCTGTAAACAGTAAATTAATATGAAACAAATATAAAGGTATGTTATCAGGCACTCGCAGGAAATAAAGAAGTAGAACACCAGACAACAGAAAAACAACAGACATGAGTGGCTTACCCAGGATTTTAACACTGGACCTTCCGTGCCACAACCCCGCCTAGCCATGCAAGCGAATCACACTTTCCGCCCTGCCATCTACGCATCATCAAAAAATGATGTTTCAATGGCAGGTCAACAGTGCGAACCACAATACATGACACCAGAAGTCCACCATGGGCAGTTCAGCCTATTAATGACGCAATCACTTCTGTTGTATTTCTATCAAGCAGTATAGGCCGAATCCAACAAGACAAGGACCTTAATACTGTGTCCAGTAAATGATAGTAGACTAGAACAGTGAGAACAGGATAGTGGGTAGGTTTGGTATTGTATAAACATTTATTACACATAAGGGAGGGAAACCCGAGGCCTGTAAACAGTAAATTAATATGAAACAAATATAAAGGTATGTTATCAGGCACTCGCAGGAAATAAAGAAGTAGAACACCAGACAACAGAAAAACAACAGACATGAGTGGCTTACCCAGGATTTGAACACTGGACCTTCCGTGCGACAACCCCGCCTAGCCATGCAAGCGAATCACACTATCCGCCCTGCCATCTACGCATCATCAAAAAATGATGTTTCAATGGCAGGTCAACAGTGCGAACCACAATACATGACACCAGAAGTCCACCATGGGCAGTTCAGCCTATTAATGATGCAATCACTTCTGTTGTATTTCTATCAAGCAGTATAGGCCGAATCCAACAAGACAAGGACCTTAATACTGTGTCCAGTAAATGATAGTAGACTAGAACAGTGAGAACAGGATAGTGGGTAGGTTTGGTATTGTATAAACATTTATTACACATAAGGGAGGGAAACCCGAGGCCTGTAAACAGTAAATTAATATGAAACAAATATAAAGGTATGTTATCAGGCACTCGCAGGAAATAAAGAAGTAGAACACCAGACAACAGAAAAACAACAGACATGAGTGGCTTACCCAGGATTTGAACACTGGACCTTCCGTGCGACAACCCCGCCTAGCCATGCAAGCGAATCACACTATCCGCCCTGCCATCTACGCATCATCAAAAAAATGATGTTTCAATGGCAGGTCAACAGTGCGAACCACAATACATGACACCAGAAGTCCACCATGGGCAGTTCAGCCTATTAATGACGCAATCACTTCTGTTGTATTTCTATCAAGCAGTATAGGCCGAATCCAACAAGACAAGGACCTTAATACTGTGTCCAGTAAATGATAGTAGACTAGAACAGTGAGAACAGGATAGTGGGTAGGTTTGGTATTGTACAAACATTTATTACACATAAGGGAGGGAAACCCGAGGCCTGTAAACAGTAAAAATTGAAATATATGAAACAAATATAAAGGTATGTTATCAGGCACTCGCAGGAAATAAAGAAGTAGAACACCAGACAACAGAAAAACAACAGACATGAGTGGCTTACCCAGGATTTGAACACTGGACCTTCCGTGCGACAACCCCGCCTAGCCATGCAAGCGAATCACACTATCCGCCCTGCCATCTACGCATCATCAAAAAATGATGTTTCAATGGCAGGTCAACAGTGCGAACCACAATACATGACACCAGAAGTCCACCATGGGCAGTTCAGCCTATTAATGACGCAATCACTTCTGTTGTATTTCTATCAAGCAGTATAGGCCGAATCCAACAAGACAAGGACCTTAATACTGTGTCCAGTAAATGATAGTAGACTAGAACAGTGAGAACAGGATAGTGGGTAGGTTTGGTATTGTATAAACATTTATTACACATAAGGGAGGGAAAACCGAGGCCTGTAAACAGTAAATTAATATGAAACAAATATAAAGGTATGTTATCAGGCACTCGCAGGAAATAAAGAAGTAGAACACCAGACAACAGAAAAACAACAGACATGAGTGGCTTACCCAGGATTTGAACACTGGACCTTCCGTGCGACAACCCCGCCTAGCCATGCAAGCGAATCACACTATCCGCCCTGCCATCTACGCATCATCAAAAAAATGATGTTTCAATGGCAGGTCAACAGTGCGAACCACAATACATGACACCAGAAGTCCACCATGGGCAGTTCAGCCTATTAATGACGCAATCACTTCTGTTGTATTTCTATCAAGCAGTATAGGCCGAATCCAACAAGACAAGGACCTTAATACTGTGTCCAGTAAATGATAGTAGACTAGAACAGTGAGAACAGGATAGTGGGTAGGTTTGGTATTGTATAAACATTTATTACACATAAGGGAGGGAAACCTGAGGCCTGTAAACAGTAAATTAATATGAAACAAATATAAAGGGAGGTTATCAGGCACTCGCAGGAAATAAAGAAGTAGAACACCAGACAACAGAAAAACAACAGACATGAGTGGCTTACCCAGGATTTGAACACTGGACCTTCCGTGCGACAACCCCGCCTAGCCATGCAAGCGAATCACACTATCCGCCCTGCCATCTACGCATCATCAAAAAATGATGTTTCAATGGCAGGTCAACAGTGCGAACCACAATACATGACACCAGAAGTCCACCATGGGCAGTTCAGCCTATTAATGACGCAATCACTTCTGTTGTATTTCTATCAAGCAGTATAGGCCGAATCCAACAAGACAAGGACCTTAATACTGTGTCCAGTAAATGATAGTAGACTAGAACAGTGAGAACAGGATAGTGGGTAGGTTTGGTATTGTATAAACATTTATTACACATAAGGGAGGGAAACCCGAGGCCTGTAAACAGTAAATTAATATGAAACAAATATAAAGGTATGTTATCAGGCACTCGCAGGAAATAAAGAAGTAGAACACCAGACAACAGAAAAACAACAGACATGAGTGGCTTACCCAGGATTTGAACACTGGACCTTCCGTGCGACAACCCCGCCTAGCCATGCAAGCGAATCACACTATCCGCCCTGCCATCTACGCATCATCAAAAAATGATGTTTCAATGGCAGGTCAACAGTGCGAACCACAATACATGACACCAGAAGTCCACCATGGGCAGTTCAGCCTATTAATGACGCAATCACTTCTGTTGTATTTCTATCAAGCAGTATAGGCCGAATCCAACAAGACAAGGACCTTAATACTGTGTCCAGTAAATGATAGTAGACTAGAACAGTGAGAACAGGATAGTGGGTAGGTTTGGTATTGCACAAACATTTATTACAAATAAGGGAGGGAAACCTGAGGCCTGTAAACAGTAAATTAATATGAAACAAATATAAAGGTATGTTATCAGGCACTCGCAGGAAATAAAGAAGTAGAACACCAGACAACAGAAAAACAACAGACATGAGTGGCTTACCCAGGATTTGAACACTGGACCTTCCGTGCGACAACCCCGCCTAGCCATGCAAGCGAATCACACTATCCGCTCTGCCATCTACGCATCATCAAAAAATGATGTTTCAATGGCAGGTCAACAGTGCGAACCACAATACACGACACCAGAAGTCCTCCATGGGCAGTTCAGCCTATTAATGACGCAATCACTTCTGTTGTATTTCTATCAAGCAGTATAGGCCGAATCCAACAAGACCCTTAGGACCTTAATACTGTGTCCAGTAAATGATAGTAGACTAGAACAGTGAGAACAGGATAGTGGGTAGGTTTGGTATTGTACAAACATTTATTACAAATAAGGGAGGGAAACCGAGGCCTGTAAACAGTAAATTAATATGAAACAAATATAAAGGTATGTTATCAGGCACTCGCAGGAAATAAAGAAGTAGAACACCAGACAACAGAAAAACAACAGACATGAGTGGCTTACCCAGGATTTGAACACTGGACCTTCCGTGCGACAACCCCGCCTAGCCATGCAAGCGAATCACACTATCCGCCTGCCATCTACGCATCATCAAAAAATGATGTTTCAATGGCAGGTCAACAGTGCGAACCACAATACATGACACCAGAAGTCCACCATGGGCAGTTCAGCCTATTAATGACGCAATCACTTCTGTTGTATTTCTATCAAGCAGTATAGGCCGAATCCAACAAGACCCTTAGGACCTTAATACTGTGTCCAGTAAATGATAGTAGACTAGAACAGTGAGAACAGGATAGTGGGTAGGTTTGGTATTGTACAAACATTTATTACAAATAAGGGAGGGAAACCCGAGGCCTGTAAACAGTAAATTAATATGAAACAAATATAAAGGTATGTTATCAGGCACTCGCAGGAAATAAAGAAGTAGAACACCAGACAACAAAAAACAACAGACATGAGTGGCTTACCCAGGATTTGAACACTGGACCTTCCGTGCGACAACCCCGCCTAGCCATGCAAGCGAATCACACTATCCGCCCTGCCATCTACGCATCATCAAAAAATGATGTTTCAATGGCAGGTCAACAGTGCGAACCACAATACACGACACCAGAAGTCCTCCATGGGCAGTTCAGCCTATTAATGACGCAATCACTTCTGTTGTATTTCTATCAAGCAGTATAGGCCGAATCCAACAAGACCCTTAGGACCTTAATACTGTGTCCAGTAAATGATAGTAGACTAGAACAGTGAGAACAGGATAGTGGGTAGGTTTGGTATTGTACAAACATTTATTACAAATAAGGGAGGGAAACCCGAGGCCTGTAAACAGTAAATTAATATGAAACAAATATAAAGGTATGTTATCAGGCACTCGCAGGAAATAAAGAAGTAGAACACCAGACAACAGAAAAAACAACAGACATGAGTGGCTTACCCAGGATTTGAACACTGGACCTTCCGTGCGACAACCCCGCCTAGCCATGCAAGCGAATCACACTATCCGCTGCCATCTACGCATCATCAAAAAATGATGTTTCAATGGCAGGTCAATAGTGCGAACCACAATACACGACACCAGAAGTCCTCCATGGGCAGTTCAGCCTATTAATGACGCAATCACTTCTGTTGTATTTCTATAAAGCAGTATAGGCCGAATCCAACAAGACCCTTAGGACCTTAATACTGTGTCCAGTAAATGATAGTAGACTAGAACAGTGAGAACAGGATAGTGGGTAGGTTTGGTATTGTACAAACATTTATTACAAATAAGGGAGGGAAACCCGAGGCCTGTAAACAGTAAATTAATATGAAACAAATATAAAGGTATGTTATCAGGCACTCGCAGGAAATAAAGAAGTAGAACACCAGACAACAGAAAAACAACAGACATGAGTGGCTTACCCAGGATTTGAACACTGGACCTTCCGTGCGACAACCCCGCCTAGCCATGCAAGCGAATCACACTATCCGCCCTGCCATCTACGCATCATCAAAAAATGATGTTTCAATGGCAGGTCAACAGTGCGAACCACAATACACGACACCAGAAGTCCACCATGGGCAGTTCAGCCTATTAATGACGCAATCACTTCTGTTGTATTTCTATCAAGCAGTATAGGCCGAATCCAACAAGACCCAAGGACCTTAATACTGTGTCCAGTAAATGATAGTAGACTAGAACAGTGAGAACAGGATAGTGGGTAGGTTTGGTATTGTACAAACATTTATTACAAATAAGGGAGGGAAACCTGAGGCCTGTAAACAGTAAATTAATATGAAACAAATATAAAGGTATGTTATCAGGCACTCGCAGGAAATAAAGAAGTAGAACACCAGACAACAGAAAAACAACAGACATGAGTGGCTTACCCAGGATTTGAACACTGGACCTTCCGTGCGACAACCCCGCCTAGCCATGCAAGCGAATCACACTATCCGCCCTGCCATCTACGCATCATCAAAAAATGATGTTTCAATGGCAGGTCAACAGTGCGAACCACAATACATGACACCAGAAGTCCACCATGGGCAGTTCAGCCTATTAATGACGCAATCACTTCTGTTGTATTTCTATCAAGCAGTATAGGCCGAATCCAACAAGACGCTTAGGACCTTAATACTGTGTCCAGTAAATGATAGTAGACTAGAACAGTGAGAACAGGATAGTGGGTAGGTTTGGTATTGTATAAACATTTATTACACATAAGGGAGGGAAACCCGAGGCCTGTAAACAGTAAATTAATATGAAACAAATATAAAGGTATGTTATCAGGCACTCGCAGGAAATAAAGAAGTAGAACACCAGACAACAGAAAAACAACAGACATGAGTGGCTTACCCAGGATTTGAACACTGGACCTTCCGTGCGACAACCCCGCCTAGCCATGCAAGCGAATCACACTATCCGCCCTGCCATCTACGCATCATCAAAAAATGATGTTTCAATGGCAGGTCAACAGTGCGAACCACAATACATGACACCAGAAGTCCACCATGGGCAGTTCAGCCTATTAATGACGCAATCACTTCTGTTGTATTTCTATCAAGCAGTATAGGCCGAATCCAACAAGACAAGGACCTTAATACTGTGTCCAGTAAATGATAGTAGACTAGAACAGTGAGAACAGGATAGTGGGTAGGTTTGGTATTGTATAAACATTTATTACACATAAGGGAGGGAAACCCGAGGCCTGTAAACAGTAAATTAATATGAAACAAATATAAAGGTATGTTATCAGGCACTCGCAGGAAATAAAGAAGTAGAACACCAGACAACAGAAAAACAACAGACATGAGTGGCTTACCCAGGATTTGAACACTGGACCTTCCGTGCGACAACCCCGCCTAGCCATGCAAGCGAATCACACTATCCGCCCTGCCATCTACGCATCATCAAAAAATGATGTTTCAATGGCAGGTCAACAGTGCGAACCACAATACATGACACCAGAAGTCCTCCATGGGCAGTTCAGCCTATTAATGACGCAATCACTTCTGTTGTATTTCTATCAAGCAGTATAGGCCGAATCCAACAAGACAAGGACCTTAATACTGTGTCCAGTAAATGATAGTAGACTAGAACAGTGAGAACAGGATAGTGGGTAGGTTTGGTATTGTATAAACATTTATTACACATAAGGGAGGGAAACCTGAGGCCTGTAAACAGTAAATTAATATGAAACAAATATAAAGGTATGTTATCAGGCACTCGCAGGAAATAAAGAAGTAGAACACCAGACAACAGAAAAACAACAGACATGAGTGGCTTACCCAGGATTTGAACACTGGACCTTCCGTGCGACAACCCCGCCTAGCCATGCAAGCGAATCACACTATCCGCCCTGCCATCTACGCATCATCAAAAAATGATGTTTCAATGGCAGGTCAACAGTGCGAACCACAATACATGACACCAGAAGTCCTCCATGGGCAGTTCAGCCTATTAATGACGCAATCACTTCTGTTGTATTTCTATCAAGCAGTATAGGCCGAATCCAACAAGACCCTTAGGACCTTAATACTGTGTCCAGTAAATGATAGTAGACTAGAACAGTGAGAACAGGATAGTGGGTAGGTTTGGTATTGTATAAACATTTATTACACATAAGGGAGGGAAACCTGAGGCCTGTAAACAGTAAATTAATATGAAACAAATATAAAGGTATGTTATCAGGCACTCGCAGGAAATAAAGAAGTAGAACACCAGACAACAGAAAAACAACAGACATGAGTGGCTTACCCAGGATTTGAACACTGGACCTTCCGTGCGACAACCCCGCCTAGCCATGCAAGCGAATCACACTATCCGCCCTGCCATCTACGCATCATCAAAAAAATGATGTTTCAATGGCAGGTCAACAGTGCGAACCACAATACATGACACCAGAAGTCCACCATGGGCAGTTCAGCCTATTAATGACGCAATCACTTCTGTTGTATTTCTATCAAGCAGTATAGGCCGAATCCAACAAGACAAGGACCTTAATACTGTGTCCAGTAAATGATAGTAGACTAGAACAGTGAGAACAGGATAGTGGGTAGGTTTGGTATTGTATAAACATTTATTACACATAAGGGAGGGAAACCGAGGCCTGTAAACAGTAAATTAATATGAAACAAATATAAAGGTATGTTATCAGGCACTCGCAGGAAATAAAGAAGTAGAACACCAGACAACAGAAAAACAACAGACATGAGTGGCTTACCCAGGATTTGAACACTGGACCTTCCGTGCGACAACCCCGCCTAGCCATGCAAGCGAATCACACTATCCGCTCTGCCATCTACGCATCATCAAAAAATGATGTTTCAATGGCAGGTCAACAGTGCGAACCACAATACATGACACCAGAAGTCCTCCATGGGCAGTTCAGCCTATTAATGACGCAATCACTTCTGTTGTATTTCTATCAAGCAGTATAGGCCGAATCCAACAAGACCCTTAGGACCTTAATACTGTGTCCAGTAAATGATAGTAGACGAGAACAGTGAGAACAGGATAGTGGGTAGGTTTGGTATTGTACAAACATTTATTACAAATAAGGGAGGGAAACCTGAGGCCTGTAAACAGTAAATTAATATGAAACAAATATAAAGGTATGTTATCAGGCACTCGCAGGAAATAAAGAAGTAGAACACCAGACAACAGAAAAACAACAGACATGAGTGGCTTACCCAGGATTTGAACACTGGACCTTCCGTGCGACAACCCCGCCTAGCCATGCAAGCGAATCACACTATCCGCCTGCCATCTACGCATCATCAAAAAATGATGTTTCAATGGCAGGTCAACAGTGCGAACCACAATACATGACACCAGAAGTCCTCCATGGGCAGTTCAGCCTATTAATGACGCAATCACTTCTGTTGTATTTCTATCAAGCAGTATAGGCCGAATCCAACAAGACCCTTAGGACCTTAATACTGTGTCCAGTAAATGATAGTAGACTAGAACAGTGAGAACAGGATAGTGGGTAGGTTTGGTATTGTACAAACATTTATTACAAATAAGGGAGGGAAACCTGAGGCCTGTAAACAGTAAATTAATATGAAACAATATAAAGGTATGTTATCAGGCACTCGCAGGAAATAAAGAAGTAGAACACCAGACAACAGAAAAACAACAGACATGAGTGGCTTACCCAGGATTTGAACACTGGACCTTCCGTGCGACAACCCCGCCTAGCCATGCAAGCGAATCACACTATCCGCTCTGCCATCTACGCATCATCAAAAAATGATGTTTCAATGGCAGGTCAACAGTGCGAACCACAATACACGACACCAGAAGTCCACCATGGGCAGTTCAGCCTATTAATGACGCAATCACTTCTGTTGTATTTCTATCAAGCAGTATAGGCCGAATCCAACAAGAAAAGGACCTTAATACTGTGTCCAGTAAATGATAGTAGACTAGAACAGTGAGAACAGGATAGTGGGTAGGTTTGGTATTGTATAAACATTTATTACACATAAGGGAGGGAAACCCGAGGCCTGTAAACAGTAAATTAATATGAAACAAATATAAAGGTATGTTATCAGGCACTCGCAGGAAATAAAGAAGTAGAACACCAGACAACAGAAAAACAACAGACATGAGTGGCTTACCCAGGATTTGAACACTGGACCTTCCGTGCGACAACCCCGCCTAGCCATGCAAGCGAATCACACTATCCGCCCTGCCATCTACGCATCATCAAAAAAAATGATGTTTCAATGGCAGGTCAACAGTGCGAACCACAATACACGACACCAGAAGTCCTCCATGGGCAGTTCAGCCTATTAATGACGCAATCACTTCTGTTGTATTTCTATCAAGCAGTATAGGCCGAATCCAACAAGACCTTAGGACCTTAATACTGTGTCCAGTAAATGATAGTAGACTAGAACAGTGAGAACAGGATAGTGGGTAGGTTTGGTATTGTACAAACATTTATTACAAATAAGGGAGGGAAACCTGAGGCCTGTAAACAGTAAATTAATATGAAATTAATATGAAACAAATATAAAGGTATGTTATCAGGCACTCGCAGGAAATAAAGAAGTAGAACACCAGACAACAGAAAAACAACAGACATGAGTGGCTTACCCAGGATTTGAACACTGGACCTTCCGTGCGACAACCCCGCCTAGCCATGCAAGCGAATCACACTATCCGCTCTGCCATCTACGCATCATCAAAAAATGATGTTTCAATGGCAGGTCAACAGTGCGAACCACAATACATGACACCAGAAGTCCTCCATGGGCAGTTCAGCCTATTAATGACGCAATCACTTCTGTTGTATTTCTATCAAGCAGTATAGGCCGAATCCAACAAGACAAGGACCTTAATACTGTGTCCAGTAAATGATAGTAGACTAGAACAGTGAGAACAGGATAGTGGGTAGGTTTGGTATTGTATAAACATTTATTACACATAAGGGAGGGAAACCTGAGGCCTGTAAACAGTAAATTAATATGAAACAAATATAAAGGTATGTTATCAGGCACTCGCAGGAAATAAAGAAGTAGAACACCAGACAACAGAAAAACAACAGACATGAGTGGCTTACCCAGGATTTGAACACTGGACCTTCCGTGCGACAACCCCGCCTAGCCATGCAAGCGAATCACACTATCCGCCCTGCCATCTACGCATCATCAAAAAATGATGTTTCAATGGCAGGTCAACAGTGCGAACCACAATACATGACACCAGAAGTCCACCATGGGCAGTTCAGCCTATTAATGACGCAATCACTTCTGTTGTATTTCTATCAAGCAGTATAGGCCGAATCCAACAAGACAAGGACCTTAATACTGTGTCCAGTAAATGATAGTAGACTAGAACAGTGAGAACAGGATAGTGGGTAGGTTTGGTATTGTATAAACATTTATTACACATAAGGGAGGGAAACCCGAGGCCTGTAAACAATAAATTAATATGAAACAAATATAAAGGTATGTTATCAGGCACTCGCAGGAAATAAAGAAGTAGAACACCAGACAACAGAAAAACAACAGACATGAGTGGCTTACCCAGGATTTGAACACTGGACCTTCCGTGCGACAACCCCGCCTAGCCATGCAAGCGAATCACACTATCCGCCCTGCCATCTACGCATCATCAAAAAATGATGTTTCAATGGCAGGTCAACAGTGCGAACCACAATACATGACACCAGAAGTCCACCATGGGCAGTTCAGCCTATTAATGACGCAATCACTTCTGTTGTATTTCTATCAAGCAGTATAGGCCGAATCAACAAGACAAGGACCTTAATACTGTGTCCAGTAAATGATAGTAGACTAGAACAGTGAGAACAGGATAGTGGGTAGGTTTGGTATTGTATAAACATTTATTACACATAAGGGAGGGAAAACCGAGGCCTGTAAACAGTAAATTAATATGAAACAAATATAAAGGTATGTTATCAGGCACTCGCAGGAAATAAAGAAGTAGAACACCAGACAACAGAAAAACAACAGACATGAGTGGCTTACCCAGGATTTGAACACTGGACCTTCCGTGCGACAACCCCGCCTAGCCATGCAAGCGAATCACACTATCCGCCCTGCCATCTACGCATCATCAAAAAAATGATGTTTCAATGGCAGGTCAACAGTGCGAACCACAATACATGACACCAGAAGTCCACCATGGGCAGTTCAGCCTATTAATGACGCAATCACTTCTGTTGTATTTCTATCAAGCAGTATAGGCCGAATCCAACAAGACAAGGACCTTAATACTGTGTCCAGTAAATGATAGTAGACTAGAACAGTGAGAACAGGATAGTGGGTAGGTTTGGTATTGTACAAACATTTATTACAAATAAGGGAGGGAAACCTGAGGCCTGTAAACAGTAAATTAATATGAAATTAATATGAAACAAATATAAAGGTATGTTATCAGGCACTCGCAGGAAATAAAGAAGTAGAACACCAGACAACAGAAAAACAACAGACATGAGTGGCTTACCCAGGATTTGAACACTGGACCTTCCGTGCGACAACCCCGCCTAGCCATGCAAGCGAATCACACTATCCGCCCTGCCATCTACGCATCATCAAAAAATGATGTTTCAATGGCAGGTCAACAGTGCGAACCACAATACATGACACCAGAAGTCCACCATGGGCAGTTCAGCCTATTAATGACGCAATCACTTCTGTTGTATTTCTATCAAGCAGTATAGGCCGAATCCAACAAGACAAGGACCTTAATACTGTGTCCAGTAAATGATAGTAGACTAGAACAGTGAGAACAGGATAGTGGGTAGGTTTGGTATTGTATAAACATTTATTACACATAAGGGAGGGAAACCCGAGGCCTGTAAACAGTAAATTAATATGAAACAAATATAAAGGTATGTTATCAGGCACTCGCAGGAAATAAAGAAGTAGAACACCAGACAACAGAAAAAACAACAGACATGAGTGGCTTACCCAGGATTTGAACACTGGACCTTCCGTGCGACAACCCCGCCTAGCCATGCAAGCGAATCACACTATCCGCCCTGCCATCTACGCATCATCAAAAAATGATGTTTCAATGGCAGGTCAACAGTGCGAACCACAATACATGACACCAGAAGTCCACCATGGGCAGTTCAGCCTATTAATGACGCAATCACTTCTGTTGTATTTCTATCAAGCAGTATAGGCCGAATCCAACAAGACAAGGACCTTAATACTGTGTCCAGTAAATGATAGTAGACTAGAACAGTGAGAACAGGATAGTGGGTAGGTTTGGTATTGTATAAACATTTATTACACATAAGGGAGGGAAACCCGAGGCCTGTAAACAGTAAATTAATATGAAACAAATATAAAGGTATGTTATCAGGCACTCGCAGGAAAATAAAGAAGTAGAACACCAGACAACAGAAAAACAACAGACATGAGTGGCTTACCCAGGATTTGAACACTGGACCTTCCGTGCGACAACCCCGCCTAGCCATGCAAGCGAATCACACTTTCCGCCCTGCCATCTACGCATCATCACAAAATGATGTTTCAATGGCAGGTCAACAGTGCGAACCACAATACATGACACCAGAAGTTCACCATTTGCAGTTCAGCCTATTAATGATGCAATCACTTCTGTTGTATTTCTATCAAGCAGTATAGGCCGAATTCAACAAGACAAGGACCTTAATACTGTGTCCAGTAAATGATAGTAGACTAGAACAGGGAGAACAGGATAGTGGGTAGGTTTGGTATTGTATAAACATTTATTACACATAAGGGAGGGAAACCCGAGGCCTGTAAACAGTAAATTAATATGAAACAAATATAAAGGTATGTTATCAGGCACTCGCAGGAAATAAAGAAGTAGAACACCAGACAACAGAAAAACAACAGACATGAGTGGCTTACCCAGGATTTGAACACTGGACCTTCCATACGACAACCCCGCCTAGCCATGCAAGCGAATCACACTATCCGCCCTGCCATCTACGCATCATCAAAAAATGATGTTTCAATGGCAGGTCAACAGTGCGAACCACAATACATGACACCAGAAGTCCACCATGGGCAGTTCAGCCTATTAATGATGCAATCACTTCTGTTGTATTTCTATCAAGCAGTATAGGCCGAATCCAACAAGACAAGGACCTTAATACTGTGTCCAGTAAATGATAGTAGACTAGAACAGTGAGAACAGGATAGTGGGTAGGTTTGGTATTGTATAAACATTTATTACACATAAGGGAGGGAAACCCGAGGCCTGTAAACAGTAAATTAATATGAAACAAATATAAAGGTATGTTATCAGGCACTCGCAGGAAATAAAGAAGTAGAACACCAGACAACAGAAAAACAACAGACATGAGTGGCTTACCCAGGATTTGAACACTGGACCTTCCGTGCGACAACCCCGCCTAGCCATGCAAGCGAATCACACTTTCCGCCCTGCCATCTACGCATCATCACAAAATGATGTTTCAATGGCAGGTCAACAGTGCGAACCACAATACATGACACCAGAAGTTCACCATTTGCAGTTCAGCCTATTAATGATGCAATCACTTCTGTTGTATTTCTATCAAGCAGTATAGGCCGAATTCAACAAGACAAGGACCTTAATACTGTGTCCAGTAAATGATAGTAGACTAGAACAGGGAGAACAGGATAGTGGGTAGGTTTGGTATTGTATAAACATTTATTACACATAAGGGAGGGAAAACCGAGGCCTGTAAACAGTAAATTAATATGAAACAAATATAAAGGTATGTTATCAGGCACTCGCAGGAAATAAAGAAGTAGAACACCAGACAACAGAAAAACAACAGACATGAGTGGCTTACTCAGGATTTGAACACAGGACCTTCCATACGACAACCCCGCCTAGCCATGCAAGCGAATCACACTATCCGCCCTGCCATCTACGCATCATCAAAAAATGATGTTTCAATGGCAGGTCAACAGTGCGAACCACAATACATGACACCAGAAGTCCACCATGGGCAGTTCAGCCTATTAATGATGCAATCACTTCTGTTGTATTTCTATCAAGCAGTATAGGCCGAATCCAACAAGACAAGGACCTTAATACTGTGTATAGTAAATGATAGTAGACTAGAACAGTGAGAACAGGATAGTGGGTAGGTTTGGTATTGTATAAACATTTATTACACATAAGGGAGGGAAACCCGAGGCCTGTAAACAGTAAATTAATATGAAACAAATATAAAGGTATGTTATCAGGCACTCGCAGGAAAATAAAGAAGTAGAACACCAGACAACAGAAAAACAACAGACATGAGTGGCTTACCCAGGATTTGAACACTGGACCTTCCGTGCGACAACCCCGCCTAGCCATGCAAGCGAATCACACTATCCGCCCTGCCATCTACGCATCATCAAAAAATGATGTTTCAATGGCAGGTCAACAGTGCGAACCACAATACATGACACCAGAAGTCCACCATTTGCAGTTCAGCCTATTAATGATGCAATTACTTCTGTTGTATTTCTATCAAGCAGTATAGGCCTAATCCAACAAGACAAGGACCTTAATACTGTGTCCAGTAAATGATAGTAGACTAGAACAGTGAGAACAGGATAGTGGGTAGGTTTGGTATTGTATAAACATTTATTACACATAAGGGAGGGAAACCCGAGGCCTGTAAACAGTAAATTAATATGAAACAAATATAAAGGTATGTTATCAGGCACTCGCAGGAAAATAAAGAAGTAGAACACCAGACAACAGAAAAACAACAGACATGAGTGGCTTACTGATAAAGTTGTTATTTTATTCCCGTTAATGATATCCACCAAAAGGATAAATATAAGTGGATGGAAGCAGACATCATCATCATCAGTTGATAAGATCTCTATGGTGTTGTTTGCTCCACTGTAGTGTATGGAATGTCAACTTGACCTTCGCAGTGGTGTGTAGACATAGATTGAGTGTATAATGTGCGAATGATAATAACGGTTCGTGGTGTTGACAAATGTTCTTTTCTCACACTCATGTATGGCTGGAAGTCATCGACACCAACGACTGTGTACCTTTACTAAAGTTTAATTGGACGTACACACTCGACAGCACAGATAGTGACAAATCACAGGTTGGCATAATACATCATGGTACAGTGGATAACTGGTCTTGCAATGTTATGTTACATGGGCACTCATGTAGAATAATATTATAATGGACTGTCAGTAGCCAAGCCCTCAGTATCTCCCATACATATATATCATCTGACTTCACTGACTGAGCACGTCAGCTTATAAACAATATTTCAGATGGCTTCTAAACCTAATCTCGTTTAGCGACGATTCTCCAACATAATGGTCAGCACATATTTTTTTCATATAATAATATTGAACCGCTAATAAAGGGTTCTCATGTGTAGCAGTGATCTCTGGACTAATCAAGCGATAATACGGGCATCCCTTTTCTCTTCTTGAAAGTCACTACATGTTTGGTTCCAAGATGGCTTCACTCGTGAGCTGTCACTCACGTTTGGATACAGATAATGAATCTGTCCTAAAGTTAGTCATTCATAAAACATTGCATTGCTCTGTAGATTTGATCATGAACAATTGACTGCATTCTACAGAATATAGTGCTGCTAGGAATCGAAGTCGTTTTCATCGAGTCAAATATATTCTCTTAGACATTCAAATCGTACCTATCGAAAATGGTGGCTTCGTACGAGAGTTCATAAGAGTATCTTTGATTACCTTGGTATAAGAAATATGATTCTGCCATTCCTTGGCAATACGAATAAACACTGGGGTAAAGCATACACGATAGGTCTAGACGACTATCACTTTCCCCACAAATACTGAGATCACTTTTTTCCCCGGCGACAAGCCGACATAGAAGACACAGTCCCTATCAGGACGAAGCCAAATCACACCACACCCTAGCGACACATCCGCCGAATAGCCTTTGACCTCTCTAGAGACAACAGAACATATAGTTCGACTTAGATATGTAAAGATATACAGATATAAGACAGACTCGTCCTACTCAGACAAACAATACACATAAATTCAGGCCATAGATATTCTGAAGCAAGAACAATCTATTACTACCCAAACAAAGAATAAATCGCAGAAAACTGGATTTATCCGCGGAGTTCGATCGAAAGAGCCGACACAACTTTCAAGGGAAGTAACTCAATAATGACTTTTCCTTAAGCACTATTTTGTTTACAAAATATTTGCGAACATAACAAGTATACCAATGTATAATATTGTAAGATATCAAAGACTGCACGTAACAGTCTTACCACACCTCCCGGGAAAAAAAAAAATGGAACATTTTTTTTTTTTTTTGAAATACATCTAGGAGCAACGTACAATAGGCTCACAACGCATGAATAATGCGCAGATGAAAATATCAGGAATACCTATAACGCCTAATATGAGGCTAAGTCGACTTATGGAGCGACTGGTGAGAATGTGTCTCATAAACTGAGAGAAATTATTTCTCTACAAGTATATTTTTCCAGGAAGGTGTCATCAAAGTATAATACAATTCTGGCAATTACACAATGCCTAAAAAAAATTCATATCATCATTTCGTATTAGATATCTTAAATTTATGATTTATGAAGAAAAAATCATCAAAGCACAGCGGTGAATAAACATCAATGAACCGCTATGTAGTGATACAATCATTATATTATTAAATTACAAATGTGTATCTATCATGATATAGAAAAGGAACTACTATAGAACTAGACATATCAAGAAGTCTAAGCCCTAATAGTTATGTGGAATCATGTGGGCATCTTGACAGAATGTCTGCCATCACATTATCTGATCCACGAATAGCTCGCACAGAGAAATGAAAAGGTTGAAGAGCAATTGCATATCGAGTAGACCTCGAGCTCTTCAAATTCTTACTCTGTATAGCAGTAAGAGCTTTTTGGTCGGTTTCTACTATGAAATGTGCGCCTAGAAGGAATCTCTGTAGTTTGAGGATCGACCAAACCATAGCTAATAGCTCACGGTCTAAAACCGAATAATTCCTTTCTGCCGCATTAAGTTTTCTGGAAATATACATTACAGGATGCAGAGTTCCAGAGTACTCTTGCATTAGTGCCGCTCCAATCCCAGTGGATGAAGCGTCACTACGAAGAACGAATGTCTTATCTTTAGTGGGTAGCACTAAAATAGGTGGTGTTGAAAACAGTGTTTTAATCTTATCCAGAGAGCATTGGCATTCCTGAGACCAGTGGACCACATTAGGCGAACCTTTCTTTAGAAGTGTTGAGAGAGGTGCCATGATAGAGGATAGATTCTGAATGAATCTGCCATAAAATTGAATAAGACCTAACAGACTTCTCACCTTTTTTTAGTCTTAGGGATTGAGATGTTAAGTATCTTACTAGTATTATGGTCCTCTGTCTTTAGGAAACCATGACCAACTCGGTGGCCTAGGAAAGAAATTTCGCTAAAACCAATATAGGCTTTAGAGGGTTTCGCTGTCAGGTTGTGCTCACGCAAAGTAGACAGCAATTCATCTAACCCTGAATAGTGATCTTCCCAAGTATCGCTGAAAAGACAGATGTCGTCTAGATATGCAATGACATCTGACCGATAAGATAGGATTCGGCGCATCATGCGTACGAATGTAGCTGGTGCGTTCATAAGACCGAAAGGCATAAAATTCCATTGGAACAAACCTCTAGGTGTTGAAAAAGCCGTTAGAGGTTTGGCGCGTTCAGATAAAGGAACTTGCCAATATCCTTTAGACAAATCAAGTTTAGTGAAAAAATGAGATTTGGAGAGTCGAGTAAGTAGCTCTTCCAGTAAAGGCATAGGTTCGGCATCGAACTTCGTTACTTGATTCAATTTTCGATAGTCAACGCAAAGACGTATGTTATTGTCTTTTTTACGCACAATAACCATCGGCGAAGAATATGCAGAGGTGGATGGTTCGATTATTTTCAAATCTATCATCTCATCCAACTCTTTCTCGACCTGTGCTTGAAAATGTATAGGTATAGGATAAGGTCTAACCCTAATAGGAGTATGGTCAGTTAGAACAATGTCATGTTGAATGACATTCGTTTGTCCAGGGATGTCAGTGAGTACATCCTGAAATGTTTGCAACATAGTTGAAACTTGTCGCTGTTCTCCTAGAGACAAATCAGGAGAGACAGTAACGTTCTTCCATGATTCACTAAATGAAGTGGGATCATTGGAAGAGGAAGATTTACATCTGAAAAAACTTGTTTCCTCATCCTGTATCACGGACAGTGATGAGTAATGACCATGTTGTACTGGAGAATTGTCCGTTGCTTGGAAAATGGGTTGCAAATAATCCGGACGTTCATGGAATTCAGTAAGCATATTGATGTGGAAGGTTTTATGCTTCCCATCAATATCGACAATATAGTCGACATCGGAAATTTTCGATATTATATCGTACGGACCTTTCCAAGAAATAAGTAATCTGTTTTCCCTACAAGGTAGTAATACAAATGCTTTGTCACCAGGACAAAGTTGTCGTAAGCATCTCTTCTTATTGGCAAATTGCCTTGCCTTCTGTTTCGCAAATTCAGAAGAAGAAGTTGCTAATTTGCATGCTTCGATAATTTTTTGTCTCAACGCGATGACATATTCGTAGGATGACTTTGTGTCATCGTCAATATTGTCAGATGTAATGAGATCGTGAAGCAACGACATAGGGCCACGCGGACGCGCGCCAAAGACGAGTTCAAGGGAGAAAATCCCGTATGTTCATTGGGTACCTCTCTGTAAGCGAAGAGGGCCGCAGGTAAAACTCTGTCCCAGTCTTGAGGATGATCCTCAGTTATCTTCCCCAGTAAGTTTTTAAGTGTTCTATTAAGGCGTTCGACCATACCATTAGACATTGGATGGTAGATACTACTTAAAGATCTATCTATCTGCAGAGTAGACATTACTTGAGACATGGTATCTGATATTAGTTGGGTGCCATGATCTGACAATATCTCTCCGGGGAACCCCAGACGAGAAAATATAAGCCAAAGAGCATCTGCAATATCAGCAGTAGTAATGCTCTTCAGAGGAATAGCCTCTGGCCAACGTGTGCACATATCAACACACGTCAAGATAAACTGATGTCCTCTGGCAGACTTGATCTTAAATGGACCAATAATGTCTATGGCCATTTTTTGAAACGGCCGAATAGGAATGTCCGCCGCCTGAATGGGTGCAGCATGCCGTGGACCTTTGGATTTAACTTCCTGACATACTTTACAAGATCGACAATAAATCCGTATGTCCTTGTTTACCAATGGCCAAAAGAAAGCCGCAAGGACTCTTGACTTAGTACGGGAAAAACCCATGTGTCCAGCACACTGAGAGTCGTGAGCGTGCTGCAAAATTTTAACTCTCAAATTCTTGGGAACCAGGATTTGAGAATGACTTGACGTAATGGAGTCTTGAACCATACGTACAAGTACGCCATTCTTCTTTGTAATCCACGATTTACGACTTGTGTCTTTATTCGGATCACCTTTAGTTGCAAGAATGAAGAATTTCTTCAGAGTGGGATCATCTTCTTGCTGTTTTATAAACGAGTCACGAGAAATTACCAAGGGATTATCTTGGTTATGCACTTCATTATCTTCAGTAGATGAAGTTTGAGGCATATTAAGAGCCTGAGCTCTAGTGACTACAGCGTTAGCAATCTGCATGTTTTGCCTTTCCCACGTGGAAATTTGTTGCGGAGTGCATTCCTTGACTCCATGAATGCGACCGATGATGAGGTCAGCGATCGGATTCGGAAGAAGACATGCGTGTACATCTCCTGTAAAGAAAGGAGTAGCAATCCTAATGATAGCAGTAGAGTATTTCTCTAATGTGCCGCCAAATGTTACACATTTGACTACTTGTCCAGTGGCGCGGGAAGGATCTACGAGTGACTGCCTAACACCAATTGTGGTGCATCCAGAATCAAATAGCACAGAGACTGGATTGTTATTCACTAAACCCTTATGTAAGACAAGAGAACCTCTTCCATCATGCGCGACTGATGCCGGAAGAGCAGGAAGAGGATGGCCACAGCTTAAAGTAGACACTGTGGTTGGCTCAAATAACGTTTTGCATTGGGGGCACTGAGATGCTCTCCCAAAATCAAAAGCGGCACATGCCATATTACTAGCATCATTATTATCTTTACTCTGTTTATAGGCTTCATGGGACTCTTGTTGTACAGAGTTTGCCTGAAAATGTGGTTTATGTCTTTTGTTTTGAGATCTACCTCGGTTATTATCACCTCTGTAGTTATTGTTACCTCTATTGTAACCCCTATTTGGGTTTGAGTCATAGTTCCCTTGGTTACCATTATCATATTCATTATAATGAGTATCTCTGTAATGATGATCTTGTTGACTCCAAGACGGATAACCCTGATAGTTTCTATAATTACTTCCTCTACGGAAATTCCTATAATTATGACCACCCCTGTGTCGAGAGCTATCAGCTCGTCTCCAGTTCTTTGAAGAAGAACCCTGAAATGATTGGTTACCTTGGTTTTGATAACTATTATGGTTACCTTTTTTATCAAATCTGTTTTGAGGTCCCTGAAATCTGTGTGAATAATTGGGATTGTATGGTGTTGCTGAAGCAACTGGCATACTCTCCTTAATCTTAGTGTTGCCAAAAGTCACGTCGGGGTGTGCAGTGACATATTGGGAACAATATTCTTCCATTTCTTTTAGAGATTTGGGTTTACGCTCATGTATAAATTCAAGGAAAGGTTTGTTCACACATGACATAATCTTATCTCTGAGCAACAAATCCATAAGTCCTTCATACGTTTTTTCTGTTTTGGAAAGCTCAATCCAACGATCAACTGTGAGACGTGCCTTTGCAGTGAATTCTGAGAATTCTACACCCGTCTCAGGTACCATCGTTTTAAATAAAAGGCGATAGCCTTCCTCACTTAGCTGATATTTTTTTTATCAAAGCCGCCCTAATGACATCATAATTATCCTTATCTGCTTCTCCTACAAGGCATAATCTAGTCAAAGATTCACCTTTCAAGTTTTCTGATAATTGATTAGCGTATTGTGATTTATCCACATTATGTGTACGACAAGAACGTTCAAATCTATCCAGCCAGAATGTAATATCGTCACTGGACTGATTGAACGGTGGAACCTTAACCTTGTAAGTAGAAGGTTTACCATTACCACTAGATGCCTGATTAACATTACTCATACTTGTCAATCTCAATTTCTCCAACTCAAATTCATGTTCTCTTATTGCTTTTTTCTCTTCAGCATCTAATCTTTTTTGTTCAGCCTCCCTGTCTAATCTTTTTTGTTCAGCTTCCCTGTCTAATCTTTTTTGTTCAGCTTCCCTGTCTAATCTTTTTTGTTCAGCTTCACTGTCTAATCTTTTTTGTTCAGCTTCACTGTCTAATCTTTTTTGTTCAGCCGCAGCTTCTCTTTCTAATTTTTTTTGTTCAGCTTCAAATCTCCTTTCCTCCACCTGCATCTGCAATTTCTTTTGTTCAGCAGCCGCCTCAGCTTCTCTTTCTAATCTTTTCTCTTCCGCCATAGCTTTTCTTTCTTCTGCCATAGCTCTTCTCTCTTCTGCAGCTAATGCTTTGTCATATTGAGCAACTGCCCATTGTTCTAATTGTTGACCAGTCTTATCAAGGGCTTTCCCTTGTGTAATGAAGTATTCTAATGTAGACATGATGTCTAACAATAATACTAATCACCTGAACCAATAATAATACCACAAGTTCTCAATGACTTGATTAATCAGTATACTATCCCAATATCTGTGGGTCACAAGCCTTTAATAAGGTCTTGTATAATAGTAATAATAATCAGGTACTGGTTTATACCATAATCCAAGTGCAGTGCACAGGCAATTGTGTCTTATGAAATATACCTATATAAAACATATGTCAACCAACAGAATACATAAAGTACAAATAGGACTGACAATACAAGAACGTTTGCAGAAATCAAAATAAATCAAATAGGGAAATCAATGAAAATAATCACTGAATCTGCAAAGAATAACAACACAAATGACGTCACAATATATGAATATAAATTGTGAATAGAACTGAAAGATAGAAAAGGTTAGACCAACAAATTACAAACAAATCAAAACAAAACTAAAGAACAAAGAAATATTACAAAAATAACAATAATTACAGACTTCACAGCTAACACAAAAGCAACAGTTGTCGCAGCAAATTTTCAATCAAGAAAATTGCACCTATAGAAAACGCCCACAACGGACCCTCTATGACGTGGGATATTCTGTTGTGAGGACGCCGCCCAACCTTAAACACAACCCGCTGAAATAGAAACTAACATACTATACAAACAAATAACATGTAAACATAAATATATATAAATTATGTGTATGATAGTATGTGTTGCAAAATAGGCTCAGTTTTACCGTAATGGCAAAGTTATTTTTATGAAAATAAACAAACTGCCACTTTATTCAATTAAACATTCTGGCCTTAAATATTAAAGTTCATATATGGAAAACAAGAAGATCCATCGATGAAAATAGGACTTCTTAGTTCACTAATACTGTCTTCCTGTTAACATTGACAAGAATTGATCCAACTGTTCTGTGAAACTCTGTAATGTCTAATGTAAAAATGTCAACAACGCTGACCTACATACTGCATTCACCTGACAGGTCACGTGACGAAGTGTTGACAAAGAGCAAACCAATACTGCAAGTGTGTCGTATCAGCCACAGGAAACGGTCTGGTATCGGTACTCTGTTGACTTCTGAACTTCTGCGAGGTCAAACCCAGAAAGCTGGTCCACCAGTTGATAAAGTTGTTATTTTATTCCCGTTAATGATATCCACCAAAAGGATAAATATAAGTGGATGGAAGCAGACATCATCATCATCAGTTGATAAGATCTCTATGGTGTTGTTTGCTCCACTGTAGTGTATGGAATGTCAACTTGACCTTCGCAGTGGTGTGTAGACATGGATTGAGTGTATAATGTGCGAATGATAATAAGGGTTCGTGGTGTTGACAAATGTTCTTTTCTCACACTCATGTATGGCTGGAAGTCATCGACACCAACGACTGTGTACCTTTACTAAAGTTTAATTGGACGTACACACTCGACAGCACAGATAGTGACAAATCACAGGTTGGCATAATACATCATGGTACAGTGGATAACTGGTCTTGCAATGTTATGTTACATGGGCACTCATGTAGAATAATATTATAATGGACTGTCAGTAGCCAAGCCCTCAGTATCTCCCATACATATATATCATCTGACTTCACTGACTGAGCACGTCAGCTTATAAACAATATTTCAGATGGCTTCTAAACCTAATCTCGTTTAGCGACGATTCTCCAACATAATGGTCAGCACATATTTTTTTCATATAATAATATTGAACCGCTAATAAAGGGTTCTCATGTGTAGCAGTGATCTCTGGACTAATCAAGCGATAATACGGGCATCCCTTTTCTCTTCTTGAAAGTCACTACATGTTTGGTTCCAAGATGGCTTCACTCGTGAGCTGTCACTCACGTTTGGATACAGATAATGAATCTGTCCTAAAGTTAGTCATTCATAAAACATTGCATTGCTCTGTAGATTTGATCATGAGCAATTGACTGCATTCTACAGAATATAGTGCTGCTAGGAATCGAAGTCGTTTTCATCGAGTCAAATATATTCTCTTAGACATTCAAATCGTACCTATCGAAAATGGTGGCTTCGTAAGAGACACACCACACCCTAGCGACACATCCGCCGAATAGCCTTTGACCTCTCTAGAGACAACAGAACATATAGTTCGACTTAGATATGTAAAGATATACAGATATAAGACAGACTCGTCCTACTCAGACAAACAATACACATAAATTCAGGCCATAGATATTCTGAAGCAAGAACAATCTATTACTACCCAAACAAAGAATAAATCGCAGAAAACTGGATTTATCCGCGGAGTTCGATCGAAAGAGCCGACACAACTTTCAAGGGAAGTAACTCAATAATGACTTTTCCTTAAGCACTATTTTGTTTACAAAATATTTGCGAACATAACAAGTATACCAATGTATAATATTGTAAGATATCAAAGACTGCACGTAACACTTACCCAGGATTTGAACACTGGACCTTCCGTGCGACAACCCCGCCTAGCCATGCAAGCGAATCACACTATCCGCCCTGCCATAGACGCATCATCAAAAAATGATGATAGTGTGATTCGCTTGCATGGCTAGGCGGGGTTGTCGCACGGAAGGTCCAGTGTTCAAATCCTGGGTAAGCCACTCATGTCTGTTGTTTTTCTGTTGTCTGGTGTTCTACTTCTTTATTTCCTGCGAGTGCCTGATAACATACCTTTATATTTGTTTTATATTAATTTACTGTTTACAGGCCTCGGGTTTCCCTCCCTTATGTGTAATAAACAATTTTATTTCCTCCTCGCGGTAGTATAACTGACGTCACTAAAACAAGTAGTTATTTGAAAATACATGCTAGCGAGAGATGAAGGGGGAAAAGATGGCCGTCTTGTGTAAAATTTTTATTTGACGATTGACAGTGAAAAAATTGAAAATCTAAACCATAATGAAACTGACCATAAAAATCATATGACAGTATAGCTTAGAGTCCACTGTGCAAGAATATGTTTTAAATAATATGGTAGTCCAAGTATTAGCCAAGTTATTGAGAAAATACTAAATGTCTACGGACGCGCGACCAGACAGACTGTTGTTCCTGCTTGTTTTTTCATAACGTTAGTGGGGACGCCAGCTTAGAAAAAGAGGCACTGAGGTAAATTCAAATTCGCTTGGGTAACAAGAGTATAGGAGGAAATGGGAGCGATAGGAAAATGTAATTCAAAACTAAACATCTTATTGTACTGGCATAACTAAAGCAGGCTGGCCAATCGACTACCAGACGCAGATTTTGTTTGGAATTATTTTTGTTTTTCAAAAACTACATTTGAATTCTGGTAGTCGCAAGCTTTTGATTGGCCAGTGCTAATAAATATTAGCAAAAGGCTTTCATTATTCATTGCCAGTTGAACAAAACTTTTCATTCAAATACGCTGAGATCAGCTGTGTTAATTTTAAAATTAAATAAAGAAGTATTCACAGTCTGGACAGTGCAGAAGAAACTGAGGCCACTTCTTTGCAAGTCAGCGTCATTTGTTTATATTTCTTGAAATTTGTGGTAAGAATGCTTTATGAATTAATATGTTTAATCCCACTGCCAAAGTTAGATACTGCTATTGGGAAAAGTGAAGGACGTGCCGGGAGCAGACATTGTTGAGTACCCACATTGAACTGTATCTAACTGATGTATGTTGTCATGATTGTGTTTTAATAATTATTGCATTAGAATATATTAGTAAGCCTCTGTGTTCCATGAACACTGTTTAACATGCCTGAAGCATTTATTTTTTAAAAAAGAAAAGAAGAGAAAATCATACCAAAGGAAATGTGGTTACTCTACATTATTTTATTGAGGAAAACTATGTAAACGTACAGTGGCGTATCTGCCATAGGGACCTGAGGTGTGGTCACAGCAAGGTGTGAGTCATTTAAAATTAGGGGCGAGTGCACTGTAATGCACGCGAGGCTGACCCCATATCACCGTAGGAAACTAATAAATATAATAAGTGATCAGATATAAAAGGCCAGGATGTCCTTTTGTTGCAGAGGTTTTATTTCCTGTTGCCAGCCGGTAACAGGAAACCTGCTGAGTGAGAATAAAGCCATCATGTCTCCGACCATTTGTTTATGCTGTCAAAAGATAACGGGAGGAGCTTGGGCATTTTGAGAGATCGAGATTTTCTGCAACTTCATACTGTATTATCATTCTACAAGGAATCCCAGGTGATGTGTTAAGCATCTGGGTATATCTGACACTTTCGTTTAATAAACACTGGTATTTCAAATCATACTCAGGAAGTTTATGGGGTGTGATGAAACTACAGCCCCCTCATACACAGTGACTCTCCCTCTTAGATGAATAAAGTGTAAGCTGTGAAAATTCCAATAGGAAAGACATATAGTGACTTTATAGTTATTGGGCAAATTGTCCACACATTTTTAGTTGATCTTTTCTGTAAACTATCTTGTCCTCATTGTCAAAGAACTGTCCAAAAGATATGGCTGGACAGGCAGATTAAATTGTACAGAAAAACACATTCATTTTAAAGAAAAACTTAACCACTGGTTTTATTCACTTCGTCATAGAAAATTAAAGTGTTTTTGTGTTGTGTACCATCATTTCATTTCTCCCCTAGACACTAGGTACATCATACACCAGCCACTAGAGCCAAAATAGTGACCGTGTGAGATCTAAGGAGGTAGCGTTAGGTTCCCTGCACATAATTCATCATCATCATTTATAGAGTCAGGGGCCTATATGTGCTTGACCTCACACGGTTATTGCAGACATCGATTTCATTCTTTTAGGATACCATCATAACCTCCCCAGCAAATCAAACTTTGCTACAAAGAGGCAGCCAGGTAGTAAACTGTAAACCCACCTGTCGATGCTGCACAGAATATAGTGAAGTCTCTAACACTTCACTCCTCTACGGTATTATCTGCTATGGGACTTCCTTTGCCTGTTGCTTGTATTGACGTGAGTGCATTTTTGTTGAGAAGTGCCATTCTTTCAGCCATAGGCACAAGACTTTCGTTTATATCAGAGAGCGATTACAAGTATAAAGAATAACTGAATTATAATGCAGCGTTAACAAACCTAAAGCCCAGGGTAGTTCTATCAGCTAGCTGATAAAGCCCTCAACAAAGACTAGTCCTGAAAATGATTGATACGACGCATGTAGAACGTCTAAAACCTTGAACTAAATTTAGTTTCCTAGCCTATATGCTCCGTAAGCCAAGTATTCTTCTATCTGCTGTAAATTGTGGTGGATTTGGTGTTATAGATGTTATCCTTCAATATTTCTAGTGTACTGAATGAGGTCAGCTGTGAAGGTCCCTGATTATAACAAATTTTGGGTTGAGTTATCAGAGTACCTTTCTGCTACCACCTTATGACCTCAATCAGACCTATTCTTGACTAGTATGTATGATAGCTACGTATAATGTCTAGGGTTATGACAGTGTGTAATGTAGTGATGGAAGAGCAAGTAAAGAAATCAAGACAAGACTTGAGATGGCCTCAGCTGCCATGACAAGACTGAATGTGATCTGGAAAAGTAACATCAGTTTTCCTGTGAAGATCAAACTATACTTCTTCTTCCTCGTTCGCCCTGAAAAATACGGTGGTTGCGTTGTGTCTGTTTACGCCTAAGCTGTGATATCTGCACCTTTCGGTCGACACATCCGACTTCAACACGGCATTTTTTGGGACCGGGTTTGCCTTCCCTCTGCGATCCGTACTCGCTCAGCCAGACTCCACTGCTGCAGACTGTTTCCAGGACCCCCACGTGGAGGTGGAGTACGGTCTTGACTAGCTCTGGTTCGCTGGTACTGATGCAAGCAGTCAAGCTATGGGTCGCTGACTGCAATCAGTATTGCTGCATCTTTGTGTCCCAGATCAAATTATACAAATGACTTGTATTATCTATTCTCTTATATGGGTGTGAGAGCTGGACACTCACTGCAGATACGGAGCGAAGGATTCAGGCTTTCGAGCATAAATGTTATAGAAGAATTTTGCGCATTTGCTATAAAGAGCACAAAACAAATGTCTATGTTAGAGAGAAGATAAACACCTATGCAGGCCACCAAGAACTATTTTTGTCAGTAGTGAAACGTCGAAAGCTTGCCTGGTTTGGGCATGTAACTCGTCATGACTCCCTTTTGAAAACGATCCTCCAGGGAACAGTCGAAGGTAAACGGAGAAGAGGAAGGCAAAGAAAATCCTGGGCTGATAACATCAAAGAATGGGCAGGACACGGTTTTTCCACACTTGTACGCATTGCTGAGGACAGAGAGCAGTGGAGGACCCTGTCAGCTGATGCTTCCACCATGGCACCTCTACGACCCATGACGGGTTACGGGTTGAGATGATGAGATGATTTCTCTAAACTAAGTAACACTGGTAACAAATGGTGGGGATGGGGTGCTGTCATCATCCCCTCTCTTTATATTAGTCTCTTGTGGAATATTGTTTGGATAATCAAATATTTTATGTTCTTTTTAATAAAGTCAGTGGATGAACTCTTTAGTGCCGACACAAGGCACTTATCTTGATGTAGATAGAAGTTATGATGCTGACAATCTCCTTTCGTTCACTAGAATGACCAGACTGACACAGTCCCTGGTGTAGTATAGTATAGTAGACCGCTTGGTTAAGCAAAATTTCACTTTCTTTCTCTCTCTCCAGTAATTTCACCAGGGTTCTGGTACTAACGTAGCACCAGAACAAAAAAAACCCTTGAAACAAGGTTTTGATTCTTTATAACATATCTACAATATTATTCCACAAGCAATACATGGCATAATTCAATAAAAGAAAAGGGTCAGATCTCTCTGACCACCCCATTTCAACCATTTTCATCTGAGATAACAACTCATACCAATGCTCCTATTCTTTTCCCTAATGGCTACAACGCCTCTGACACTGCAACAATGTTTCTCTCCCATAGAATAGTGTGGGTTAGCCTTCTCACTGGTAACTGTGGAAATCATGTTAAGTTATACAACTCATGTCAATTTTTACTGCTTGTGTGCAACACCACAGGCCCTGCATAAGTCTGCTGGGGACCTCTGTACTTAGTCGTAAAGCCTTCCCAATCAAGCAGTATCTCATACACCAAATTTTGTTGTAATAACAAGATTAATAAATTCGTTCTTACCACAATTCAAAGAATTATCACAAACATACGTTGACTGGCATTAGCATTAATAGGTAAGTTTAGCTTTGCCCCGGTCCACACTGCCAACGATTATTATTTCACTCTTAGCACTGCTGTTCTGAACGCAGCTTGCTTACAAAAACTTCTGTATCAACTGGCGACAAGCCTTTGAAAGCTTTTGCCAATATTACTAGACTGGCCCAATCACAGAGAAGGTCTAGATTTTCAATTCAAATTTAAAAAACAAACAAAACTCCAAACCTCTAGGAGTGAGTCTTCAAAATATATTTAGCTTTTTTTGCCTAACCAATACCCTCCTTCCTATACTCTCCTACCAGCCAATCGGATTTGAATCAATCCAATGCCTCTTTTTTAAACTTGCGTCCCCAACTAACGTTATGGAAAAATGAGCAAAAACAACAGTCTGTCCGTCTTAGTGTTCGTAGACATATAGTATTATTTCAATATCTTGGCTAATAATTAGACTACCATGTCTATTAAAACATATTATGGCTCAGGAGACACTAAGCTATTTTTATATATGATTTTATGGCTGTATTATTTGTCGTTTAGACTTTCAGTTTTGTCACTGTTAATCGTCAATTACAACTTTTCCATAAGGCGGCCATCTTCTCCCCCCCCCCCCCTTCTCTGTCATTTTTTTCCATTCAAATAAACCAACTTGTTTGGGGTTACGTAAGAAATACACTACGCGGCGAGAATTGAAAACTGTCTGTGTGTTTATATATTCTGGCGTTGTCCCACAGCGTGTCGATATGTATGGAACGGCGTGTTGAGCGAAGAGGGGTGTTTGCAAGGCGGCGTTAATCTTGCGTTAAACCTTGCCGCAGTTTCGTGTCGCAGATCAGGAAAAATGTTAAAATGTTAATTATAAGCTTTGCCGCAGTTTCGTGCAGCAGATCGGCCAAAAATATTAAAAGGTTAATTATAAGCTTTGCCGCAGTTTCGTGCAGCAGATCGAGCAAAATGTTAAAATGTTAGTCTCAAAGACTAAACTAGGAAAGCGTGTTAGATTTTACGGCGGGATCATTTTATACGCATTTCCTCTGCACAAAAGGCAGTGCTCTACTGGCATAGAGACGAAGTTCGGCGAACACATACGCGCGGGTTTATTTATTATCATAGGATTAAAATTTTACTGAATTTAGCGATTATCTCACAGATTTCGCTACATCAATGTCCCTTAACCTATTCATATGTTATACGTTTGTCTATTCCAGCAGTTTACTTCCGTACAGCTCTTCTTCATTTTACTGTGTTAAGCGATGGAGAAGTTGCCCGTATTCTACCTCGGTCTAGGGATAATTGTTGTTAATAAAGATGTGAGAATTTATGAATTTCGACTTGGTTCTCCTTCCTTTTTGATTTGGTTTACATTGTCAGATATTATGGTAACCACTCTTTGTGTCTGAACCTTTCTCCTTTCAAAATTTTCAAATATTGAATAACGTTGAATAAATGCTGGAACGGACTGAGGTTAACTGGAGAAACATCTTGGCTTAGACGATTTTGCGAAATATAAATAAACACTAGGTATACGTTCTCAACGTCACAATTACAATAATAGCATGTATGCTCCATATTAATTCTACAGTCTTGCTTTCTATAAGTTCGACTTTCTTAAATTATATCATGGCTTCTCATATAACAGCATGTCAATACTGTATTAATACATTTCTTTTATATTCTTCCGTTAGCGGGGGAATTTAGCGTTACGACACATCATTTGCTTTCATCTATTTCTTGGAACACATTTCCATTCTCTTGGGAATTATCATCCCGCATTATATTCATTTTGAATCTTGGCACTTTATTCTGCCTATAATTTAAAGCAAATATTGCTTACCACATTCTCATGCATATCCACTGAATAAATAATTCATGGCTGACATACAAGCCATATGGAGAAACACATCTAGACGCTATGGCGTCACACATACAACTCCTCTTTTTAAGTCATTGCCTAGCTACTCATCTCATAGTAACTGCATTCTTGTCTCTCTTGCATTCAGTTGAAGTACGACATGGTGTGACAAAAACTAATTGTTAATAATAAATTGCCACGATAAAAATCACACCAAGAAGTAGCCTCAACATTACCCCTCACGCTCCCGAGCGTTTACTACAGGAAACACAGAAGATCCCGTAGGGTACGAACTATAATTAACCCCACTTGCAGATACAATGTACATACAAGCAACTCAACGAGTGAAGTATAAGTCAGCACGTCAGACATTCTTCTTCTTCCGTCCTTAACCGCTGACCGACAAAGCAGTCCGTGGCCAATACGCCTAGTGGCGCCTTATGACAACAAGAAATTAACTGTTGTTCCATTACGCCTAGTGGCGTTTATTGGTACAACAAAAATTAATTGTTGTTTCCGTAATCTGAGTGACTGGCAAGCGGGTGATCAGCCCGCAAGTCAGACATACATAGGAAAAAATTGTGAAGAAGAGCAATTATCAAGAATAATCAAATCAACAAAATTGCAATAAGATTGAGTCCATACTTCCAGACGGACTATCAAGTCCAGAAGACAATATAGTATGTCGAAATAATCTGGAACTGTCCTATATCTTAGTCATTATGGGCTGCAAACCGCGACAACAAATCATCCAACCAGTTGTCCTCACCTCGGATATGTGAAATGTCAAATGCAAACTGCTGGAGCAGCAAACATCAGCGGTAAACCATAGAGTTTTTAAATGTCTTGCGTTTCATAGACGCCAAAGGATGATGATCAACCTAGACATAATTTTCTTCCAATATGGTAGAGAGATAATTTTGATATATTCCACACGACAGCAAGGAGCTCCTTTTCTCCCGCAGAGTAATTCTTCTCTGCCACAGATAACTTTCTGCTCACAAAGAAACACGGAGAGTACACCGTAGACAAGTTGCATCAAACTTCCACCGTTACCAATCTGCGAAGCGTCTGTGCGAATAAAAAATGCTTCATTGATATTTGGTAAAATCAAAATAGGGTGATTCGCGAAGAGTATTTTAATCCTGTCCAATGCTAATTGACAAGTATCTGACCATTGTACCTTTAGAGGTGCACCTTTGTGCATCAACTCAGAAAGAGGACCAGAGAAAGAAGAGAAGTCCGGAACAAATTTACGATAATAGTTGATAAGCCCTGAAAGACTGCGAACTTCTTTCTTATTTATCGGCACCTTAATGTTTAGAGTCTTATTCACAATACCATCAGAAAGGTAAAGTCGATGATTAACAATTTTATGACCAAGGAAAGAAATCTCTTGAAAACCAATTTGCACTTTCGAAGGTCTAACAGTCAAATGTTGTATACGTAGCAGTTCTAGTAAAGAAATGAAACCTACAATGTGTTCTTACCATGTGTTATGGAATAAACAAATATCATCGATGTGCGTGATGACATCGGGTCTATCGCCAAGTAAACGGCGCATCACGAGAACAAATGTCGCAGGTGCTTTTACCAACCTGAATCACATATAATTCCATTCAAATGAACCTCGTGGTGTAGAAAAAGCTGTCAAATGTTTAGATGTTTCAGACAAAGGGATTTGTCAGTAACCCTTTGCTAAATCTAGTTTACTAAAAAAAATGTAGCGTTAGCCAGCTGCGGAAGAAGGTCTTCCAAGATGGAAATGGGTTCAGCACATGTTATTGTAATTTGATTTAGTTTTCGAAAGTCAATACAGATGCATAAAGATCAATCCGGTTTTTTCACCAATACCATTGGAGAAGAATACGAGGATGAAGAATGTGAGATGATATCCAGGTTAATCATATCTGAAATTACCTTATCCATTTTATCTCTGTAATGTAGAGGAATCGGATATGGTGTGATTTTAATCGGAGTAAAATAAGTGATTGAGATTTCGTGAGATATTAAATCAGTGTGTCCTGGACGTTCTGAAAATACGTCAGAGAAAGAATGTAAAACATCACGGATCTGATATTGTTTGGAATGCGAAAGCAAAGGCGAAATAGAAACATCCTGCCAAGTTTCGTGAGCAGAAAGAGAAGGCAAAAAAAAACCCCCCAAAGGAATGTCAGATGTGATATCCTCAGAATGAACCACCGCACATGAGGATTGATGAACCTCATCCAAGACATCCAATAAATCAGATGGTCTGGGAATGTATAACTTCAACATTTTAAGATATGTTTTCATTTTGCCTCGAATATCAATTGAGTAGTCAACATCCGTAATCTTTTTCACAACTCTGTATGGCCCCTGCAATGAAATCAACAACTTATTTTCCTTAACGGGTAGGAGAAGTAAGACCTCATCACCTGGGACAAATGATCTTAGAGTACGAAATTGGTTATGTAGCAACCTCGATTTTTGTGTTGCAGTTTTAATACTATGTGATGCAATATAACATGCATCCACTAACCGTTGTTGTAAATCAACCACGAACTCGAAGCTACTGCGAGCTGCGTCATCATTAGAGGAACCAATGATTAAATCCTTCAAAAGATATAATTGATCATTATTATTTGCTCCATAGACAAGTTCAAATGGGGAAAACCCAGTACTCTCATGAGGTATTTCTCGGTATGCAAAGAGCACCAATGGGAGAATCTTATCCCAATCACGAGGATACGCCTCCGTGACCTTCCCAAGCATTGACTTAAGAGAACCATTGAATATTTCACAAACCCGGTTGGAATGTGGGCGATACGGACTTGTGTATGAATGTTTGATGTGACATAAGCTTTCTATATCTTTCATAAATTGAGACATAAATTGTGTCCCTCTATGGGACAGTGTTTCCTCGGGAAAACCTATTCGTGTAAAAATTAAGTGTAAAGCCTCAACAACAGACATGGTGGTAATGGTTTTTAACGGTATGGCCTCAAGCCATCTAGTGCACAAATCAATGCACGTCAAAATATATCGAAAACTGATCCGACAACACTGTCAGTGAACATATGATGTCTATTGCTAATTTTTTAAATGCGCGTACAGGAACATCTGTGACTTGCAAGGTTGCTGTCTTGTTCCTACCCTTGCGTGCAACTGTTTGACAGGTATGACATGACCGACAATACCTCTTCACATCTGTGTTTATACCAAACCAATGAAAATTCGAAGCAATTCGAAATAACGTTCGATTACGGCCCACGTGTCCTGCCATGGGCAAATCATGACCTGTATTTAAAATTAAAGGTCTAAAACTCTTTGGTGCAACAATCTGTCTCTTTTCATGATTATTTCCCTTTTTAAAATATCGGATCAAAACAGAGTTATGAAACTCAAACCAATAAGACGATTTCTTAGTGACCTTAATTTGTTTTGTTTCAGCCAAACCTAATAATTTCTTTAAAGATTCGACCTCCCGTTGTTGAAGTGTAAATAGAGTAGGAGAAATGTTCTGAGCATTTCTCAGTGGCGTTTCCTTTACTACTGATGGAGTTGCTTTGGTCAAATTATCAGCTTATGCTGAGCTCTAGTAGTGACCGCATTCGCCACCAGTGGGTGCTTGCTCACCCACTCTGAAATTTCCTCAGGTGAGCAGTCTTTCACTCCTGGTATGTTTCCAAGATCAAATCGGACACAAGATTTTCCAAGCTACATGCGAGTACAGTCCTTGAATAATACGGAGTGTCGATTTCCGCCTATGCCATAGGAAACCATTCAATGTTACCGCCAAATGTCACGCATTTTAATGATTTTCCGGTAAAAGAGAGTTATCAAATAAAGATTTTCGTATTCTAACAGTCGTACATCTACTGTCCCAAAGTACGGTGACTGGTACGTTATTGATGAACCCTTCATGCATTGTAAGACGACCAATAAAATCACATACATTAATAGCAGGTAAAGTATGTCCACACAAAAGTCTAGTTTGAGCATCTGGCTCGTATAGAGGGTTACACTCAGAGCAATTGTTATCTTTGTTTGAGCGCACAATACAAAAATTATGGGTCTGTTCAATATGACTATCGGGACCACAAAGTTGGGTACAGAAGTTACCATGGTCTGATTTCCCTTTTGAAAGTTTACTATCATGTTTGTGATCAACGCTGTGATTGTATTGTTTGCTGTGCTTATTGTTTATTTCACCCAACTGACACCTACCATTATCACTGGAACGTTCACCTGAAGTTCTTCTAAACTCTCTGTGATGTATATCATCACTGCAATTACCTTATTGTCGTCCACGACCTCAGTTAGTATAATTGGAATATCTATATCTATCGAAGTGAGGTGGTGACTGACGACGTGGAAAATTGTACGTCCTCGATAGAAAGACCGAAAATCATTCCTATATCCGCCCTCCGAACTCCTGGGGCGAGACCGGTGGTCACCTACTCTTCCGTCGTGGTACGAAACACAAACGGGTAATGTATTATCGAAGGATACCTTAGGAACTTTCTTGTTGGGATGCGCAGACATGTAGTTCCTCCCAAGTTCTTGGCACTCATTAACATATTTGGGCTTTCTTTCCTGCAAGAAACTTACAAATTCTGCGCCACAGGTGGATAAATCTTTATCCCTGAGTATCAAGTCAAACAATTCATCAACAGTTTTATTGATCCCCGATAAATCTATTTAACGGCTCAAGTATAATTTAATAGAAGAGATAAACTCTCCGAAATCAGCATTCTTGGACGGAACAACATAGTGAAATCTTGATCGAAAACCCTCCTCAGTGAGCTGAAATTTTGCCATGAAAGTATTGGCAACAATATCGAAATCAGATCTACTTGTTTTATCACTAGACATGAAACATTTCATTGCTTCAACTGTGAGATGGTCTGAAAGAATTATGGGCCACCTCTCTTTTGGGATCTTCAAATCTGCTGCCCGCATCTTAAATCTCATAATAAACGAGTCCATGCAATCACGTTTTTCATCAAAATTAGGTAATTTAATTTTTGGGTAATTGAAAGTATTGCTACTAAAACCTTGTGGATGAGCGATAAGGTTCTGGGCATTAATTTTTGCAGTTTCAATTTCCTTTTCTTTATCAGCCTGTAATTTCAATGATTGAAGTTCTACAGCGTTTCTGTGTGCTTGATCTAACCGAAGAATCTCCATTTTCCGTAATTTTTGCCCGTTCTAACTCTCTAGCTGCCTCTTGTTCTTTTTCTTTTTGAACCAATTTCTTCTCCTCAATTTCCTTTAATTCCTTTGCTTGGTCACGCTCCTGTTTCTTTAACTCGTGTTCCCTTTAAACTGCCTCCCGCTGTTCCCTCCGTTCCATATGTTCTGAATTGTTATTATAAATTTTCTCAGCATGTCTCTAAATCTTTTCCAGATTTGCCTAATCGCAAACCTACCTCAATAAAATCTTTTAATGAAGACATCTTGTGTCCCAATATGAATCACCAAGTATCAAATCTCCCCGTAGTATCAGTTAATTATGTATAATAAGTAATGTCAAGTAATAGCACTGACTGAATTTATCCCTGATGAAGAAACATACCTGGAACGAGAGACGACCACAGTGAAGAAGGAAGGTACAAGTCAATGAAGATGATAATGAAGTGACATGTCAAAATATAGCACATCACAAGACAAACATAAAGGAAAGAAAAGAAACAAAGACATGCTGACAAATAACACCAGCTTTGTACAATTACTTGTTACATAAACAAGACAAAGAAGAACGCACAAATACAGGAAATCGTCAATTTTATAATTAGACCAGAGCGATAGATATCAGCTTTATAGACAATTGACCCACTTACGTAAATTAAGTAATAAAAATGTAGGACGCAGACTTGACGAAACAATCTATACAAATAATGATGTTTGCTATTCAATTAAAGACTAAAATTCTTATGTTATGTTCTTTGACTGGACAACCAACAAATATCATAATAAGACATCGTCATTTGAAAGATTTCCGAAGAAAATTTACTAATAGCGAGCGCCTCCACCTCCCTTTTTAATTTAGACAAATAAACATTGAAACGAATACAACATGGAGATCGATTGTCACTGGCAAAGATGCTGAAATGATCAGATAATGTCACGCATGAGATCAATTAAAATACCACTTATCTTTTTGTTGAACCCAAAATGCTTGCAGATATGGGATCAGTGTGTTCGAACTTCAAGACGACCTCAGGTACATGTGAATGGATGAAAACATTGCTTGATGACTAGTCGAACAAAATGTCGTTTTTATGCCGACTTTGATGACGTCATTAATTACAATGTGCCAGATTGTCCATAGAAGTTCAACCTCGAAAATGTGTGTTTTGCCAGTTTTGAAATCTTCATTTTAGATGATCGCAGTCCGAAATTAATCTGTAGATGCCTACGTGTTGAAGCTTCACAGTTCTCAAGGTCAGGTCAACGATCGTTTATGTGTCTTCAATGAGCAGCCGTTACATGACATCTTCCATTGTGAAATTTGAGTTAATGTACTGTCTTTTTAGAAGATTTAGGATCGTATCGTTCTCAAAATGACAATAGTCCTTTGTAAAAGTTCAATGTGGTGGTCTAGTCTCAGTTGAATCTAGATGCGTAGTGAGAAAAAGCCGCTTCTTGACGTCAGAAGTTTCAGTTGAAGGTGGTATCCAAGGAGACGAACCTCCCAGATATTTCTCTCCTGTTAAGGGATGGAGAAGTTGCCCGCATTCTAGCTCGGTTTAGGGTTAATTGTTGTTAATAAAGATGTGAGAATTTATGTATTTTGACTTGGTTCTCCTTACTTTTTGATTTGGTTTACATTGTCAGATACTATGGTAACCACTCTTCATGTCTGAACCTTTCTGCTTTCAAAATATTCAAATATTGAATAACGTTGACGAAATGCTGGAACGAACTGGGATTAACTGGAGAAACATCTTGGCTTCGACGATTTTGCGAAATTTAAATAAACACTAGGTACACGTTCTCAACGACACAATTACAAAAATGGCATGTATGCTCCATATCAATTCTACAGACTTGCTTTCTCTAAGTTCGACTTTCTTAAATTATATCATAGCGTCTCATATAACAGCTTGTCAATACTGTACATATTCCCACTGTTCCGAATTTACATTATTCAACTTTTCAATATACTTCTATATAGTTTCATTCATTATTTTCCATTATCATAGGGTATTTGGCGTCCCAGCACAACAAAGGTTCACATATATTAATCAATTATCATCGGGGAAATTGCATCCCGGCATAGCAAATGTTCATAAATAATAATTCCATTTTCGGGAAATTTAGCGTCCCTAATGAATAACCAATTCTGTTTCTCTTTAATACATTTCTTTTATTTTCTTCCGTTAGCGGGGGATTTAGCGTCCCGACACATCATTTGCTTTCATCTATTTCTTGGAACACATTTCCATTCTCCTGGGAATTATTCATTTTGAATCTTGGCACTTTATTCTGCCTATAATTTAAAGCATATATTGCTTACCACATTCTTCTGCATTTCCACTGAATAAATAATTCAATGGCTGACATACAAGCCATATGGAGAAACACATCTAGACGCTATGGCGTCACACATACAACCCTTCTTTTTACGTCATTTCCAAGCTACTCATCTCATAGTAACTGCATTCTTGCCTCTCTTGCATTCAGTTAAAGTACGACATGGTGTGACAAAAACTCAGTGTTAATAATAATTTGCCGCGATAAAAATCACACCAAGAAGTAGACTCAACATACTGCTTATGACCTGAAGTCTCTCATGCGTGATCGATTTCTGGTTTTAGTTTTACTTAATTGGTTGTAACCTAGTGTGGTGTGATATAGTGCTTCAGTAAGATGGTTTTCATTAATATATTAAGCGTTTCCTGCACTCCTTGTAACGTCTATTTAGAGATTACGTGATAATGCTTCTGGGTGACCAATATTAAATCTCACAGGGTGTCCGATCAAACTAATCCTTTATTTACAAATATCGCCATTGATATGGTTGCTAGAAAGCATCAGTTGACTTTATTTTTAATTAGGTCTTTTCAGCTAAAGAACCTTGGGCAAAAATCCAGTTGAGGTTTAGAATCAATCTGTTTTACGTAATGTTGTTGGCTGCTAGTAGCAAGCACACCTTCTTACAGTGCAGTCTGCTTAAGAAAAAAAAATCACTGTCACGGGTTGCTTCCCCTTGCTCTGCACTATAGTGGTCCAACAGTGGCCAAAACCTAGAGTATTTAAAGTGGGTCTTTAAAGGTTTTCAATTGATTCGTCTTCAATTGATTCGCACAAAATGACTCTTGGCAGAGTTGTTGATAGAATGATATTTCAGAAATCAACAGCAATGCTAAATTAGTCTGAGCAAGTTAACTTGTATCTGACCCGCCGCCTTTTGTGAAGATTGGTTATATGATTTAATTTAACACCTCCGAGCCCCCAGCTGATTTAATTCAGCGAAATTCCTCAAATAGCTCCATATAGAAATTATATATATATATATATATATATATATATATATATATATATATATATATATATATATATATATATATATATATATATATATATATATATATACATACATACATATATATATACAGGGTGTCCATAAAAGAGTGTACCCTTTTCAACAAATTTATTCTCGGCGCCATGATGTGGTACGAGTGTGCTTTCTATCACAAAAGTGAGATAATCTCTGTAAGTTTTTAAGCACACCTTACAAAGACTCAATAAAAAACAATGCGCATGCGTACGGCGGTTGCTTCAAGTGAAACTTTCGCAGTTGAGTTGCAATTGGTAATTGTTACATGACTCTCCACACACTGGTCAAGTAGGTGAAAAAAAAAGAAATAGGTGCATTCTTTCATCCACAACCTGTATGCATTTTTAAAAAGGGTATAATCTTTTATGGACACCCTGCATATATATATATATATATATATATATATATATATATATATATATATATATATATATATATATATATATATATATATATATATATATATATATATATATATATATATATATATATATATACGTATGTATACTAGAGGTTCTGGATCATACATATGCCGTTCTCTGTGTAAATCAACATATAGCAATTGATCAATTGCTTTGAAACATTTGTAAGTAAATAGGACTGGTGATTATGAAAAACGATTAGTTTCCTACACTGAGAAGTTTTTAGACTTGATGAATTTAGCCAAATAAAGTTCGGTTGATTTTTTTTTTTTTTTTTTTTTTTAAATTGTGACTTGCCAAAATGTTGAAGTGCCGATGCTGCTTTTCCGTAGATTCGTCTCCGTGGTGAGGGGCACGGTTCCAGATCACTTCAGGAAGAAACCTCTCAGGGTCAAGGCAAGAAGCCGAAAGTGTCGATTTCAGCTTCAAACCATGGCCTAGTGGTCTAGTAAATGATCTCTTAGGGTCGTACCATAATTAGTCGGGTTGCCTCGTACTGGTACCACACACTTTAGAGGGATTAAAGGAACAAATTCCGTTGCTAAATATCTGTTTGCCTGATATTAATCAGACGCCTTTTCCAGCTGTCCGTCAGCCATTTGTTTCCTCAGATTGGTTTACTCTCCCTGAGCGAATATCATATCACAGGGCATGTGATGAAAAATCACCAGCATGTCAGTTAATTTAAGGAACAAATTGTGATTGGACAGCGGCAGTGCCTTATGCTTGAAGATGCATATAAAATATACATACATTCACTAAATGATAATATACAACTATTCACAAGTTGATGTAATCATCACTCATTCCCTGCTCCATTTGGAGTCTGGGGTTACCTCTGCTGTTGGTTATTCCGTGAGAACTAGCACGAAGCAATCACCAGCGCTTGTTGCTGTCGTTCATGAATGTATCCTTTTCACAAGCTGAGGTTGCCTTCCTAGAATGAATATTTAACACCACCAGCAAGTATGAACTTGTCAAATTCACAGCATTAAAAATATATTACACTCACCTCAATAATTGAGAAATCTTAGACTTCTTGCTCAGTAGAATAGTCTTGGCAACTTAACACAGATGCCTCGAACACACGTCTGGGGTATTATTTCTATTTCCGAATCCCTCTGTGACTTATGAATGATCATGTAGAATTATGTGTTCCGTATTAATGTTGGCGAGTTTTCTACTGATGTACAGAAATGCTCTTTGTACTGTTTGTCCGGTCCTAAAAATTCAGACTCCAGCTCTATTCTTTTCTTTGACAAGGTCGGAGCTGTTTACGTTGACGATTTCAGGAATGCAGTGCGTATATCAAACTTTTATTACGTTATATCGTAGGTCGCCGGCACACGCTTCCACCTGACGTTTTCGGACAAAATACCAATCAGCGCGGTTGTTTATTGGCGCCTCAAACGCCAGCCAATACATTCATAATTTGATGTTACATTTTGTGGTGGGTTTTGATGTTAAAGAAAAAATAGCCAGAATGTGTCTACAGAGTGAGGTCAGCTATGCAGGTTCCTGAGTCTAATAGTTGAAGTTGATGTTCTCAGGGTATCTAACTGCTACCACCCTACGATCTCACTCTGCGATTTATTTTGGGTAACTAGTGTTTGAGATGTTAATTTATATGGCTTGGTGTCTAGGATAATGGAATTGAAGTGACAATTGCGTTAAACAAATACACTTGTAAATTACTAAAATTAAATAAACAAGACTGGGTTTAAAGTTATGATATATGTGTATATACAATTTAATTTCCTGTCCCTCAAATTTTTTAGGACAGGAATGTTTAACTTAAAATGAAATTATGGTTTTATCCAATTAAATGCACAAGAAGGACATCTGTCCAATATATTTTAATATGTCACTGTTTATAAAACGTTTATTCCTTGGTGGAAACTACTGTTATCTGAAGATTCACTATTTGAAAAACTGGTTTTCACATCACGTCACAAAATGTTACTGAATAGGGTGAAGATTAAATACATTTGAGTGTGCATAAGCCCGCAAGATATAGGCTTATCTTAAAATCCAGGTAGACCCTGGATGACTGGTTCGAGAACACTGCACACTTCTCCACTGCAGTGTATTCTGGAAACTGCGAATACTTTTATGCTTTTATAAAGAGACAACCGGTAGGTTGCCTCAACTCCTGCAGCTCCATCTTCTGACCAACTTGAACTGGGCGATGTAACCCTGAAACAATAGGAACAGGCCTTCCTAAGTCCCTAGTTAATGGTCTCCACCACTACAAATTTAACATCATTAAACAAGTATTGCGATCAGAAACAATAGCTAACTAAATTAGCTACAGTCTTTAACTTTAGTGTGACTTCTTCATAAAAAGTGGGTATCTTCTTTTCCACATAGTCTCAACGCCCCTGTCAATATACATCATCTGCTTCAGCTGAAATACAATCTTTTCTTTTCTCCAACGTTAATATACCAATAGGTCTGCCAGTGACTTTCTGGTCTTACAGTCAAAAAAGTATGACAATATTCAACTAAATTTAGTTTGATTTGCTTCCTAAGACATGCCTCTGCTCCTAGTATGTCGCAATCTTCCACAAAGGCAAAGTGTCGTACTCACACAATATTATGGCGCCCTATCTGGGTCGGCCTCTACATCAAATAATGTATTAAAAAGGTTATTCATCTTACCGCAATCAATGAAATAATCACACACTTTGTTAAGGTTTAACAGGCTGTCAATGGTCACTTTTAGACAGCTGCTGCAGACGCAAAGGCAATTTGCTTATTACTTGCTCTGACCTTTCGTGTATGAAAAATCTCTCTCAAGTGGCACCTTGCATAGCAGATGCGGTGGATTTATTTCCCTCTATGTCTATTCTAACATTATCCAATCAGTTTAAACTACAGCGATTTCACATTTATTTTTGAAAATACCAACCTTTATTTACTCTTTTCAAATAAGTTCGTCAGTCGCTTTAGGAGGGCCAAAATTCAAATCTACCTCTCCCTCCGTCCTAGTAGTGTCTATCAAAAAAAGAGGCAAGTCAATGTGACTTGTTTCCAAGCAACGACTAGCAAAATGTTACTTTTAAATCGAGCTGGGACGTCAGTGTGATCGTCTGTCTGTTTTGTCAATTTTATTTTATGCGATAACTCAGTCACTTCTGAAGCTATCTAAAAGATGAAAAGTGATTATTAATCAGGCTAATGTCCTCTATCTATCCAGTATATTTTCATCTACGTCTTTATCTAAGTTTTCATCTTTGTACTTTTCTCTTTATTTATAAGTCTAGATACGTTTTTATGGGAAATAGTATTGTATTGAATAAACAACATTATTGTTTTAATTCCATTCTGTCTTTTCCTTTTTATTCATCCTTCTATAGAATGCATTACATTATTTACGTTTTCTGTCATTCTTTAGTCCCCCTTCGCTCTCCCCTGCACTCATGTGTTCGTTAGTTTCAGTTTGCAAATACCCAAGTGGTTAATTTCAAATCGCATGCCTCTCGTTGGCGTTTTTGAAAATGCGACGTTCTGAAAAACGACGTCTAACGACACTGTCGCATGTTGTAACTAATAATAGATTATTAGAATACATTAGTTAAAAAAAATTCAAGGAGTGTCCAATTTTCTCGCGGTTCATTCATAAACACTAAGAAAAGGGGTAGTGAACGGATGTCAGGCGGGGTAAAAAATTTTACATTCTTGGCGTAGCGGAAAAAAATTTCAATGCAGTATGATCATTATAACGCGAGCGGGTGGGTTAAAAACGGTGCATTTTACTACACATTTCTTGACTGCAAGCTATAAACTGCTTGAAAAATCAATTTTGTGTTTTTTGTGCATTAAAAGCGTGTGTTTAAAATATTTTTAAATAATTTTTATTCTTTTCTTTTAAGTGTTAGAAAAATTATGACATACTAAAACATTAACAATATTTTTACTTTTTGACGCCATTAAGAATCAACTTGATTATGTTGTACACAAAATTATGTACAAGATCACATACTTTGTTGACGTTGCATACAAGTCGTACACAAAATAGTGAAGATCACATAACTTGGTGACTTTGCATACAAAATAATGAACTCCGTAAGGAACGAAAAGAAAAATTATAATGAAAATTGAGCTCCTTTTATATTTTTTTTATTATTGTTTTTAATGTTTTTCATTTTATTATTTTACGGCTGGTTATTGAATTGTCATCGGCAATACACAACTATGACAAGTTTCAGAGCTATTGCTCATCTGGAAGTGATTGAAAAAACGATTTCAAGATTTGAAGGTGACATAAAAGACAAGTTACAGAAAAGCGTGTAAAAATATAGCCGTAGTCCCATGGCAGATACTGTCACAGACTGGTGGGTGAGAGCTGTATCTTTAGAGATTTCACTAATACTAGATTTCAAAACGCAAAGCCTGAACAGAAGTCGAGATCTCAGAGTGGCGTCTGCTGAATTGCGGTAGGGTATAAATTCTTCACTTGGCTTCTCATGCACCTATTTTATAAGGAACTGAATGTCTACTGTCTCTTGTGATTCAGAATTTCTAATTATCATGTTATCTTCTCCTTTTCCCTTATTTACTCCTTATGGGGCATGAAGCCACCATTGCGGTTGGCTCCTGTGACGGAACCCTCCATTAAAGCACTCATTTGCTCTTGCAGCCATTATTTCTTTAGCTATGTGTTTTACATGACAGCCCTGCCAGCTATATGTACCAGCACATATTAGTTGCCTCTTATGACATGTCTGAGACAGCAGTCGTCCTATTATTTCTGTGTCTCCCATGAGATTCATCTGAACTACACGGGGTTTATTCATCTTATGCTCTAACAATACAGTACAGGATTCAAGATTAGTAAATTAAGATACTTGGAGTTTTAAATGTTTTGACACTTGTAACCATGGAACGAAAAATAACATGATAATACATTATGATGTTATTATTTTGCTTTTTTTTTATAAAGTTTTGCCTCGTTTTGGCGAGACGCGCCCCGTTCAACCTAGTCGGTTATATTAGGGCGCATGTCCAAACATAAAAGACCATTAGGTCCAGGATTAACCATAACTGATTTTTCTTTAAAAATGGAAAAGATGCAAACATGTTAATTTAACAATGAAAATGTGGCAATCAATGTTTAAAATAATAACTTTAAGTTTTCTTTCTAATTCTGACAGCAAAATGTACGTATTTGAGCAAACTTCAGATAAGTAGAGTTTCTGATAAGTAGAAGTATTTTAGATGGTCCAATTACTTCTACTTATCCAGTTTGCATTGTATCTGTCTCCTCTGATGACATGAACTGTGGTTGCGTTCCGTCGCGACATCTTCAAAGACTTATGTAAACTAAAACGGGTTCACTGTTGTCATATGTTGACTGTTATGATTAAAATTCATAACGATTGTGTCGGTATAATAGGTTGCTCAACAGGGCTCCTTGTTAGTTTATTTTATACGGAGTCACTTATTAATACAGGAAGTGACATCATGCCGATATGGTTGTTTGGCAGACGTGAAACTAAAAAAGCAGAAGTTAAGGGATCGTCTGCTGTAGTCTTCTATCATTGTGTGTCATGGCGAGTGGACGCATGTGTTTGAGCTCCTGAATTTCAGTGTATATTCCTGTGTTATTCCATCACTAATACTCGTACATCAAGATCTTCTGTGAGGTGTATCAAGTTATCTGCATTTACATGGAGTATAGCTTCTCAGTGTCGAGTGTGAATATAAATTAACAATGTTGAGAATGAAAAGGACAGCGTTCCAGACATGAATGGACTGCGGACTGCCTAGCGTTATATCGATGACTGCATATTATATGCCATTTGTATATTGGCCTGAACTGTATTGAATTAGGAGCAGATGTGAAGTATTAATAAAAATGTATACCGTCCACTTCGTCCGTTGTGGCTCAAATAATACTGATTGCTGTTGGCTTGTTTCGGTGCCTGATACGTCTACTACCCTAGAAGTAAATTTGGTCGCAGGAACCATCCTGTCACTACATATTAACATTAACATATAAAAGACACGTAACAATGACATTCGCCCATTCGGGTTTTCTTTCAACCATTTTGCGATCTTCCTTTTCGCCTTCGTCTACAGGTACATATATGTTCTTTTTGTTGTATAGACGCGTGTCCTCTCTCTCTCTTAAATAACTACAGCCTGAGCAAGCATTTTTCTTTTCTATTAAGTAGGAACATGGAAGCTCGGTGTATTGATTCCACCTTCAGATTGAAGCATTAATATTTGAGTTATAAGTTGAACGTGTACTTCCGCGAGGTCCCTTCTTTAACAGCTTTATTTCAGTAGTTAGGATAAGGCATTTACATATGCCGGTAACAGTTTTATATTCAGCCTTGCTTGCACAAACCTGCTCTTCAACATGTAAGAGGTTGAGAGGGCCAGGTTGGACGATAAGACGACATCAATTTATTCATGGTACAAGCACCAGTAACATCATCCAATAAAGATATAAGACAATGGCATAACCTAGCCAGTCTTGAGCGTCGCTATACAGTCTGCTTATAACAAGATGTCCTCGACATGTTGGTTGCAGAATTTATTTGACAAAGTGCCCACTGACGTACATCTGAACACAGCATACTTTCTCTCAAATATAAATCGTTAGTATCGACCTAACGCAGTATGTGGGCGATTTAAATGTTGGAACACTTTAAGACTCTGTAGAATTAACACATTCTAGGAGCTGGACAAATATGCGTCCGTACACCTTGAAGAACCCAGAAGAAAGGCCACGAAGGCTACTTGACTTTTGCCAAGCTGAGACCAGTTTGACTTCTGCTAAAACTGTACCAAAAGTCATTGACGTACGTCCGGGTAACCCGTGGATACGTAAATCAACAAACATGGTATCCTCAATCGACACCTAAATAATAAAGACCGATAGGTTATGAGTTTTAATCATAACACCTACCTCACCCCCCCCCCCCCCCCCCCACTCCCCGTCAAATAATGAAAACGCAGATTTCATTATATGGGCTGTGTAAGTAAACTTCACCAAAGGGAACAGATGGTAAAATAAAAACTCATTTCTAGCATGAAATTATATAGTACCCAGTTTCTGCCACAAAGTAGGCATTTTAACACACGAAGTGTGGAAAGTAGCATAAACTGCTAATACCATAGTCTCCATATGACATAAAACAATTTAACATCAAATTGAGGTAACCATAGCAAGATCAGACAACATATAAGAATGTCATTATTATATCAATCCATGTATTCTCATCCTTCATACCGTCTGAACACCTATTTGTCTTGTCATGTAACGGTAGTCTCTTAATGTCATCTCAAAGTAACATTATAATGCAAAGCATTAATAATAATATAAGCACAATAGATGAGACGAGGCAGACACATAACCAATACGGTGTGTAACTGCTACAATTTGTCAAATGAATAAAGTTTTTTTGTAACTGTGAATGGCAAGTAACTAATATATCATATTCATAACTTGTGAAGTGAAAGAATCATTTAAGTAACACATTAATCTTGGCAAATAGTAACAATATGCCTATGTGTTGTATCCATAAACCATAGAATGGCGTAATAGCTCATCAATGTTTCAAGTTTAGTGTGAGTGTGACATAAATATTGTCTAACTCAACAATGTGTAGTGCAATTAACTTTATCACTTTCTAATATAATATAGAATAGTGCTAGTATAAAACGTAATGTCATTTGAATACGTTATAAATGTTTATGGAATGTGATAAGTTGTGCGTTGAAATCCATCGTCGATCATGTCCATGATTGATGTCCATTCAAAAATGTGTCCGTAAGAATCCACACGTCATTAAACCTTGTAGTGAATGCTCACAAATAAATTCCATTATAAATATCCTTATTACTTCCCTTTGCGAATTGTGCGACATTCATTTTTGAATTATGTCCCTTGACAGGTAGTACAAAGTTTTTTCACCAAAAACGGTGCGTATCCAAAGTTGTTTGGAAATGGTATCATTTTAAATCAAATTCACAAGCTGTGTTTGACAGTTTGTAGCTTGACGATGAGTATTGTCATGACGGCACGATGTTTACACGAAGTGTCATGAGTTCAGCGATATGTCACTTGATTTTTCGTCTTCTGGGATCCATCATCATCGTGTTGCTTTGCGAGTCGCTTTCATGATATCAGCAACGTGATCACTGTAGAATATAATTAGTGTCCTGCGATTACGTGATTCTTCAAGCAACAAGTTCTTGAACAAGACATTACTAAGCACGTGTATGTGCTAGATTGATTTCTGTGTATCATCAGGATTTGTAAGGTTGGTAGCTGATGTAGGTTACTTGACGCACCTGGAAAGAACATCCGCTAATACATTTTGACTTCCTTTCATGGCTTTAATGGTGTAGTCATAAGGTAGGGCGAGCGAGGCTCTAGCTGCTTTTTGGTTGGTAAATCTAGCAGTCTGTAGATACGACATGGCGCGTTGATCTGTCTCTAGCGTTAAACGAGCTCCCATCAAATATCTCTGGAGTTTGTTGAACGAGAAGATTATAGCGAGCAGCTCTCTCTCAACAATTTGGTATCGTTGTTCTATAGGTGTCAACTTGCGGCTGACGTACATAGTAGGGTGCACGTGGCCTTCAAATTCTTGCATTAATGTTCCGCCCACGGCAAGCGTCCACTCTGAGAAAAAAAGGATATCGAATGTCAGGTAACCTCAAAATTGGTGATTTCAAAAAGGCAAACTTAATCAAATTTAAAGCGACATGACACGCTCGGGGCGATTTTCTTTACCAACGCAGACAAAACTGAAGTCATATCTGAGAAATTAAGCAGAAATTGTCTATAGACATTTATGAGACCTAATAGACTTCGAGGAATTTCAAGATTCAGAATTTTAGATACAGAAAAATCTTCAGGTTTGAGAAAACCACCTCCTACCGTGTGACCCAGAAAACTAATCTCAGTATAACCAATTCTGGTCTTAGAAGGTCTAGTAGTAATGTTGTGAAAGCGTAATGTATGCAACAAAGAATGAATTCCGTCAATATGATCATCCCAAGTATGATGAAACAAACAGATATCATCTATGTAGGTGATCAGATCATAACGATCAGAGAATAGTCTACGCATCATGCGAACAAAAGTAGCAGGAGCGTTAACAAGACCGAAAGACATGTAATTGAACTGAAACAAACCTAAAGGTGTAGCGGAAGCTGTATAAGGCTTAGATTTGTCAGTTAATGGCACTTGCAAATATCCATTGGATAGGTCTGTCGTAATTTTTTTATCTGAGAGAGTTCTGATGGATATTGGTCCTTATAGAGTGTAGAATGATAGTGAAGGCTCTGTGAGAATAAGGATTTACGAAAGTGAGGTAGTAGATGCACAAGGGCTGGGGAAGAGTAAGGACAGTCTTTTATTACGACAATATTTGTCTCTCAAAACTATTCCTACCACTCTTCTGAACAAACAGTTGTTTGTCAGTTCCAGTCGCTCATGCGCACACACCGATTTGGTGATTCTGACGCACAACGTACATGAATACACACTACGATAACAAAATATGGGAAATGTTTGGGTTTTGGGCCAGCCGACACCAATGCTAATAAAGTTTTTAATACTTTTATTATCATAAAATCAAGTTACAAGTAAGTATCAATGTACAGTCAGAAATCATGGGTTACAAAACACAAAATAACAGGGGGGAGGGTTTCTGAGGAGAAGTATCCAATGCACATTTTCCCGCTTGTATTTACTAACAGAAAAGACCGGGTCCCAAAGACGAGAAGGGGGGGGGGGGGGGGGATGATGATGATCAGAGATAGGCAATTTAACCCAATGGTAAATTTATTACTCTGAGTAAAGGGGGTTACAGTAATAGGGGGTAAAGGTAAAGCTAGGGGTCATCAAATGTTTTCCTTTGATCAACCAATTTTCCCGGGAGGGGGGAATGCTCACAGTTAAATAATCCCGCTAGGAGAAATCCCGTACAATTAATACAGTACACCTTAATACTAGGTTGGACTAATTATAAGGGTAAAAAGATTAAATCTCCTTTTTTCATTTAAAAAAAAACACGCTTGGCTGGCCAGCACACAGTCACACACACACAGACTTACCAAATGGTGAATTCTGGCACTTCATAGGAAATACATAAAAAAACAGCACTTAACCTTGGCTTAGGTAAAAAGTATTTTCTTCCGTGTACAGCCCCAGATTACCGGGTTGTTGAAGTTAACAAAGTGTCCCGAAATCGCTGGACGTTGAAGTTTAACGGTACTGTTTGTTTATTAGATAAAGTTCCTAAAGAATGGCACAGGCACTTGGCTAGATGTGAGGAATGGTGTGGTGTCTAAGATTGGCACAGCTGGTGGAGATAACTTTCTTTTACAGTAATGTCACAAACTACAAAAAACACTGAGGTAAGTCCTTCAGGGGGTTGGTAAAATCCAATGATTATGCTTGACAGACAGTGTCAGGGAAATCTATGTTCTTCTTCCCGAATAGAGCAGTGAGTAAAATATTGCTACTGTTTACTGTTCTTCTTCCAGTTTGATAACTAAAAAAAAACGACTTTATGAATTGGGATTTTAAAATAGTCTTTGGGTTTGCTTTGTTTCTGTATACTTCAGATAGCTGGATCCCAACATGATCGCCACAAAGATTAAATTTCAAATATGTTCATAAGTCACTGGAGTAATCGAACTGAGTCGGCAAGACTCTAGATATATATTATTGCTGCGAAATGGCTGCTTAAATGATGTTCCATTGCTGCTTAATTGCTGCTTAAATGATGTTTCATTGCTGCTTAATTGCTGCTTAATTGCTGCTTAATTGCTGCTTAATTGCTGCTTAATTGCTGCTTAATTGCTGGGATGCGAGGTTCAAAAGATCATTCTGGATGCAATAGAAAAAACATGAAATACAATAAAATCATATTAAAATCTAATGCGCGATACATTTACAGTTTACCTATTTTCTGCACTCGCATCTTCAATTAATAAAGCAAGAGAGAAAAAAAAAACTCCCCGTGAGGTTAATAGTTGAAAGCACATCTATTTATACAGAACTAAACTGTATTAAAGTTATAATTCCCTTAAGCGGCTATTGTATTAGGAAATAAACTTATAGATGAAACATTTAGTTGGCACTAGAACTTTGAAGATGGGCTTATTTAATAAGGTTAAATTTACACCACAATCCAGTGAACTAAATATGAAATAACTAGTCCCCTGATCACTCGAAGCTAAAGTATAAATTACCGTCTGCACAGAGAAAGAATTTCACTCCAATAGCCAACAATTTAGATGAAATCTAACAGGAATTTTTAACTATTTGCTAGTGAATCTTAGAATTCTGTCAGAACGAATGATACGTTGCCCTTTTCAGATTCTGTATTTATCTATTAGAAAGGCAAGATAAATGGTACATGTAAAAATTTCGCGCCTCTTCAATTCCCAGGGAAGTCGAAGTTATTTAGCCGCCATGCTAACCACGATGGCCCGACTGGCTTCCGATCTACGTTCGTTTCAGGCTACTCGCACGAGGATGTGAAATTCCGGCGAGACTAGCCTCGTTCGCGGTGAGTTTCCTGATTCCTCAGATCGTATCCGCTACGCCGAGCGTTCCGTCTTTCGGGCAAGTCTGCCGGTGGCCACAGAAGTGCGAAGTCTGCAAGAAGCTTTCTTCTGACCGCTCGTGTCCGTCTTGCGAGCGGTTCAGTGTTCGTACGGAGATGCTAAACTTCTGCTTCTCTGTTCTGGGGATCTTCTTTGACTGCTTTGATCATAGCCGCTACTCTTCGTTGATGAAAAGTTACAACAATACTGATGTTCAGGGATTCTAATGTTATGAAAAGCTAAAGTCCCTTTAATCATCCATCAAATCAGGGAAAATTCACTTGACAAACTAGACGTACGTCACAAGGTCAAACTTAGTAAAGAATGAAGCTGTAGATAATCTATCAAGAAGGGATTCAGGCAACGGTAACGGCTCCGCGTCTTGAATCGTGATATAATTTAATCGTCTGAAGTCTATACAAATGCGAATAGATTTGGTGTCTTTTTTCCTGATCAACACCATAGGAAAACTATATGGTGAGTTAGAAGGTTTAATTATGTTCAACCTAATCATTTGTATTATTTCTTCCTGTACCTGAGATTGTAAATGAATCGGTATAGGGTACGGTTTGAATTTGATAGGATTAAAATATGTTAACATGATATCATGCTGAATGATATCTGTATGCCCAGGAATATCCGTGAACACATCAGAAAATGATTGTAGTAACCCAGAAATCTGCTCTCTCTGATAAGAAGATAAAGTAGGAGCAATGGAAATATCTGTCCAGCTTTCAGTCGATAGAAGATGTACATCAGGTAAAGATAATATATGTTCACCACCATCAGAAAAATCTGAATTCTCCTCCTGAATAACTGCTAAGAAAGAAGGAGCGACGATCAACAGATTCGTCGATAGCTTCAAAGATAGGTTTCAGATGTGGAGGTCGAGTATGAAATTGTTGTAACATACTAATATGAAAAATTTTATCTTTTCCTTTAACAGATAAAACATAGTCAACATCTGACAATTTATCAACAATTGTGTCAGGACCCTTCCATGAAACCAGTAACTTATTGTCCTTGTTTGCTTCATCACCTGGCCATAATTGGCGCAGTTTCCTGTTTTGATTGATAAACAATCGAGCCTTTAATTTTGCTTTTTCTGACGACCCCACTGCTATTTTGCATGAGAATAATCTTCTGTCTTAAATTCACAACATATTGATACGATGTTTGAACCTCCTCATCCATGTTGGTTCCAATGAGTAATTGTTTTAAGATAGACATAGGACCTCTAGGCTTTGCACCAAGTACCAATTCAAATGGCGCAAATCCCGTGTTTTCGTTGAGAATTTCTCTATATGCGAAGAGAACAGCAGGCAATATTCTATCCCAATCATGTGGATACGTAGCCGTAACCTTGCCCAACATTTGTTTTAAACTCCTATTAAATCTTTCAATTTTACCATTCGCTTGAGCGTGATAGATTTAACTAAGCGATCTCTCAATCCCAAACATTTTCATCACTTCCTTCATAGCATCAGAAGTGAACTGGGCTCCCTGGTCAGATAGTATGTTTTCTGGAAAACCCAATCTGCTGAATACTAAAAATAGCGCATCCGCGACGTCAATAGTTAATGTTGATTTAAGTGGAATTGCTTCCGACCACCGGGTACACATATCAATGCAAGTAAGCACAAATTTGTGACCCCTAGCTGATGTGACTTTCAATGGACCAATAAGGTCAATAGCCATCTTTGCGATTGGACGCAAAGAAATATCAGATGCCTGGATAGGAGCATTATGTTTAGGTCGTTTTGTAGCGACAATTTGGCCCACTGCACACGTGCGACAAAACATTTTCACGTCTTTAGTTACACCAGGCCAAAAGAAATGGGGCAACACTCTTTGTTTTGTCCTTGCAATACCCAAATGACCTGTACAATTTATGTCATGGGCATGTCGTAAGACAAATGGTCTAAAGCAAGTGGGTACTATAATCTTTTTTTTTCACAGATGTATTATCCTGAAAATTTATAATTAAAATATCATTATTTAATGTGTACCAATGCCTAACCCTATCATCAAACATCATATGATTTGATTTTGTCATACGAAAAATGTTTTTCAGAGAATCATCTTCTTATTGCATTTGTATCAATGATTCTTTATCAATCATCTTCATCTGTAAATCATCATCATCTTCCAGCTGATCAATATCTTCCTTCTCATTCTCATTATCTCTATCATTATCATGATTTTCCTTTTCCATTGAATCTTCAGATTCCTGTCCATCACTCATTATCTCCTGCAGCATAATATCAGTGTGGTTGTGAGTATTCCTTTCAGCACTCGCCTGTGCTCTAGTAGTAACAGCATTTGCAGTTATTAAGTGGTGTTTTTCCCAATTTTCAATGTCTTCTCTAGAACATTCATGTAGAGCTGGGATATTTCCTAAAATTATTCCAGCAATAGGATTATTAATTAGACCCACAAGAGCTCTCCAGGTAAAATAGGGTGTATCCAGAAATACTTCCGTAGTTGGATAGTATTCCACTGTGCCACCAAATGTAATGCATTTCACTACTCTGCCTGTGCAATCCGATTGATCCACCAAAGATTTGCGCACAACGATTGTAGTTGAACCAGTGTCCCTCAAAATTGACACTAATGTATTGTCTACAAAACTTGTATCAAGTACCAGTGAACCAGTGCTTTCATATGAGGACATGACTGGTAAAGGATGTCCACATAAAAGTCTTGGTGCTCCCTGTAGCTGAAATAACGAATTACATTCAGTACAATTAGCACCGTTGGATAGATCAACACTGCAAGCATTTGCAAGAGCCACACCAACATTATTCTGAACTGCATTAATGTCACTCACATTTACGACAGCATTTGAACGTTCAGGGTTCCTTGACTGTCTAAAATTGTTGTTCCGATAAGAACCTCTATTATTACTGTGATTGTCATTATTTCTATGGAATGACCTTTGTCCTCTGCCCGATCTGTTATTATTATATGCTCCTCTATTTTGATAATCATTGGATCTGAATGATGACTGTTGTCCATAATATCCATCATCATTAGAGTTATAATTTCTCTGAGTCTGCTGCCAGTTTTTATTAAAATTGTACCTGCCTCTGCTATTTCCATAGTTAAAATTTTGGTTAATTCTATAGTTTTTGTCAATACTGTTAGATATTTGCCAAAGTGCATTACCATTTACCATCCTAGCAGATGCAGCTGGCAATGAATCGTTAATGTTACTTTTACTCAAGTTTCTATCTGGATGTGCAACTTGATATGTTCTACGGAGAGTTTCAAGATTAACCAAATTCTCAGGTTTTCTCTCCTGCAGAAATGACAAAAAGTCTCCACTAATTGACGACAAAGCCTTGTTTCTCAGAATCAAATCAGATAGTCCTTCAAAAGTTTTTTTCAATTTTGAACAACTCAGTCCATCTAGCAAAGTAAAGCTTACAAGCTGAAATGAATTCAGTAAAATCTTTTCCTGAATCTGGTAACAGTGACATAAATTTCATTCTATACCCATTATCATCCAATTGATATTTCTTTAATAACATGGCTTTTATAGCATCATAGTCTTTCTTAGTCTGCTCATCTAAGGTTAAGACTGAAGTAAGTGCTTCACCTACCAATAAGTTCATTAGCCTACTTGACCATGTAGTTTTATCAATCTTAAATTCTTGGCAACATGTCTCATATCTATTCAGATAGCATGATATGTCATCTATAGATGAGTTAAATTTTGGCAAATTTAACTTAAAAGGGAAAGAAAAATCTTTCTTCTCACCAGCACCATTCATAAGATTAACCAGTGGTTGCTGTAATCGTAATTTTTCAATCTCCAATTCCGCTAATAGAAGTTCCTGTTGTGCTCTTATCTCAGCCTGAGCCCTAGCATAGGCTAATTTTTCTTTTTCAATAGCCATCTCTTCTTCTCTTCTTTTTTCAGCCAATTTCTCCCTTTCAAGAGCCAATTCTACTTCTCTTCTTTTTTCATTTAATTCTTCTTGTCTTCTTTTTTCCAGACGATTGTAATTCTTCTTGTCTCCTTTCTTACAGTTTCATGAGTTCCTTGTCTACATACGTTTTCAAGGCTTCACCCTCCAAACCAAAATCTTTTCCAACCTTTACTAAGTCTTTCAAGGTTGCCATGATTTACAATTATTGTGCTTTTCAATAGCAAAACAATAATATAAATATATATTATATTATCAATATGTGAGTAATATGCTCAATACTTATTTCACCATTTCAAATTCACCCAACTGCATGTAATAGTAGATAATAATATAGATGTTATAGATATGGAGCAATAAACGACAATAGTACAAACATGATGATTAAATACAGTGACCAGAGCCAACAGAAGTAAATGCAAATAGAGAACTAAGGCAGAAATGTATGAATTCTAGAACAAATAAATAAAATGCAGCTCTATCACACATATGACAAGACAAGCACGAGTTTACAACATGTATGACATCTAATAAATCAAAGATAGCAAGGTTAGATGCACAATGTCAAAAACAAGAATGTAGAAAAATTGAATAAAAAATTACAAGTAACTTTACAACAATAACAAACTTGTACACTTAACAGTACTTTACAACTAACAAAAATAGGTCATGGTTATCTCAATTGCAGCAGATAACCCTCAGCGTTGTTATGCCGGCCCCGCTATTTGAGACAATCATACACCAAACCCTAAATAACGCCTATGAATTTCGCTCGACCATACATATTCGAGGTACTGAAAGAAATCCAAACGTATTACATACACATTAATGACATAAACACATTAAACATGTAAAGAAAAAGCCCTGGCAAACAAGATAATTTAGCATCACAGGCTGTATGTAGCTAAAAATTCACTTATCTGATTGCCAGTGAAAAATTTCCTCCTAGTTCCACCGCCTTTTCCTTCCAGGATCGATGCAAACCAGGTAAGCAGACAAACGTTAGGTCTAGAAATCTGTAACAGCTGACTCGAGCAGGACTCCACTTTGGTCTGTCAATGTCTTGAAAAACACCATCTTCGGCAATAAACATAAGATTTGAAACGAAGCAGGCTGCAGTAAATATAATAAGACTTGAATAGGTTCCTTTTTTGTCTGGAACAGAACAGTACTGCACTGCAAAACTCGATGCGTAACCTCTCACAGGCTAGCAGACGATAAAGTTCGCCATCTTTAAAATAGTGAACAGGGCACACACTCCCAAGCGACGACTGTGCAGAAAATTATTTTAGGCTGTAGATTAACGATCCTTTAGCATGGCCCCCATTTAAGATGAAGAGATTCCACCTTCAGATTGAAGCATTAATATTTGAGTTATAAGTTGAAGGTGTACTTCAGCGAGGTCCCTTCTTTCACAGCTTTATTTCAGTAGTTAGGATAAGGCATTTACATATGCCGGTAACAGTTTTATATTCAGCCTTGCTTGCACAAACCTGCTCTTCAACATTAAAGAAGTTGAGAAGGCCAGGTTGGACGATAAGACGACATCAATTTATTCATGGTACAAGCACCAGTATTATCATCCAATAAAGATATAAGACAGTGGCATAACCTAGCCAGTCTTGAGCGTCGCTATACAGTCTGCTAATAACAAGATGTCCTCGACATGTTGGTTGCAGAATTTATTTATTAAAATGCCCACTGACGTACATCTGAATACAGCATACTTTCTCTCAAATATAAATCGTTAGTATCGACCCAACGCAGCATGTGGGCGACCTAAATGTTGGAACACTTTAAGATTCTGTAGAATTAACACATTCTAGGAGCTGGACAAATATGCGTCCGTACACCTTGAAGAACACAGAAGAAAGGCCACGAAGGCTACTTGACTTTTGCCAAGCTGAGACCGGTGTGACTTCTGCTAAAACTGTACCAAAAGTCAGTGACGTACTTCCGGGTAACCCGTGGATACGTAAATCAACAAACATGGTATCCTCAGTCAATACCTAAATAATAAAGACCGATATGTTATGAGTTTTAATCATAACACTCGGCTGAGGCGTTATCGATAGATTAGGAGATTACATTTCATTCGAGAATGTCCTCATAAGCTAGAACTGAAAGGATGGCTTCCCAGCAGATAACTTGTTAATTTGTCTGGCCCTGACCGAAAATAGCTTTACTGTTTCCGCGCATATAAAAGGAAGAGATAAAGGAACGCTGCAAAAACAAATAACGATCTTGGACGTGAAACCGACGATGCAATTGATCATGCGGCTCAAATGCATGGGGTAGAGTGTGGCAATTAGCAAACCCGTCTCTTAGTAATTCAAAGAACCATTTACCCACACACTGAAAATACCATTCTTGAAATTTTGCCATCGCTAAAATTTCCCTCACTACTCTGTGAGCTTGACTTATTCAAGGAAAGCTTAGCGTACACTGCTGCTCATCTTAGGAACTATCTTCCACATGATCTAAATAACAACCTCAGTCTTATTCATAAAATCGTAGACTTTTCGAATACCTACGAGCTCTGATTACATGCTCCTTAATCTGATTATGTTTCTAAATAAATATATAACATCGAATGTAGGTTATAATGATGATGTTTATGCTTTTCAACATATTTTATTTCATGGTAATAATTAGATACTGTAAATGTAAGTATGAAATTATTTTACTTTTCCAACTTAGAATTCATTCAAATTGATATGTAAAATGTGTGTGAGAATAAATGAATTCAGTATAAAAGCCGTGAGAAAGTAAGGCAGAATGTCAGACGGGCTGGCGTGCTCAATTCTCAGCCCTTTGAAAATAAAGTTCCTTCCCTCCTTCGTTCTGTCCACGGTTTTTACTGAACACCATTAAATCAGCTGTCTTTTCAAATGCCTTTTCTATCTCATTGATACAGGTACTATAGGCTACGACAAGCGAAGGCCAGAAACAAATACAAAATGTTCATGAGAAAAGTTGGATCACTTCTCCTCAGAGATGCTACGAACACCCTAGCAGAAAATGCCACTTTACAAGAACAAAACCTGGAAGAATTCATCAATGATATATTTTCTTTCGAGAGTAATCTTGCCGAAATTGAGCTCAATTTTCCCTACGACTATAGAAACAAAAAGGTAAATTGTGATATACGTTTTAATTTTTTTCTTCAGCTTTAAAACATTAAATAGAGAAATAGCTCCTGATCATGTGTACATAGTGTATTACTTAAGACAACGTTCCACCTCTTTTCTTATTGCTAAGAGCGTTAGTTTGGAGTTGAGGGTGGTGGAGGGCGTTTTTTTCTTCTAAACGTGTAATTTTGAATAGAGTTAGAATATGCGGTTTGTATTACATTAAAATGCATAAAGCCAAAAGGTGTTCTGTATTTAACATCACAGAATCGACATCACTGCACTCAGGACAAACATATAAGTTCTCAATCTTCCTCAGCAAATGTCTAACGGTATGAATGCTAACTGCTGCTTTAGCGTGCTGGTTGTATACACTACCGATGAATCCTCTCATACGTCCTTCCCTGCTTGTTGTGGCAAAGTTTAACATTACCGTGGGAATTATTTCTTGGAATGCAAAATATTCCACTAATTGGAAACGCTGGTTCAAAGGTTCACGTATGAGGGCCGCTGCTCATTTACATACTAAATTAGCAGTTGAGCAGAAGTGTGTAAGGTCAATGTGAAAATAGTTTTATTGTGAAGAAATTGATGTACAGAAATGGACTATACTTTGCCAGGTGTTCTAGGGAAAGCACATGTTGTGTGGAATGATGGAAGAAGTAAGTGCATGCAATAGTATCGGAGTTTTATCGAGTAACTGTGTCAAATGGTTCGCAGTATGACAAATTTGTCTCTTTCATAAATCATATAAAATTGAAAGATGCACAAAGGAAAGAAAATTTGATATGGAAATAAAGCTACCCTTCAGCTGGGTGAAACGAGACATGTACGAAAGCTACAAGTGTTGTGGAAGGAAAGAACGAAGCACAGATGTGTAAGGCATTAACACAGTTTGAGAAAATTCATTCGAAAAGGCCAGTCTGAAACTGTCGCTTAAATTTGATGACTCATTGCTGCAACTGGCGCTCGGCGGTTGCTTATAAAAGTGCGGCACGTTTGAACATTGGACACACACACGAAATCAGAGAAGACAGAGGACTAAAGGATAGAGCGAGTCACGTATTCTTTAACCGTTTTCTATTTGTGATAGCCTGACTTTGCCAGACTTGGTCCTCTTGGTGTATTTCTGAGAAGACCAGAGAGTGAGTAGGGCTACTGTGCATATTTTGTAAAATAATTGCATTTTTTCTTGCAGGTTGTGTATAATAAATTTAAATATGCCACTTCATTTACCAATCATGCTACGGAATGTATAAAAGACGAATACGATGGATGGCAAGTGGAAACCACACCAGATAACAAAAATGTATATCTTAAGTCCCATATGTCCGAATGATTCTGTTTCTCATGGACTACTACTGCACTTTCCAGAGCTGAGTGGCAAGATAGCAGATATAAGAAAGGACTATGTAACATAATTTGATATAAATGGATGATGTAATATAAATGTACCGTGAATCATATCATTTGAATTTGTGTTTGCAAGTAGTCAATCACCTGAACTGACTAACAAGGTAACCAGAAACACATGTGCGCACTCATACACGTGCATTACTGATGACACTACTGAACAACCATACATTAGTCCAGTGGAACTCTTGGGAAGAGGCTAGCCTCAGGCTTTATGTTGTTTCAGGTTTCGGAGCGAGAGAAAAGATATAATGATGATGATATCCTGGACAAAAGGATGTATCAAATGATACCAAGATAGTGCCAGAAAAGAGACTAGTCATAAAAGAAATACCCCATTCTCTGAAAAGAGTAATGGTGTATCGACATCAAAGGTATAGTTAAGCTGTATAGGTTCCTAGATGAGTTCGTGCCCCTCTCCAGACTAACCTTAGACTATAACTCTGCTAGGGGTACTTAACTTCTTCTCTGATCCTTAGCCGCCGACCGTCAACGCAGTCAGTGGCCATCAGGCCTGGTGGCGTCTTTGAGGTCACAAAAAATTGATTCCACTTTGCTCGGTCGGTGGCCATCCTTCTTACAGTGCCCTAACTGTAGTTCATTCTTTGCATCTCAGCCTTTACTGTCCTTCGCCAAGTTGTTTTTTGTCGGTCTCTCTTTCGTTGTCCTTCAAGTGTCCATAGCATAGCTGTTCTTTTGATGGCATTGGGGTCTCTTCTGAGGACATGGCCAACCCAGCTCCAGCGTCTGCCAGGCTATGATGGTATGCATGTCCTCTTGCTTGCTCCGAGTAAGCAGCTCCTGATTGGTGATGGTATTAAGCCAAAAGATTAGGATAATTATTCTTACGCATGTTGTGTGAAAAGAGGACTATTTCGACATTTTATTCTCTGTAACTCTCCGGCATTCCACAGCATAGAGAAGCACAGAAAGCATACAGCTCTGATATAATCTTAATGGTGGGATTGTGCTGTTCTGAGAGGACTTCTAGATGTTGTTTAGACTAAAAAAGGCTGTTCTTGCTTTGTTCATTCTGTTGTTGATGTCTTTGCTTGCTCCGCCGTCTGGTGTTACTATGCATCCTAGGTATGTGAAGGTGTCTGTCTGTTCCAGTTGCTCATTCCTTAGTGATATGGGCTCAGGGTTGCTCACATTGAGCGTCATGACCTCTGTCTTCTTTAGATTGATGTTCAAGCCCACCTGCTGGCTATACTTATTAAGTCTATCTGTTTTTTCCTGGATGTGTTGATGCGAATGTGCTAGTAGTGCAATGTCATCTGCATATTCCAGACCTTCCTATTTATTTTTGTTTTGTTGGATAATTTTCAAATAAATTCAAATTGATTATATATATATATGGTTTCACTGACAAGTATTTATGTTACATTTAAAGTTAATTAAAGTTCATCTTCATTTGTTTTCTTGATCTTTGATGAAAACTGTCTTTCTTCTGTGCTAGAACAAATGTTAATATTTTATCACAAGTTATATTGGCATTTGCTAAGTTCTTTAACAACACATACTTGTTTCGTCATTTCAATGTTCACTTGTAGAGAATAAACTCGTAGCTTATTTGTTCCATAGTCTTAAGATTCTTGTAGTCTTAAGTTTTTAACTTCTTTTGAGTGGTATGGTTTTTTGTAGAGTAGCCCCAAACAAGGCTACTTATCTTCGAAATGTTCTTCTTGGCCAGGTCCAGCAATGGAACTGGAAAGAATCCCACAACTGTGGTTCTTCCAATCTTAAAGGTGGCACTTTTAAAGACCCTCTGATATTTCACAAGGGCTCAGAACAACAAAAGCTTCTTCCAGCTGACGTAGGCACGTAGAATTTAGTAAACTCTTCAAGGCAGGATATAACTTGAAATACAATATATGTAACCTACGTAGTATCTCTCACTGACTTCCTAACCAGTAAGGAGGTAAGATGAGATAGATCAGACAAGATGTGGTTACTCATGAGAATCATAGTAAGTCAACAATAACATAATTTATTAAATTAAAAGCACACTATTCCAGTAACTCTCTGGTTACAGTTTGTCCGTGATTTACTTCCTCACAATCAGATGGTCTTGTGGAAAGAGTTACGTTATAACTCAATTTGTACAGAAAAATAATTTCTTTCATTCTTTCCATCTTTCCAATAAGGAGGTCCATTCCAGCAAGCTTAACATCTTCAAAATACTTTCCTACAACTAACATCACAATCTACACGCCCATCTGCTTTCATTTCAAAATTAAATTGAGCTAACACAGGTTTGAATTTCCACCAAGAATTACATAGTGATTTCACACACACGTATCCGCTTCTCTAAGGCACATATTAATAATACAATTATCAATACATATGTAATTAATTTTTTTTAACCCTCAAATACATTCAGACCGGCTTGTAATGGCTCTACATACTGTGTTAACCTGCAGATGGCAATGGAGTCTGGTAGTCGACGATTTCGCTCTTGTCTGAAGTTTGAATTGTGTGGCAAGTGTTTTACTATTGGTACCATCCGCCTTTTATAAGTCAAGGTTCCTCGTACGAGAAAGCATCAAGGCCAAAGTATTTTGTAGACTAGTAAAAGTGGAAATCGGTTGCGTTCTGTGCTAGTATGAAAAACCTGAAATCGTTCTAGTTTCTTTATCTCTGAACGGATTTCCTTCATCCAAAGCTTATATTATTCTTAGGGTTTAGCTCTACCTATCTTTTGTATGTCTAGATTAAACCGACTTTTCACTGGAGCAGCCTAAACATGGCAAAGCACAACATGTTTTAATCTCCGATGCCTTAAATACACATTTTCTTCGGTTCTACACCACTTCCAGTGACATTATAAATATATGTCATTTCCTTATGATTCCTATTATCGAATTATGTTCCTCATCATTGATATATTCCGTTCATATCTGCACATTGCCTATAGAAAAACTGTCAACGTCTACATTTTCTCATCTTCCTGCTATAAGGCTTTACACATTATTAGCATTGCGTGACCCGAGCTGCCGTTTTGATTGGTTGTTTGGCTTCTCGGAATGTCTGTGCGGTGAAATGTTTTGAATGAGGGCCGAGGTAGTATTAAGATTTCACAATAGATAGCCCCCCCCCCCCCCCCCCCCCCCCCCCCCCCCCCCAAATTTAAAAGCGCAACCTATCAGTAGTTGTCCAACAGTGGCCACAACTCAAGAGTATCTAAATGGGTCGTCAAAGGTGTCTACCTTCGCGCAAGATTACTCTTGGCAGAGATGTAGATAGAAGAGTAATGACGTTTTCATCTTAAGGGAGTTTTCACTAGATAATTCAGAAGTCAAGAACAATGCTGCTCAGCGCTGAACATTTGTTAACTTATACGAGTATCTGTCAGTCATCTTTCGTGAAGGATTTAAATTTAGATACTCTTGAGTTGTGGCCACTGTTGGACAACTACTGCAAAGCAGGGGAGGCAATCCGTGACAAAATCAGAAGAAAATGGAATCATTATAAATAAATTGATTTTAATTGTAACTTGGATTTTGTTAATTTCATAAAGTTACCATTGAGTTCAATTGGAAATTCCTTGTTAACTCTTACTATACGGGAGCTAAAACCGCGTTTTTACGCGCTAGTTTAGCTATCGTTCCCGTCGCGCACCACTTGAACTGGCGAGCCTGTAAAATTGGTACTAAACCCGCGCCACTTCACGGGGCTTGACGGATAGTAAGAGTTAATTAACGCATAAGATAGTTGTTACGATGTAGCAAGTGTAATTTGCTGGGGAGGTTAAGATGTTACCTAAAAGGAAAGAAAGCTGTGTCTGTGCCAACCGCGTGAGGTCAAGCAAATGAAGGCCCCTGACTCTAAAAGATGATGATGATGAGTATTATCAGGGAACCTAACGCTACCTCCCTAGATCTCACACGGTCCGTATTTTAATTCTAGTGGCTGGTGTCTGATGTGACTAGTGTCTAGGGGTGAAATGACAATGGTGGTACATCAACACAATACACTTTAACTCACTCTAAGAAAATGATTAAGACTGTGGTTAAAGTTTTCTTTAAAATTGAATTCTTTTCTTTGTACAATTTAATCTGCCTGTCCTGCCATCTCTTTTGGACAGGTCTTTAAAAATGAGGAAAATATATTTTACATATACTGATTAACTCTTACTATACATGAGCTAAAACCGCATTTTTACGCGCTAGTTTAGCTATCGTTACCGTCGCGCGCCACTTCACGGGGCGAGCCGTAAAATTGGTACTAAACCCGCGCCACTTCACGGGGCTTGCCGGATAGTAAGAGTTAACTAAAATGTTTGGACTCTTTGTCCGATAAGTATAAAGTCACTATATTATTCATGTTGGTGTATTCACAGACTAAAACTTTAATAGTTACTAGTGTTAGTCATTTGTTAGGAGGAGCTGTTGTTTCATCACGCCCCATATAATTCTGTTTATTCTTGGAAATAATTTTTAATTGAATGAAGTGTCAGAAGTCTCAGATGTTAACACATCACCTGGGATTCTTGGTATGAAGATAACAAGTCAGTATGTCGCTGCAGAGAATATATAGATCAGCACACACAAGCTCCTTCAGGCTATCTGCTGACAGCATAAACTTTTGAAAGGAGACTTTTTTTCTTTACAATCACTCATCAGGTTTCCTGTCACCGGCTGATAACAGAAAATAAAAAACCCTGCAATAAAAGACACCCTGGCCTTTTCACATCTGATCACAATTTCTTATCACTATTGTACACATGATGGTATGGGGTCAGCCTCTTGTGCATACAGGTGCATCAGCCCCTTATTTATATGACTCACACCTTTCTGTGACCGCACCTCAGGTCCCTATGGCAGATTATCGCCACTGTACTTTTCCATAGTTTTCTTCAATACAATAACGTGGAGAAACCACATCTCCTTTTGTATGATTTTCTTTTCTTTCTTTAATTATAAACGCTTTAGGCATATTGAAGAGTGTTCATGGAACACTGAGGCTTACTAACATCTTCTAATACAATAATATTAATACAAAATCATAACAATATGCAACAGTCAAATACAGTTCAATGTGAGGATTCAATAATGTTTGCTCCCGGCATGTCCTTCACTTTTCCCAATAGCAGTATCTAACTTTTGCAGTTTTAATCAAGCATGTTAATACATAAATCATTCTTACCACAAATTCAAAGAAATATGTCACAAATAACGTTGACTGGCAAAAGATATGGCCTCAGTTTTCTCTGCCCTGTCCAGACTGCGAATTTAGTATTTAATTTTACAATTTTTCACATCTGCTCTCAACGTACTTGTTGATATAAAAATTTCTTGTCAAATGGCCACGAGACTCCTAAGCCTTTGGCCAATATCTATTAGAGCTGGCCAATGAAATCAGGCAACTACCAAATTTTGAATTTAGTTTCGAAAAAACAAAAACAAAATTCCAAACAAACTATGTGTCTCTTAGTCCATTGGTCAGTCTGCGTTAATTATGCCAATACAAAAAGATGTTTAGTTGTGGTTAACATTTTCCTATCTCACCCCGTTACTCCTATACTCTTATACCACCCAATCGGATTTGAATTACTCCAATGCCTCTTTTTAAACTTGCGTCCCCAATAACGTTATGTGTAACGAGCAAGAACAACAGTCTGTCCGTCCTAACGTGCGTAGACATATAGTATTATCTCAATAATTTGGCTAATAATTGGACTACCATATATATTAAAACATAGTTTTGCTCAGGAGACAATACGCTATCCTAACCTCTGATTTTTATGGTCAGTTCATTGTGGTTTAGATTTTCCGTTTTGTCACTGTCAATCGTCAAATATAACTTTTACACAATTCGGCCATCTTTCCCCCTCATTCTCTATCACTTTTTTCATTATTCAAATAAACCAACTAGTTTGAGTGACGTCAGAAATACACTACGCGGCGAGAATTTAAACTGTCTGTGTGTTTATATTTGCTGGCTTTGCCCACAGCGTGTATATAGTAAAGGAACCGCGTGCAGAGCGAAGAGGAGTTTTTCAAAACGTTATGTAGTATTGGCGTTAATTATTACAATCGTTTCGTTCTTACTACTGGAAAATGTCAAAGTTACTACTAATTATAACGTTAAAGTTAACATATTACGTTAATTCAGAACGTTAGTTTGGTGTCACACTTCTGGCAGATCGTTAATTATAAGTCTTGCCTCAGTTTCGTGCAGCAGATTGGGCTAGATGTTAAAATGTTAATTGTACGTCTCGAAACCGAAACTAAAAGGCAATTTAGATTTTACGACGGGTCATGTTTTAAGCATTTCCACAGCACCAAAGGAGGCGCTCTACTGGCGTTGAAGATGTCAATAGTCAGACTGCTGCGGGCGGGTTTATTTATTATCATAGGACTAAAATCTTACTGAAATTAGCGATTATCTCACAGATTTCGCTACACACCTCCCTTCCTAAAACATGCATCCATTGCAGGTTACAATCTGTGAGATAACTTAGCGCAAATGAAGTCCTACGCGTCTTTCTGATGAATACTCTGCCTTTATATTTATCATGGATTGATGCAGGTGGGTCAATTCAAAGTAAGCACTACTTACGAAGGTTGCCTCAGACCTCTGCAATCCAAGAATCTATTTCAGTTGTAGAAACCTGGTTATTTTTGGGAGTGGTTTTTTGCCACCACTGTTGAAGACCACCAAAATAAATGTTGCAGATCATAAATGGGTTAGCACTGTACTGTCACTGTGTATAAAGTCTGTGGTGAGTGGTATAGAGGGTACAATCACTCACACTGTACTGTCAAGCATAGACCACGAATCAGACTGGTGTTCATTTCCAATTGACAGCACATAATTTGATCACACAGTAACATCAATCAGGTACGATACACTACACAGGTACAACAGCATAAAAAAATCCGATAATAATCAATTGCGCAGAATGTCATAGCTCTCCAGTATGATGTAAACCCTGTTTACATCACAGTTCTAATGTTACATCAGTAAATCCGCCAGAACGACTGCTGACAATCACAGTACTAATAGTTATTTGGCCTCAAAAATACATTACATCTTAGCGCTAGTTAATCCATCAAGAAGACTGCTGGAAATCGCAGTGCTGATAGTCATAAGACCTCCAAATACATTACATCTTAGCGCTATTAATCCATCAAGAAGACTTCTGGCAATCGCAGTACTGATAGTTATAAGGTCTCCAAATACATTACATCTTAGCGCTATTAATTCATCAAGAAGACTGCTGGCAATCGCAGTACTGATAGTTATAAGACCTCCAAATACATTACATCTTAGCGCTAGTTAATCCATCAAGAAGACTGCTGGCAATCGCAGTACTGATAGTTATAAGGTCTCCAAATACATTACATCTTAGCGCTAGTTAATCCATCAAGAAGACTGCTGGCAATCGCAGTACTGATAGTTATAAGGTCTCCAAATACATTACATCTTAGCGCTATTAATCCATCAAGAAGACTGCTGGCAATCGCAGTACTGATAGTTATAAGGTCTCCAAATACTACTCCTCTTTTAGTGATTTCTCACAAGACTGCAATAATCTCGCCTACACTCCAAAGCCTTAGGAACATCTCCTTAAATAAAGTTCTCTTATCTGCAGATAATCACAAATAAATAGGCAAATAATAGGCAATGATGCCTGTACCAAAATCCACAGGTACACCTAAATAATCAACATCTTTCCCGAACACTACCCTGGGAACACACACAACACACAGAGCTGACTCTCCAGTCAACGTCCAAACTTAGACTCCTACTCAGACTGCCACGGGATCACACATCTCCCGCTAAAACAGTCACCGGACTCGGCTGTTCACGGACTAGCCGTGAGCTATTCACTACACCACGAAACCAGTACAGAATAACTAAATGACTAGCGCTCACGACGTTTTCTGTACTCTCTGTTTTCTAACATATAAATGTTTAAACGGAGAAAAAAATGATTTATCATTTTTTTGAAAAACTACATCAACGAAAAATGAGGGGTCAGCGAAGCTCTAATATACGCCTACAACAATTGTTTTATGTTAAGGTCAAAAATAATACATCGACAAATAATAAAGCAAGTGTACAATAAACAAATTACACAAAATAATCTGGTAAGTACACTGAAATAATCATTTACCAAACAAAGTTAAGTATGTTTACTGTAGACCAAGCAGGATACAATAAATAGAAAGTAAAGTCAAGATCAAACAAAAGAAGTATGATCAACACTGAAAATCAGCAATGAAATCGAAATAGGAAGAAAGATCCATAATACCTAATAGTAACAATTAAGCTAATCAATTCCTTGCATAAAATAAATAGAACTGTCACCAATAGTTACATATACTAATCCATATTACAATACAAAGGATGGAAGTATAAGAAGTGTAAGAAGTAAACGTATACAAATAGAATCAAGTAACATCCAGATGAAACATGGAAGCATAATCAAAGTATAAACTGCTACAAAAGAAATGGAGTGAAACGAAGAATCATCCGAAAAGGAAGAAGGAAATTCAAAATATGAATGCATAGAAAGACGACAACAATACATCCCAACAACTATCCAACCAAACAACGCATAATAAATAATTTAGCCAAGTTACAAAACTTATTCATAACTAAAATGACTTATCACAGGCATCACACAAAAAAGTGCGATATATAAACAAAATATCACAATCTCAAAAAAAAAATATTACTATCTTAAATGTGGAAATATCAACATATATTATTACACCTTATTAAGCGCTTTGGCGCAGAAAAAATATAACAATGTCAAAGAAAAATACATTTCCCTAAAAACTTACAATACAAAAAAGTTTCTTAAAGCTAAGTTAAATAAAAATAGTATTTTAATTTTTTTCTAGATTAAATCTATAATTAATATACCAAAAATGAAATCATCTTTAACAAAATGAATGACATCTAACAAAAAAAGAATTCCTATTCTTAAGTAGACTCATAATAAACGCATACTAGTTTAAACAGAATTCGGCACACAAAAAACACATGGTAAACAAAATACCCAAAAATATGCATAACAACTTGTAAACATATAAGCATAACATTATTTAACAAACAAAAAAAAATCTGCTTTGAAAAAAAAATGTTACATGTTTAAACGGCAAAAAATCAAATTTTATAAATTATTAAGTATTATGCTATAGGCAAAAAAAAAAAAAATCAGAAACCAATGTTTCAAAATATGTTTTCAAATTCAAATATAAAATCATAAATAACACATACAAGTTTAGTTTCAAAATTACATTTCACAACACAACAATTACTGCATATAACCTCTGTATATTGTAATATATTAATTAGACATAGCACCAGAATACAAGAAAAGAAAAGAAAATTTAATGAATAACAAGACTCTTTGAAGCAACTAACGCATATTCCTCGCTAATGAGTTTGTGCATATGGCTGGCAATCTCATCATGTACAAAATTATTGTAAGAACCAACGCTGCCAAAACATAACAATGTTTGATGTATCAACTATCATAGCTTCAAACTTCACAACGCAGCACCTATGGTGAAACATAATATGGTCTAAGTGCAATAGTCTTCCGACTAGCGTATGAAAATATCATAAATCCACAATCTCATTACAAAAATTAAAGATAAGTCACAACAAAGGGATGTGATACAATTTCATTGCAATCATAATACATATAATGTTTATCCACAAAACAATCTTGAAAACAATAATATAGAGTTACAACAGTGCATACATATGAACATACACAATACGACATTATGTAATGTATGGTACTATATAATACAATAATTCATTATCCAAAAAATAAATTAAGTATAAGAAACACTGTAGCAATCTTAAACCAACTCCTAAAGAGAAAAAAAATAAATAGGGCACCACTCCGGTTTCCTTGATAGTATTCTGTAAACCGCACGGGGTGACGTCAAATAACACGAGGTCAACAGGCTGGCTGGGCTGCGTTTGATTAGACACACGGTCGTAAGGTGACCTACATTCCTCTCACAGGTAACAATAACTTCGGCGCGAAGATTCTTAACGCAAAGCCAAATGCTATGGGAAAATACAAATGAAAATTTATATTTTGATCAACTTGTGAGATTTGTTGAGGTAAAACGGATAGTTAGTCTCACATTTACCCAAAACTTGTGGCAGTGAAAACGTCTGGTGATGCCATCATTTCCTCATCACATAGTAGATAACACAGAAGGATAGGAACATCCTGACCGAAAATGAAGGTCATCACAGAAGTAGGCTGAAATAAAATCCTACTTACACACAACGAGATATTCTCTCGAACTCAAAATGCATAACAAGCAGTAGTATTTGATGGATTTTGTTGTGTTCTAGAATCATCATTATAAGGCTGATAACCTTTATTGTAGTTATTTCTTTCCTGTTTCTATTCTCCTTTGTGACAATATGCTTACCAAATTGCTCAGTACTAGTGATAACAAAATCCTTATAGTTATCAACATTTTGGGCACAAGTATTACTAATAGCTTTGTCCCTTATTATCAGTTTATCAAAATTTCCATAATCAGAATAATGGTTGGTCTTTCGAACTTTAACTTGACAGTTATCTCCATTTTTTTGTAATCTACAATACTGACTGTTAAAGTAGAATTATCTTTGCTGGCCTGACGCCAAGAGTCAGTAATGTTAGCAGTAGTAGTACGTGGAAAATTTTATTTGCCACGTAAGGATTTACGTCCACCATGTTCGATTTTCGTATCAGCAAAAAGTGTAAAGGGCTGACTTCTTGTTTGTTTTACTTGGTGATGAACAACTTTCTGTCTAGCATTGTCAACATTGACAGTGAACAACCCCTTGATGCCTAAAACAACATCTACCAAACCATCCACTCTATTTCTTAGTTCAGTAATCTCAGTAATTTTAAGTGAGATATCCTCGCTTAGTTTCTTATTTAAGTTATCACTTATCATAACTTTGCATCTCTCTTCTGTGAGTAATTTCTCAATATCAGTCATTTCCTCTTTCTTAAACGATAACTCCTCTACTCTCTTTTCTACATCCTTTTCTTTGCTTTCTCTCCTCTGTCGTGCCAATTTCCTTAATCTTTTCGTTTGCACCTCTGCTATCTGTGGCTGAAGTCGGGCCACCTGGGCTTGAAAACCTTCGACTTGAGCAGCTTGTGCTCTCAACTGTGTTAATTCCAGTTGAAGTGCTTTGATCTTATTATCATAGCTATTTTTAAGCTCATCAATTTCCTCCAGAGATACAATATTCTTCTTTATAGCAACACTTTGTAAAAAATCCACCTCACTTCTTAAATCCACAATTATTTCTTGTTAAGACTTCTTATCTTGCCTGGCGTGAACTTTTAATTTGCAACACATCTCTTTCTTTTCTTCAATTTCTCGAGTGAGATTACATACTTCGCTATTCTTGTGTTCTATCTGAACTTCGAAATCTTTTACTTTACTGCACGCAGAGTCTAATGCTGTTTTTCACCAGCAAGCTCCAAGTTTGATTTATGTAACTCACTTGTGAGCTTAGACACTGTTTCTTGTAATTTATTCTTGTCAGCACTATCCTGCAAAAAATGTGCCCTTTCCTGTAGAGCAATCTATTTGTTTTTCTTCATCCGCTCCTTATTTCTTAATTTCTTTTTGTTATCATCCTGCCTGTTGTTACGGATTATACTGTGTAAAACCTCATGCATAAAATTGTGTCTAGCCTCAGTATAATTGCACACAAACGGACGCAGGTATGCTAACACATCCGCCAGATCTCTAGCCATGATCAGTTAAGGACCTGAACGAAAGCTATCGTTAGCAAAACCACATAAGGCTTCTACTGCATTAGACAAAAAACCATCCAGCACGTATTTCTCAAGTGCTGGGCCTTGTAATCCATCACCATATTTACCTTCTTCAAATACATAATCCAACCCAGGCCTCATATCGTCTGGATACATATCACAATCCATGGTGATTCAATCACTGAGTGTACTTGATGTATTGACCACTTATAATTATCGCCACAACTACCTTTTCACCTCAGACAATTATTTTCTTTTCAAGATATTCAAAAATATACGCTAATAAAGTAACATACGTTCTTGTGCATAGACTTTTATTTCAATTCTCAATTATTATGCACTAAATCCTATACTTAACAGTTAATAGAATACATAATACGTGATATGAGAAGACTTGATAGCATACATATATAAACACAGTTTCCACAACAACAAAAAACCACTTATCTTGCAAATAGTCCCTTCTTTTCCCGTTACAACCGATGGGCATCAGACACACCATAAGCAGACTCCCATGTCAACTCTCACTCCACCTTGACACAGTATGCTATGTTGTCGTACACAGCACAGGAAACTGGAAACTGGAAACAGTATGCCATGTGATCGTACACAGCACAGGAAACTGGAAACAGTGCACGTACTAACTTGTTCCCTCTGTAGATATTCTGTTTACTTGATAGGTGGTGCAATCGCGATTTCTATTAATGATGAAAATGGTAACAAACATGCCAAGTTGGGCGTCAATGTTAAATGGGTCAACGTTATGTTCTGAGTACCCGCCACACAGGCAAACACTGTAGAAAAAAGGCCACCTGGCAAAGTCGGGCCGTTCTATATACATATTAGCCACGCCCACACATGGCTATCCATTGCTCTTATCACGCGAATTCGTGGTCACTACGCCCGAAAAACTGGGCCGCCACTGATAAAGATAATCTTGGATAATATATTGCCTGTAGATTTATTGCTGGAGAAGTATTGGAGGCTAAAGTGATTAGACTGTTGTAGTACATGCGCCCAAACAGAGCAGCTGATAAATAGGTTATGACGCGAATGTTGTAGGAATACGATCCAAAAATAACTGGAAACCACCAACTGAAACCTGCCTATTTTTTTGGGAGTGGTTTTTTGCCACCACTGTTGAAGACCACCAAAATAAATGTTGCAGATCATAAATGGGTTAGCACTGTACTGTCACTGTGTATAAAGTCTGTGGTGAGTGGTATGGAGGGTACAGTCACTCACACTGTACTGTCAAGCATAGACCAACGAATCAGACTGGTGTTCATTTCCAATTGACAGCACTTAATTTGATCACACAGTAACATCAATCAGGTACGATACACTACATAGGTACAACAGCATACAAACATCCGATAATAATCAATTGCGCAGAATGTCATAGCTCTCCAGTATGATGTAAACCCTGTTTACATCACAGTTCTAATGTTACATCAGTAAATCCGCCAGAACGACTGCTGACAATCGCAGTACTAATAGTTATTTGGCCTCAAAAATACATTACATCTTAGCGCTAGTTAATCCATCAAGAAGACTGCTGGAAATCGCAGTACTGATAGTTATAAGACCTCCAAATACATTACATCTTAGCGCTATTAATCCATCAAGAAGACTGCTGGCAATCGCAGTACTGATAGTTATAAGGTCTCCAAATACATTACATCTTAGCGCTATTAATCCATCAAGAAGACTGCTGGCAATCGCAGTACTGATAGTTATAAGACCTCCAAATACATTACATCTTAGCGCTAGTTAATCCATCAAGAAGACTGCTGGCAATCGCAGTACTGATAGTTATAAGGTCTCCAAATACATTACATCTTAGCGCTATTAATCCATCAAGAAGACTGCTGGCAATCGCAGTACTGATAGTTATAAGGTCTCCAAATACTACTCCTCTTTTAGTGATTTCTCACAAGACTGCAATAATCTCGCCTACACTCCAAAGCCTTAGGAACATCTCCTTAAATAAAGTTCTCTTATCTGCAGATAATCACAAATACCAAACCAGTACAGAATAACTAAATGACTAGCGCTTACGACGCTTTCTGTACTCTCTGTTTTCTAACATATAAATGTTTAAACAACTCATAATCAAACAAACCAACAAGCGCCACAACCCTAATTTCACTCTGTACAATCAGCATAGTACGGATCACTTCCCTTTGACCTTAACAGTTATGTTACTGAACAGCTGCAAGTGTTACTGCTTGTCTAATGCTGATTATAAATCACTTTTTCACCATTACTTTTCCTGAGTTTGTCTCATGACATGTCCAGAAGTTTTAGACCACCCTCAAGTTTGCAATAGTTCTGAGGAGAGAATCTATAAAATGGTGATGGCAGAGTTATGTAGAGGATCTAATAATTCCTTTATCAGCCTGGATAAAACACTCGGAGTATCCTCAAGTCCAAAAGGCAACCTAGGGATTCATTATGCTCCTCCGAAATGTTCACAGCCAACCATGTGTCTGCGCTCCAGCTGACGTTAGTTAGGAAACATCCTTTAATAATATTCATATATGATTCTATAATGTTCCACTAAAATTGAGGCCATATTCACCAACTGTCTTCTCCGCCTAACAACAATTTTTGGTGAAATAATATAATAGGTGGGGAAATGAATTTCTGCATCAGAAATCAATTCGCCCTGTTTTAGCATTGTTATAATATGGGGGTGATCTCCAGCCAGGGTCCGTACAATACTTCCCCGTGGACTGTGTAGGGTCGGTTAACTACCAATGTTACCTGTGCCCTTATAATGCTAAATTAATAGCCATATTGTGAAGCGCCTTGAGCATTTTCCCAATTGCTCACTCGTCCACTCCCCACTTTTCTTCTGTTAACATTTTGTTTCGGGTTCAAATCTGGCGGATTATCTTCAATGCTAATGTTGGCCAGCTCACGAAAAGCGGCTTCAAACTGAGCCTGGGATGACTGTTCTTTGTTTATGCGTTCTCTTGGTGCCATACGCAGAGATGCTAAAGTAAAGGTTTTCGGGGAAGTCGGGTTGTGAAAAGCGGCGTTCCTATTCACTTTATCTACCTTTCCCTTTTTATTCTTCCTAGTAGTTTCAGGCCTACTTTCACCGGAGTACTTGGGTAGGTCCTGATAATGTTCCCAACTTGTGGGCTTTCCTTTTTTATTTTTAGACCCATGTGTTTTAGAATGCTTGGCTGGCATCTGGTTATTAGTTTTCCACCCTGTGGAATTTACCTTGCAGCACTGGTCACAGGCCTCAACAAATTTTTCAATGTCTTCAGCTATGCCTGGCCAGAAATAAGCAACAGATGTCTTTTGGCGTGTGGTACCCATCTTCTGGTGTCCGCCTTCTGGTACAACATATGCTTGTGCCATCACCTGTTCCATATAACTCTTGGGCAGCACTAGCTGTCCCTCCCTGTTGGATCCTGCTCTAGCTTTCTTGTAGAGCAGTCCCTCCTTCATATAGAATTTCCCTTTTCTAGGGTGTGTATGGCTTTTTGGCAATTTGCCAAAGCAAGGTTGTAATGTTTTGTCCTTTGCCTGGGTCTTTCTCATTTGTTTAGGATGAATGTTTGGTGATGGTGTGTCCTCCTTTCTAGGAGTCGACCTGACCTGGAGCGTGGCCATTACCACAGGTTTTACAGGGCTTCCTAGAAAAACATACTTACTTCCTAACACCAGCGGGTAGTTAGGGTCGTCACACACGGCTGCTCTAATCACTCCTTCCACGTACCTAGTCTTAACATTTATGTTGGCTACGGGAAGTGTTATGGTGGCTATTCCCTTTACGGCCCCTTGCATCTCCACTTTCTCTGTGGTATACTGGTTAGGGTGCACCAGGGTTGCACTCACAACCGAGTCATATTCCCAGCCGGAATCGTAAAGGCACCTGACTCTGGTTCAATTACATGTCACTTCTTCACAGATGGGGGGGGGGGGATGGTGAAGATTAATATGATTCTCTGTCAGTTTCTTCCTCCCCTTGTCCACTGTGATCATGCATGCCGCTTTATATGGAGTAACATTCCTACCACAGTCAATTGTATTATGATTATTCATCCTGCATATTTTACTATATTTTCCTTCCTGTCTGAAGGGTTTCCTATCATTGAATTGTGGGTTTTTGTTTTTATATCCATTGCGTGGCCTATCAAAATGGGGTTTTCCTCGGTTAGGTTCCCTATTATGATTATAATATTCACCTTGGTCTGGAGGGTTTCAATTATTGTCCACCTGTTTTCTTTTACTGCCCGCTACTTCTGCCTGGGCTGCCTGATACCTCTCAGCGACATTAAGTAACTCACCCAGCCTCTCTGCACCTTGTTCCATGAGAACTTTCTCAAGTCTGGAGCCATGGACTCTCTCAATTACTCAATAAGGATCATTTCTTTAAGATCTTGGGTTTTCCCCAGAGCAGTCCATTTCTCCAAGTACGTCTCTAAACGTGCAGAGAACTGGTGATAGGTCTCACCCGACAGTAGCTTGGCATTTCTAAATTTTTTTCCTATAAAATTCTCCGTTCTTTTCATACCTTAGCAAAAGAGCCTGCTTTAACATATCATAATTGTCTTGGTCATTCTAGCTCATTTTGGAAAAAACTTCATAAGCTGTTCCCCGAAGACATTGGGATAACTTCAGGCCCCATCTTTCTTTTTCTAGCCGTAAGTTGTAGCTAATACCTCGTACCTACTTAAATATGCTTCAATATCATCGTCTCTCTCAACAAAATAATCTAAGTGAAACCCCATAGCTGATGAGGAGGCTCCCTGGCTTGCAGCAGAGTCAGAGGTAGAGGGGCTGTGACCATAGTCAGGAGCATGACCTTGTAACTCCAGCTCCCTCAGTCGCAGCTCGTGCTCCCTCTGTAATCTTTTATCTTCTGCTTCCCTCTCTAATCTTTTATCTTCTGCTTCCCTCTCGTCAGCCAATCTCTTTTCTTCTGCTTCCTTCTCGGCAGCCAATCTTTTTTCTTCTGCTTCCCTTTGCAGTCGTTTTTCTTCAGCCTCAATTTTCTCTCCTCAAATTGGAGCCTTTTAATTTCAGCCTCTCTATCAGCCTCTAAGGCCCTAGCCTCCTTCTCAGCCTCAATGTGCAACTAATTAATTTCTTTCTGAGCCTCTCTATCTAACTCTAATTTCTTCATCTCCCTGGCATCTTCTAGCTGCATTTTCCTTTCTTCAGCTAACCTATGTTCTTCCCTAGCAATAAAATTATCACATTCTGAGGTGACATAGTCAATCAAGACTTGACCCTCCATGTTCATCTCTTTGGCAGTCTGCACAGCAGCAGAGCGAAACTTGGCCAAATCTGTCATCTGATAAATACTAAAATGTTCTAACTCAATTTCTAAAATAAGTACAACTCTAATTAATTGATTTCAGGCTCTGACACTTCATCAATTTCCCAAATCTTGGGCAATATTAACAATGGGGATTCCCTGGGTAAATAGAAATGTTGTTACTGCTAAATCCCAGACCAGGACCCCAATTTATGTAGTACTAGAAGTTCAAATCCCGGACAAGCCTACCAATATATGTAGCAAGTGTAATTTGCTGGGGAGGTTAAGATGTTACCTAAAATGAAAGAAAGCTGTGTCTGTGCCAACCGTGTGAGGTCAAGCAAATGTAGGCCCCTGACTCTAAAAGATGATGATGATGTATTATCAGGGAACCTAACGCTACCTCCCTAGATCTCACACGGTCCGTATTTTGATTCTAGTGGCTGATTTCTGATGTGACTAGTGTCTAGGGGTGAATTGACAATGGTGGTACATCAACACAATACACTTTAACTCACTCTAAGAAAATGATTAAGACTGTGGTTAAAGTTTTCTTTAAAATTGAATTCTTTTCTTTGTACAATTTAATCTGCCTGTCCTGCCATCTCTTTTGGACAGGTCTTTAAAAATGAGGAAAATATATTTTACATATACTGATTAACTAAAATGTTTGGACTCTTTGTCCGATAAGTATAATGTCACTATATTATTCCTGTAGGTGTATTCACAGACTAAAACTTTAAAAGCTACTAGTGTTAGTCATTTGTTAGGAAGAGCTGTTGTTTCATCACGCCCCCTATAATTCTGTTTATTCTTGGAAATAACAATTTTTAATTGAATGAAGTGTCAGAAGTCTCAGATGTTAACACATCACCTGGGATTCTTGGTATGAAGATAACAAGTCAGTATGTCGCTGCAGAGAATATATAGATCAGCACACACAAGCTCCTTCAGGCTATCTGCTGACAGCATAAACTTTTGAAAGGAGACTTTTTTCTTTACAATCACTCATCAGGTTTCCTGTCACCGGCTGGTAACAGGAAATAAAAAACCCTGCAATAAAAGACACCCTGGCCTTTTCACATCTGAACTCAATTTCTTATCACTATTGTACACATGATGGTATGGGGTCCGCCTCTTGTGCATACAGGTGCATCAGCCCCTAATTTATATGACTCACATCTTTCTGTGACCACACCTCAGGTCCCTATGGCAGATACGCCACTGTACTTTTCCATAGTTTTCTTCAATACAATAACGTGGAGAAACCACATCTCCTTTTGTATGATTTTCTTTTCTTTCTTTAATTATAAACGCTTTAGGCATATTGAAGAGTGTTCATGGAACACTGGGGCTTACTAACATCTTCTAATACAACAATATTAATAAAAAATCATAACAATATGCAACAGTCAAATACAGTTCAATGTGAGGACTCAATAATGTTTGCTCCCGGCATGTCCTTCACTTTTCCCAATAGCAGTATCTAACTTTTGCAGTTTTAATCAAGCTTGTTAATACATAAATCATTCTTACCACAAATTCAAAGAAATATGTCACAAATAACGTTGACTGGCAAAAGATATGGCCTCAGTTTTCTCTGCCCTGTCCAGACTGTGAATTTAGTATTTAATTTTACAATTTATCACATCTGCTCCCAACGTACTTGTTGATATAAAAATGTCTTGTCAAATGGCCACGAGACTCCTAAGCCTTTGGCCAATATCTATTAGAGCTGGCCAATGAAATCAGGCAACTACCAAATTTTGAATTTAGTTTTGAAAAAACAAAAACAAAATTCCAAACAAACTATGTGTCTCGTAGTCCATTGGTCAGTCTGCGTTAGTTATGCCAATACAAAAAGATGTTTAGTTTTGGTTAACATTTTCCTACCTCCCCCCGTTACTCCTAAACTCTTATACCACCCAATCGGATTTGAATTACTCCAATGCCTCTTTTTTAAACTTGCGTCCCCAATAACGTTATGTGTAACGAGCAAGAACAACAGTCTGTCCGTCCTAGCGTGCGTAGACATATAGTATTATCTCAATAACTTGGCTAATAATTGGACTACCATATATATTAAAACATAATTTTGCTCAGGAGACACTACGCTATCCTAACATATGATTTTTATGGTCAGTTCATTGTGGTTTAGATTTTCCGTTTTGTCACTGTCAATCGTCAAATATAACTTTTAAACAAGTCGGCCATCTTCCCCCCTCATTCTCTATCACTTTTTTCATTATTCAAATAAACCAACTAGTTTGAGTGACGTCAGAAATACACTACGCGGCGAGAATTTAAACTGTCTGTGTGTTTATATTTGCTGGCTTTGCCCACAGCGTGTATATAGTAAAGGAACCGCGTGCAGAGCGAAGAGGGGTTTTTCAAAACGTTTGGTAGTATTGGCGTTAATTATTACAATCGTTTCGTTCTTCCTACTGGAAAATGTCCGAGTTACTACTAATTATAACGTTAAAGTTAACATATTACGTTAATTCAGAACGTTAGTTTGGTGTCACACTTCTGGCAGATAGTTAATTATAAGTTTTGCCTCAGTTTCGTGCAGCAGATCGGGCAATATGTTAAAATGTTAATTGTACGTCTCGAAACCGAAACTAAAAGGCGTGTTAGATTTTACGGCTGGTCATTTTTTAAGCAGTTTCACTGCACCAAAGGCAGCGCTCTACTGGCGTTGAAGATGCCAATAGTCAGACACCTGCGGGCGGGTTTATTTATTATCATAGGACTAAAATCTTACTGAAATTAGCGTTTATCTCACAGATTTCGCTACATACGAGAGGACACCGTAGACTCTTGAATCTACTTATTACCATCGATACAAGAGTTTTTTAAAGTCTGACTAAAGCCTGTGCCATCCATACACCAGTGCTCATTTCTGAGACTGTGGTATTCTTTATAGTGTAGTACTCATTCTCTTGAACTATCTTTATTATCTTTACTATACTATAGTGATTATTTAGTCACACAGTGGACACATACTCTCCAGTCACACTGGGCGCATCAACCCAAAAGAAAAATATAGAATCTCGTTACATGTGTCTTGCATTTGATGCCAAATTCCAGAAATCTTAGCTTTGTTGAATCATCGATTGTAGTGTCATTTTCTAAAAAGCGATCACTAATTGTCCCTAATCCATATCCATTGTCCCCACAATGGGTGCTCTCAAAGCACGTCTGTCAGCTGTCTCATTGCTGCGCACCCCTGCATGTCAAGAGCAGACGATCTACTGCAGATTTTGACGATTTGAGGCTTCTATGGATGTTTTCCATTCATGTCACTGCCATCCATTTTAGACCTTCCGAAGCATGGACTGAAAGTCTGGCAGAATAACTGTGAAATGTAGTTTCAGACATCCACATACATATTTGCACATAATATAACCGACGGACTTTGTATCTGTGTCAAACGTGTTGCGCCGCAACAAAACGACAAAACACTACAAAAAATTTTTTTTAAGTAAGAAATTCCAGGTAAGAATATAACAGGGGGAGAGAGAGAGACAGAGAGAGAGAGAGAGAGAGAGAGAGAGAGAGAGAGAGAGAGAGAGAAACATGAGACTCATGAATTATAATGGCAGTTGGAAGTAAGACATGAGAGTATAAAAATAAACTATTTTGAAGCAGTAATAAGTTCAATGTAAATTAAAAATTATAGTTAATAAAAAAAAATTACAATGTCTTGGACTAGATACAGGAACCTTTAGTATAAACCGAGAAAGTAACCCGCCAAAATATGGCCGTGGAAATATTTATGTTGTGCTGTTTCTGCGGCATATCTTGATGATGTCACTAATGATCCTGTAGCCACAACTTATGTGTGGATCTCTAATGATCCTGTAGCCACAACTTATGTGTGGATCTCTAATGATCCTGTAGCCAAAACTTATGTGTGGATCGTAAATCTACTACTGCAACTGGTTCACCTTTCTGAAAGCTACAACATTCATGTGCTTATGTGACGTTTGCTTCAATTGTCGGTTACTTTACGTCATGAGAACGTCAGCCCGAACTATAACCTGATATTAGTCGCCTCTGCCTAAAGTAGCTGGAATTATATTTTATCTTTGTCTCTTCGGAGAGCCGTAGGAACTACACCAGGCAATTTATGTCATGGATTATGGATTGAGTTCCCGAACCAAACGAAGAATTTAAACAGCTGCACTATTTTTGATTTACAGCTTCTAGTTCTGTCTTAATCTCTGGTCTGTCTGCTGTAGACTTTCTTCCAGCAGTTGTGTTTCATATATGACATATTAAACTTGACTGTTGTACTCTGAAATGTAGCTTTCGTTTGCTACAGAACGAAATAACATAAGGGGTTATTGCATGGCGGAATCACTTGCAAACCTGTAGCTCTGCTTGAATGAAGCATCTTGCTGGATACATCTGAAAAACACAATAGAACACGCAAATGCGTTTGTAACTGCTGTACTGAAGTGTTAGAGCCAGTAACTGGAGCTTGGTAAACTACCCTTGTTTAAGTAATACTGTAATTTAACCATTACTACACTGACCATCGTCTTTATGTTTCTGTTACTACCACTAATTTTTGAACTGTTTAGACCAGCACTGTAGCAACTTTGGATCTCACATCATGCCACTTCTTTCATATTAATTCATTGTCATGTTATCTTATTATCTCTTTGCATTTCAGTTAATTTTGATATTTGGTGAGAAATGTATGTCTGTCTCGATCTGTATTGCCTTTTTTAAAGTTGTTAGATCTCTAATGTTACCCGTGTGTTTTTTGTTTCTTTTAATATTTCTGTATATTTCATCTGATCGTATTATTTTTCGTAGTTTATATTCTCCACGTATTATCGGTGTCCACAATCGTTTTTCTCTGAACCTTTCTACATTTGCTATATTTGTCTGATATTTGTGACTGTTAGTGACGAAGAGTGAACCCCGAAGCGTCGCTTGTTTTTAGTGTAGCGTGCAATTAAAAAACAACCTGACTATCATCATCATCATCATCAGTTGCCATCTCCACAACGAAGGTTGGCTGTAATAGATCTCCAACGTCTTCTGTCTCTTGTCTTGGTGGTGCACTCTGATAGACTCTTTCCTGTCCATCTCTTGATGTTATCTTCCCACTTATACCGCTGTCTTCCCCTTGCACGTTTGCCTTCAACTCTCCCTTCTGTTATGGTCTTCTGCAATGTGTTATGCCTTTTTATGTGGCCAAAGTATTTTAGCTGCCGAACTTTGACCTCCCTCATTAGTTCTCTTTTCATACCTAGATTTTCTAGGACCTCCTTATTTGTTTTCATCTCTTTCCATGAGATACGCCCCATTCTTCTATATATCCACATTTCAAGAGCCTCAATTCTTTCTTCCAAATGCTTATTCATCGTCCATTTTTCTGCACCATACAGAAATGCAGAATATATATAACACTTTATGATTCTCAGTTTTAATTTGTAGGATAACTGTTTGGATGTCAGTATATGTTTCATGTTGTTGAATGTAGCTTTGGCCATTCCTATTCTCTTCTTTATTTCTGTTTCACATCTGCCATCTTCTGTTATTATATGACCAAGATATACGTGTGTTGCCGGGGCCCGAAAGGAGAGCAAAGAATAGTAACACTGCACCCTACCACGCATGTCGTAAAAAGCGACTAAGGAGGGTTGGGCATGGGGCTGTTTACCCCATCCCGTAAAAACTTCGCACAGTGGGCTGATCACCTGCTTGCCAACCAATCTGATTACGGAAACAACGATAGATTGTTTGGTCTGTTTCTGTTCCACAAAGACGCCACTAGGCGTGGTGGAAACAGCGATAGATTGATCAATTTGTTGTTGCCCTAAGACGCCACTAGGCGTACTGGCCACATACTGCTTTGCCGGTTGGTGGCTAAGGATGGAAGAAGAAGAAGAAGAGATATACGTAACTGACTATATACATTTGCAAACATTATTTACTAGTGCTACACTATCTGTCTACATCAAATCTAATTTAGTACAGTCTAGAATCACCTCCCGATTAAATTAAGGGCAATTTTCTATGCTTCGACGGAACACACCTCTGGGAAATGAGACAATATTTATTTAAGTTCTCATGAAATGCTTATTCATAGGCAAGCAGATTCTGCTACCCCATAATTTAAATAACTCTGCATTGTGTCTTTCTATTTTACTCATGTGAGTAAATGATCCATGAAAAGTGTGTATACACAGGTTAGCATAAATATGATATGTTTGTGTCTTTTTATCTGAAATTCTGTTATTGTCTACCTTTTTTTTAAACTCATGTTCTTTCATCAGGTCACACTAGCTCAGTTAACCCAAGAAACTGGTCGCGTGATAAACTTTGTGGAGCAGTTATCATACCAGTATAATAAATATGGAGTAAATGGAGCTACTACTGTTGAAGTGGAATCTGAAATGTATATCAAGAACGTGACGGCCCTGATCGCATCACTTCAGAATGCCGATCGGGTACTGCATAACTACCTTATATGGCGCGTGGCTGAAAAGTATGCTCAGGTAAGGTGATTATCATGTTCTAAGTAGGCTAACATTATGACATATTGACATAACGATCAATATTACAATAGGAATAGTTCGTTACATAAATACATGGTTTTAAATCAATAGGCACAAAATTCAAAACTGTTGTGAAATATCTCAAGCCTTTACAACAGCAACTTCTCAGTAGACTGTACACATGCAACTTTAAATATAGAATGACTTAGATACTATTCTAATTACCTCTGCTACAAATCGTCAGGAATTTGCAATCAAAACCCCAGTGTAAATTTTGTGATCTGGACATCTAATCGGATAAAAGCAAGTTTCCTTAATGCAAATTTCTTTTCTGCTTTTATTATTCAGAATAGCCTCAGATACTCAATTCCTCAACCAACCCCCTTCTTTTTGCACTCTTGAAAATGTCACAGTTTCAATATATGTGGCTTTCTCTCCTCATGGCTTTAACTCGTTTCATCAAGTATATGTTATTGATTCAAGGTTTTCTGATTAATATCATTAGGTCGGAATAACTATATGTTTGGATGAGTACTAGAGAGAGTATTCAAATGTAGATGAGAATAAAGAGAGGCAAAGAAGAAATTTGAGCATTGTTCGGCAGTGTGTTGTGAGTAAAGAAAGTTACATCAGTTCCAAAATTATAATCTTTGTCTAGATCACATACACACTTTACAAAAATAACACACTGCCAACTATTTGCTGATTTGACTAGATAAATTTGAAAACAAAGAAATTAATTAAAGTTTAAGTTCCTATAAAAATGAAAAAACACCAGTTGGAATCTTGTGTGCGATTTGCTGAAATAAATATGCAGTAATCACATTCAAAACTATGACTTGAGATGAACATGTGGGTAAGCCAGGAGTGAATTATCACGTAATCCATTCACTATAGACAGCAAGAACAATAAAAATAAAGTAGACATGCTAGAAAGTTCAGCTGAGTTACTGTAATTAAGTCTTACTCATATCTCAACATCATTCAAAAATTATCACCGTACAAACCTCGTACATGAATCTGACCTATGAAAAGCCAACTTGGTATAGTGTCGGAAGATCGCTAGACACCGAGGAAACGAAAGTGTAGATGTTAAGGATATTTCGGAAGGCAGTGTGCAAATAATCATGGAGTACCTAGATACAGTAGGACCCAATTCGATAATAGGAATCATTAGCTTTAGGTAGATAGCAATAGATTCACTGGATGTGTTGTAGAGCCGAAGTTATTATGAATAGAAGACAGTGAACATGAACCATGTTGTGTTTTTCCATGTGCTGCTCCAGTGAATAGTCGAATAAACTAAGAGAAACATATATAGCCATAGTGATAGAGCTCATTCATATGAGTAAAATAAGCCTAAGATGGAGGAAATCGGTGCAGAAATAAGGATTCCAGAATTATTTTGGATTTACTATCTAAGCACATTTTGCCTTGCTTACACGATTTTGGATGCATGCAAACGTACCTTGGTCCAGTTGCCACCTCGTACATCCGCACGGCCGTTATAAAAGGGGAGAGAACGCATGACACAGACACACTCGCCGCCTATTTCAAACTACAGACACAGAGCACAAGCAGTTATATAAACTCCGTTGCCTTCTGCAGAAGTGTGAGCAGACTGTGTAACCATTAAAAGCCTGTCTGTGATTGAGGGTAAGCGAGATGTTAATTATATATATATATATATATATATATATATATATATATATATATATATATATATATATATATATATATATATATATATATATATATATATATATATATATATATATATATATATATATATCAATGTGTGTTAAAGAAATATTGGCATGTGTAGAATCATTGTGCTGTTTCTGGAGGTAAACACGAAGTATGTAGGTTTAGTTCAGTTGTGTAATAATTAAGTAGAACGAATGGATTGAGCATGTTGGTTTTGGAAAGCGTTTTAAAGATAGTATGCTTGCTGGAAAGGACTATTCAAACTGGAGGAAGGAATGCCTATAACAGATTGATTTTCTGTATTATTTTATATAGGACACAATGATTATCATAATGCATATATGATTTTAATGAAACTAATCATGGACAAAACTGTAACAGTGAATTATTGAACTATTGTGCTAGAACTTGAACGAACTGTGTTATTCATAACTTACTATGTCTCTTGTAATTAACCACAGCTTGTCTGAACTCTCATATTACTTCCTATCTGGCTAAGGAGACAATGAGCGATACTACGTAGGTTGTATATATTGTTTCAGGTTATATCCTGCACTGAGCGTCATACACAATCTCTAGCGACCAAGTCAGCAATTATAAATGCTCAAGTTTGTCAGAGACTTTGCCAGTATTAACTGTGTCATCTTGACGAGCGAAGGACGCGCAGTGGTGGGGTTCTATCCAAGCATATTGATGTACGATACCTAGGAAGGACTTTGTTTCAGATAAGTAGCTTAGTGTTGGGCTACTCTTCAAATTTCAAACAACACCAAATTAACCCCTCTACGAAAAAACTATGTAATGATGAAACATTGTGGTGTATATAGAAGACATTTGACAGTCATATGAATCATAAAGTAACATTTAAATTCATCTATTCAAGAAAGGGCAAAAATAGAGACAGATTCACCAGGAAGCAAGAAAACAGTGAAATTGAACTATATTAGTTTAAGAAATTAACTGTCTATATATATATATATATATATATAAGTGAGATCCGCGGTAGCATAGTGGTTAGTGCACTAGCTTCCTAGCTCAGTGGTCTATGGTTCAATCCCCAGATGAGGTGGGATTTTTTTAATACCACAAATGGCTCCTGGGTCGACCCAGCCCGAAATGGGTACCAGAGCAACTCTGGGAAGGTTAAGGCGGCCGGCGTGATGCTGACCACAACACCCCTAGTGTGCCGACGGTCAAGAAAATATGGGCCTAACACCATATTCCCAATATGCCTCAATGGGCGTGTAACGGGATACTTTTTTACACTTTATATATATATATATATATATATATATATATATATATATATATATATATATATATATATATATATATATATATATATACTGAAACACATTAAAAAAGCACCACTATTATATATACTGATGCCGAGAAGCTGAAAAAAAAGTGTGGGAATGGATTTTCCCCGTGTTTGTCATGAGGTACAGAGCGAATGGCTGCTGGAATGGAAAGTGCATGATTCAACTCACAGGTTTGTGTACAGACTGCATGAAAACAATGAAAGTTACACGTGCAACACGATTCCCAACAGCTATGACCCTGAAAATGTGTACGCGTTGTGGAAGTATACTCGGTATAAAAAGGCCGTTAAGACAAAACACCCAGTACATATGCTTGGAAAGCCACGACTTTCTGAAAACGACCGCCAACGAGCCATTGGTATGTTGGAGACCGGAATGAGCTCGCGGGCAATTGCCAGAAGGATGAATTGCCACCACAGTACTATTGTACGTCTCAATGAACTTTACGGAACCACTGGCAGTGCCCGGGAAAGACTTCGGAGTGGCCAACCACGAGTTACTACCCCTGCGCAAGATCGTCATATTGTGCTGAGTCACCTAAGGAATCGTTCTCTCCTGGCAAGTCAAACAGCAAGAGCTATAGTGGGTAGACGAGGGCAAGTCTCTCGAATGACAGTCATACGACTCCTCAGAGATACAGGCCTTACTGCAAGACGACCTTATGTTGGGCCAAACTTGACTCACAGACATCGTCAGCAGCGCCTGCAATGGGCAGAGCAACATGTCAGATGGACTAGACTGCAGTGGAATGATGTCCTTTTCACAGACGAGAGCAGATTCAACATATCCTTTGCTGATGGACGTATGCGGATTTGGCGACGGTGTGGAGAGCGCTTTGCAGATTGCTGTGTTCGTCAGCACAACCGATTTGGAGGTGGCAGTATTCACATTTGGGGAGGATTCAGTTTTCACTATCACTTGCCTCTTCACGTTTTCCGTAGAAATGTTAATGCTGTGACATATCGAGATGAGGTTATGGATGCATTGGTGGCTCCTTCGTTTACAAATGTTGCAGACTTGCAGCTTCTCCAGCAGGATAACGCACGTGCGCACACCGCATGCATTACGCAGCAATATCTACAGCAGCAGAACATTGTGACGATTGATTGGCCTGCCCTATCACCAGACATGTTCCCTATAGAACATCTGTGGGACGAGCTTGGACGCAGAGTCTACAGGCAAGGTTCTCCAGCTAATCTGCAACAGCTCGAAGCTGCTCTTACATGTGAATCGGACTTGATTCCCCGGAATTTCCTTCAGAGACTTGTGCGTTCCATGCGGAGCCGCTGCCAACCTTGTTTGCAAGCACACGGTGGACATACCAGATACTGAGGATAGTGTGAATTAATTTTTTTATTGGCTGCATTTTTGGTTTTCTCCCTTGCCTGCACAGAATGCAATGAATTTCATAACAATCAAATGTACAAATTAATGACCAGCATGGATTCATAGGAAAAGGAATAAAGATTCCAAATATGTAAACTTGTAAACACTTATATTTGCATTTCACACTCTGTTCCTGGATTATACAGGTGGTGCAATTTTAATGTGCTTCGGTATATATATATATATATTTAAAAGTGACCCATACTTTTATTCCGTTTGTTATGAGCTATCAAAAAACTCCAATCACATTCAAGCAGGCGGGTTATGAGGTAATTTCAAAATATTCCGACATCGGATAATTTTGAACGTAAGGCAGAGGTCAACTCTCCCATATGTGGTAATAAGATGTCCGATGCCCTTGTGTAAAAATTTGCAAACAGATCGGTAAACTCATCCAACAGCGTGTTCAAAATGTAACCATCATTATTTTATCAGAAATTACTATTGTCAAAACATGTAGGACAGGAAACGTTTGTGTCATAATTCTCCGCCGGTACACGAGATCTTGTGCTAATATTAACCAAACTGTGCCACTCCCTCGAGACTGTGAGTAATTATCTCAGCACATCTGTGTAGCGTCAAGAAAATGTGATTATTATCACCTACAGGGAGTGTCAATCAAGTCGACACTACTCAAATATCTGCTACTTAGCAGAAAAGTAACGAAGAAAAACAGAATTAAAGATAGAAAAGTGCGACAATTGAGAGCAAATAATAAACATAAGTACCACGAATGTACAGATACTGCCGGAGTGAAACAAAGATTGATAGGGCCCGCTCCGTTCTGTCACATACATTGTACGCAACGTAGGCGCTCAGGGACTGACACGGGGGTCAAGGACTCACAGAATCAGCTGTATCTCTGGTCACACATTGTATATAGGGTGCACCTAAATCCCAGCATCTAGATCTACCCAACTCCGATTCACAGGATTCAAAGTGCCTGAAATTCTCCTGTTACTGTGGTACCCTCCTTTGAACACTCGTTGAGGATTGTCTAGTCGCTTCCCACGTACAGTAATAACAGCAATAATATTGGTAATAATAATAATAATAGTAATACTGTTGAGAAACAATATGAGATTGTGAAAATAAATTGACAAAGTTTTAATATTTAATAAAAAAAAACAATTTACGCACCATGAAGGAAAGGAAACAAAAACGCAATAAAAACCCCTATTGACAAATTATAAGATAATGAAACACAGGAATTGTCATTACAAACAGCATAGCAATTATAAAAGACAATATTAATTTGAATATATCACAAAATTAAAAATAAAATTACACTAAATACTGTAGTTATAACCGACAATCAGGTTCAACAGCGTATACCGTGGATGAGCGGGAGACAATGAAGATCAACTGATGCTAGCCCACTCTCATCTTATTTCTGCTAAAAAAAAAAAAAAAAAAAAAACTAAGTAAATGCTGGTGCCACGGAGTATATTAAGCAGGTTCTTTTTAGATAGATTAAAAGAGATCACATATATACCTTGTACAGTTGAGAGGAAAGCGAGCGAACGAACGAACTTTATTTTCGAAGGGTTAAGAATTGGGCGCGCAGGCCCGGACTAACATTCTGCCCTTTCACTCTCATTTATCTTGCATACTATATCCTTTCATTCCCACATGATACTCGTACTTTAAGCATTAATTTAAAGGCATGCAACATTATAAACTTAACATAACAGCATTCAGTTACAGTATGCAATCATAATAAAAAAATTAGTAGTTTTTTTTTAAAGAAGCAAGATAGTAATTGGGAAAAAGGATTAATTAATTAATTTTTTTAAAATAAATAAATAATAAAAAATAAAATAAAATAAACAAAACAATAAATAAAAAAATAAATTATGTATACCGACACTCACTCATGCGGTCAAAACGTCTACAATTAATCTGTATTTTTGAATGGGTCATCAATCGTCAATACAAAAATTACATAAACACATTCTCGCTTATATCCATACAATAATGGTGGAAAATGAAATAATTAAAATAACACTTTCTTATGCACTTCTGTAGCAGGAAAAGTATTTGAAATAATTAAAATAACACTTTCTTATGCACTTCTGTAGCAGGAAAAGTATTTCCAGCGTTTCTGTGGGGGTAGACAGTGTTGAGGAAGTGTTTGAAAAGTGCTTTGTTAAATGAATATTGCGTAGGTAGGCTTTTAAGGTGGTGTGGAAGGCTGTTCCATAAGTAGGCTCTAGAGTAGGCTAGACTCTTTTTGAACAGGTCGATCCTAGGTTTGGGCAGACGTAACTGATGTAATTGTTGTCTCTCTCTTCTACTGGTTGAAACAATGAACGTAGGTACTGCGGGGCATTGTTAGATAGAATTGCGTGAGTCAGCTTGGCTTTGTTGTAGAGGAGACGTTTTTTTAGGGACAGTATTTTGGGTTCGTTTCGTGACCTTGTGTGTGGTATCGTGCGATTATCGGTTATGCAGGGAGTGCAGTCTCTTTGAGGTGGAAGCAGGGCAATAATCCCATAGTGTAGAGCAGTAATCTAGATGGGTCTGTATATGTGAGGTGTAGAACAATAGTCTAGTGTCTGTGTCTAAGAAGTGTTTTATTTTGGCTAGCTTTTGAGCTTAGTGTTTGGTTAAATTCAGTACATGGGAGTTCCACGTTAAGTGCTGGTTAATCGTGATCCCTAGAACTTTGTTTTCTGTTACATGTTCAATGTGTATTGATTCCGCGTGTAGCTGTAGCGATATTTTGGTGCAGTTTAGGAGTTTCTGTCTGGTGGTAATCAACATAGATTTTGTTTTTGCTGTGTCTACTGGTGTGATAGTTGTAACCCAAGTTCTGTGCGATTAATCGTGAGAGCGAATGCTGGGTAGAGCAACGACTTTTGATTGTGTGTCAAAGATGTTATGAAGATGGATGGTGCGACAGCCAACTGATGATTTGATGTATTTCTATCTCTATTGTGAATGAGGACGATTAAACTTCTATTGTAGTAAAGGATTAGCTGACACGCTGTTGACGATCAATGACTTTATTAATGTCAAAAGAACATATCTACAATCGGCGAACACTGTGCCTCAAAATAAAGTAGAATGGACTTCAAAATACGGTCTCAACATTGACGTTCTAACTGGTCAGGAAGTTGTTCTGTCATACATCTGCCTACTGTTATGTTTTCTAAGTCTGGCCGTTGTCAAACTTGCTGAGTAATTCTTTAAACGAATTCTACTATGTTCTTCTGGCTTGGATGTAGTATACTGGCCCACTACCAGAGTTCGAAACTTTATCCGTTAGCCCTTTAAATATTCATTAATGATGTGAGTCTATGTCTGTACTGGTTAACCCTGCTTGCACGTGGTTCTCGAACTGTCTTCAGGATTGCAATCTAATAAAAGATCTACATACCATATTCCTTGACGAGATGCTCGAACGAAATAACTTGACAATAACTCGATAACAACATACCGTTGTTGGAAGAATCTTGATCTGTCTTCCCTGCAAAACTGCAGTCAGTACTATACTTTATAAAAGTACTCTAGCTGGTTTCTTCCTTCTGCCTTCTTCATCGTACAGATGTCTACCCTTGTTAGCCTAAGCTAACTTTCACATAGCTGGCTTACAGCATGGAGTAAAGTAACGGGTAAAAAAAGCAAGAGAGCTTTTTTCCGACTACCCACGGGTTTATATACCCCTAGGTCATGTGACCAAGTCCCCCTATTCACAAATTGTAACTCGTTAGTCTTTATTTACTTTTTCTGTAGCTAACACTTTTTTCGCAATGTACTGTAACTGCCTGTTACTCTTAATTTACAATATATACAGCCGTGTGTGACCCATTTAAAACATCTTGGTGTCACTGATTCTTTATTACTGCTATTACCCTGACGCAACCACTCACGTATCTTTGAGCCTAAAAAAGAAAAGAAAAATCTGTTGTCCCCTAATACGAACTACTTGCGTTTCCGTATCGTCTATCTATTCCTAACATCTTTAATCTTCTTTCTATTTCTCTTATTCCACGTGCCTCCGCACCAATCTGTCCTGCTATAATGTTACTCTCGGTATCTCTACCATGTACACAAGGCATCTCCCAACATACCTGTGTGTACCCACCATGTATCTCTCTGTTATTTCTCTATGGCTTCGCAAACTTCATTATGTCTGCCATCTCCTACTCCATTATCCACTGTATTCATTCCATCTGGAACAATCTCCCTAAATACTCTTGTCTGTCATCCCCTTAAGACTTCTCCAATCTCCGACATTTTGCCGCCTCCACCACGGCTTCTTAATTCCCCCCTATTCTCTAATCTTCTCACTTTTCCTATACTCACCATTTCTCTTCTCCTCATCTCTTCTGGCATTACGCATGTCTTCTCTTTATCTACTATTATCGCCATCTCCCATGGCCTCTATTCTGACTTCTCGACACTCGAATCCTAATTATTCTCTCTCTACTGCAGTAGTCTATCGTTCAGACCTACTCAGCTTCTTAGTATGTTCAGTGTAAAACAATTGCATCTAGTTTTCCCACAACTTGACTCCCGCTGCAATTTTATACTTATCTCATTCTCACCCTTATCTCCTCTACCTCTCGTTTCCTCCTTGAAACTGTGCTCTCCAATTTCTCAGTTATACCCCTCTGTTTATGTCCAAATATTTCTCACTATCACTACCGCCTTCCTCTACGGCTTCTCAAAATCTCAATCTCCATTATTCCATTTTACTCCGTATTCCTGCCGTCCTGCTCTACAACTTCTCGAAACCTCTATCTCCATTATTCCTGCCGTCGTCACCATGGCTTTTCATGGCTAATCTCCGCCATACTACCATAACTTCCCATTCCAACTATTTATCTTAACTCTCCTTTTCTCATCTCCTCCTGTACTGCAGTACCCTATCGGTCAGGTGTACTCAGTTTACTTCATGTGTGCGGTATAGACCAATTGAACTTAAATCTCCTCAAGACTTAGCTATCGCGCCATCTTGCTCCGTATAACATATTCTATGCCTTTCCTCTCATAGCCTCCTACTTCCCTCCTTTTCTCAATTACTCATAAATTCGAAAAACCTCATAGCTATGGCCTCCTTGCTCTTGAGTGCCTCTCATGCTATCTGTTTATCTATATCTTGCGTCTCCTCTACCCTTCTGACTTCAACTCTTTGATTCCTTTCTACTTCTCTATCTCTCGTATCTCCAGAATTTTTCTCACCCTCTCTACTCCTTACTTCTTCAACATTTTGCTTCAGTTTCTCTGTCTACTGTTTCAACTCTCATTTTCCCTGCGTTCTCTTAACTCCTCCTGAATTTCTCTCTACTTTTCTTTACCTACTTCTGCATCTTTCTCTACATCTTCCCGTACACCTGGTATTCTCATGTCTGCTCCTACTGACAGACATATCCCTACTACAGAATCTCAGTCGACCTTTGCTTTCATTTCTTGTCTTCTGACTCCTCCTATTCTCTTCCTCGCAGCTAGTGGATCTTTCTCTCCGTCGATCCCTGCTTACACTTCCTCGACTGTTATTTCTCTTATTTGTCTCTCTATGTCTTTCACGACTCTTGGATCGGTACTGTCCTCGATCCCTACTTCCACTTATGTTGTCCTTCCACTCTTCCAATTTTCTATCAACCTCTTCACAAAGTGTATTTATATCCTCCTTTTTCCTTCCTTTATTGATATTTCCTGCATTATTCTTTTTTCCTAGCTCTCAGCTCTACCTGTTCTACCTGTCTCAACGTTTTGAGGCGCCTTCTATAATCTGATGAATTGTCTGTAGATGACCAGCATCTCTTCGTCTTTCATATACTCCCTTCCTCTATCTCTCTTCTATGGAATGTCCGTTTGCTATGTCTGTGACGTTGGTAACTCTCCTCAGACGACATACTTTCTGGGTCACTCGACATCGATACCTCATCTGGAGTCCTTCTCCTTCTGCTCCTATTTTCCACCTCATTAACCGTTTTCCGACCCTTTCCTCTTGTCAGTCTATCCTCTTCTTGTGTTTCCCTGTTTCTGCCTCTCCACTTCGGGCGTACCTGCATTTGTGCTGTATCTCTTACCTTCGCGAGTGGCATGTTATATTCTGACGAATCGTCGGATGACGTATAATATCTCTTCTTCCCCCGTCTAATGTCTTTTGCCCTTTCCTCCTGCTCGTCTGTTTGTGCATTTTCCTCCATTTCGTCTTCTCCCTGCTGGTTTTCTTGTTGCTTCTCAGCTTCCTGCGTCTGTCGTAATTGTTTTTCTTGCTTTGCTAATCTATTTTCTCTCTCTTGCTATCTCTGTGATATTTCATCAGCGGAATATCCTCTTCGCTGTCTGAGTTGTCTCTTACATTTCGTAACCTCCTTAATTCTTCTGGTAATGTTCTGTCCACTTTTTCTCTTTTCGACGTTCTCGTCTGATCACGCTGTACATCCTCCTATTCTTCCTCTATTTCTACCTCTGTCTGCATTCTCTGTCTATTTCTCCCTGTATCCTGTTTTGTCTCCGCTTCCTCGCTTCCTCTCTTCTGTTTCTCATGTTTGTTTTGTGAATTAGTATCGTTAAAAGCTCCAGATCTACAGTTTGGGTTATTCGGTTGTGCATGAATTTCTGCTCTCGTGACTATCTGACTTCCACCTGCTCTTGGTCTGTATGACACTTCTGGGGAACAGTCATCTGATGTACCCTTATCTGTGTCCTCTGGTACTACTACATAATGGGTCTACCTCGTATTCTGGTCCTGCGGTGGTATGTCTAAAGGTGTCTGCGTTTGTAACCTTAGATGTTGCACATGCGCCTTGATGGTTTTATTTTGATCTTGTTTCCATATTTGATATGTTGTTTCTGAAAGGCGTCGTAACACCTGCCAATTCGGAATCCAGTTCTGGTCTAGTTTTCCGCTCCTAACGTGTTTCCTATAGAACACTATGTCTCCCGGCTTGAATTCCTGTGCAACTGCATTTTTATTTGCATTCCTTTGCCTCCTTTCAAAATCTTTCTTGATGTTCCTTTGTGCTAAGGTGTGTGCTCGGTGCTTTTCCTGGATTAGTATTTCCATGGGGTCCTCTCCCATATATTTCCTCGTTGGCTGCAGTATGGTGCCCATTGGCATCACTGGCTTCCTTCCGTACATCATATAAATCGGCGACATTTTTGTAGTTTCGCTTGTGTTCATACGGAATACTTCTAGTGCCTGAGGTAAATACAGATCCCAATACTGCGGTTTTCCTTCACCTCTTTCGCCATGATGTTATGTAAGGTGGAATGGAGGCGTTCGTTCTTTCCGTTTCCTTGGGGAGCGATAAAAGGCTGTTCTGATATGTTTAATGTTCCATTGATCCACAAACGTCTGGAACTCTGTTCCTGTAAACACCTTGCCATTGTCCGTAAGTATGGATAAAGGACATCCGTGTTGGGGGATAAATTCCCTGGTTATAATTTGCAATATGTTGTTAGCCGTGGCCTCGCTGAGTGGATAAGATTCTGGCCAACCTGATAGCATATCCATTATGTGTAGTATGTATTTATTCCACATTAATGTTGTTGGATAATGTCCAGATATATCCATGTTGATCTTCTCTATCGTATAATTCGGCGTATCCATATCTTGTAAGGGATACTTCAATGCTCTCAAGTTCCGTGTTTTACACGTGATGCACTGGTCCACATATGATACTATATCACTGTTCATCATGTGCCAATAATATCTCTTTTTAATGGCGTCCAACGTCTTGTCTCTCCCCATGTGACCGTTGTTGTCATGATAAGCTTTGAGCACTTTCCTTACTGGATGTTTCGGAATATATTTCCTCGGCAAACCATCTCCTTTCGGGTTAATGTATTCCGTCACATTGTCAAGAGGGTTTATCCTAAAGTTCTTCGCTTCTTTATCCTCATTCCATATTTTTCTTTTCATACGCATAATCTCTGGATCTTTATCTTGTTCCTTCTTGAAGTCAATAACTTTCAGTTGTGAATCTTCTTCCGAATGATCTTCATCCGTTCTCCCTAGTTCCATGTCATTTAGCGAAAATACATCATGATGTTTCGTGATAAAGTCTTGTAATCTTCTTTTGTTTTTGGGGTCTGTCCTTATCTGTGTCTTAATCTCCTTCATCCTGTCCTTCATGCTGTCCTGTTGTGTAGTTCGTCCCTGCATTCTATCTCTTTGTTGACCGCTTCCAGTCTCATACAGCTCCCTATTCGTGTTCCTATCTCCGAAGCAAGGTTGTTGCTTCCTCTCTTGAACCATTTCTATCCTGTGTACTAGATCGGATGTGTAGTACGGTCTGTGACAATTGTTTTTCCATCTGGTGTCTCTTTCCCTGTATTCTTTGCGATTGTTGTTTCTATGGCTTTATCTTCTTTCCTCCCGCATACGTTCCTGTTCTCTACACGCTAGACAATTACTGGTATTCATATAATCCCGTCCTAACTGTTGGCTACCCCTCCTAGTGTATGTTCTCCTATCTCGGATACTACTATGTTTATCTTTCCTTTCGTTGTAGTTGTCCTGTCCTTGTCTGCTGCCTTCGGTGTGTGACATGTGTTGTACTCTCCCCACGATGAATCCTCTTGGTATCGTAACATGCTTTGCTGCTGTATTGAGTAGCATAACTGAAATTGAGACTTGTTTCCTATCACTACTATCCCCTCTGTCATGTCTATGCCCAGTTCATCGGCTATGTCTGCATCCTGGAATTCCACTGTTCTGACTGTCTGCCCAACTTTATAATAAGGTGACCTCTTAATCTTTCCTGTGACTATATTCACCGTATTCGGACGTAAAGTGATTGGCTTCTGTAACCTGATCACTGATGCGATATGCATATCCTCCTATATGTTAATGTACTCTTCCTGAATCCTCAGCTTCTGTATGTCAAAGTACAATCTTACGCTGTATTTTTCATAAAATCTCTGCCTAATATGCAATTCCGTGACATACCTTTCACTATGATAAACGTTTGCATCAACTACTTCGTTCCAATGGTAAACCGTAACGTTGACATTCCCATCAACTTTAACCGTTCACCTGACACTGACGTGAGTTGCGTACGTGTTTTTTCCAATTTGGGTGGCTGACGTAGCTGTTTACATAACCCAAATCTTAACAAGCTAACACTAGCGCCTGAGTCCAAGAGACTTCTGATCTTTCTGTCACCTATTGTCATCAAACAAGAACTCGGATCTGTATGGTACGTACCATTCACTTTTGGTATATCTCTATTCTGTCTCCTTATCCTTGGTTTTATTTCCCATAGGTACCTGCCTATTCTCCTGTGACCTATTTGTCACCCTACTCCTGTCAGTCTCTCTAATGTGAGTAGGTCTGCCTTTTCCATGACTAATGTATCTACCGTACCGAGGCGTCTCTAAAGCCCTCCTGTGGTGTGGGCATGAGTGTGCCCTTTGTGTGCGGGTGTAATATTGAGGTTGACACCAGGTGTCATCCTTGTCCCTACACATAGTCTGTTGTGGACTATGATAACTAGCTAAATGCGCAGACCTACTGTTTTGATACATGCGTGGTGGTCTCCATGTACACATGCTAGCTATGTGGTCCCGCTGATGGCAATTGTAACATTCAATATCTTGCACCAGTCGGCTATCTGTTTGTTGTCTTTTTCCACCATTGTTTATTCGACCTATGTTATCTATTTCCATTGGTTCCTCTTCATCACCCCTTGCATGCTCTACTCTCAACTCAAACCGTCTTCTTATGCTTTCTTCTGCAATGGCAGAAGCCATTGTGTCTGTTAAAGTTTTATGATCCTTCCTTATTAGGTGGAGTTTGATGGCATCACTATACAATCCATCTACGAAGATACCGATCAATTGGCTATATATTCCCTGTCTATCTATCGTTTCAGATGGAAATACATCTTAGATGATGTTAAACATTCTATCAGTATACATTTGTATCGTGTCCTCTTTGTTTTGCTTTATCTTCCTAAGTTTTTGCCATCCTAGGTGTACATCCTGTAATTCTCCGTATCTCTTCACCAATTCCTGTTTGAACTCTTGCCATGATTCATTTGGCACTGTGTCCAACCTTCTCCTAATGAAATCGGCCACTAAATGTGTGCTAGTAAGAAAAGCTAACAATCTCTTTTCACTGTCTGTGGCCTGAACCGATAAAGAATATCTTTCTAATTGTAAAAGCCAAGCCTTACATTCAGTAGCTTTACCTGAAAAAGTGTTAACATTGCCTTTGACATTGGTAAGTTTACTGTTTTTATCCAGCTTACCCAATGTATCAGATACCTGGCGTAATACGCCTACTACTGTCTCTGTACCGTGTTCCATCTTGGCCCTGAAATCTGAAAAAATTATATTATTGGGAACTTCTTGGGGCTCTGAAAGGAAAAATTGCTTCGGTTAATTATCTTGCCGCTGTAAAAAAAAAATAATTGATATTCACAGCAAATCACTACAACAAATTTGCAAGGAAACTACGATACATGCATAAGTTTAATGTTGTACACAATCACTAATTATACTTAACCTCTAACTAATTATCTAACTCTATACCTAAACGTTGGTTGCTGATGAAGGTGTCTTTTCCGGAATGTTAAACTGAATGTGAACACTGTTTTGTCCCGTTCTTTCTTTCATGTTCTCGTATGTGTTGTGAGCTGTGGTTATGGATACTTGATCTTCCCTGTTCATACAAAATCACTCTTGTGTGACGATGCTTGGCCCGTTACCCGATTGTGGAGTTAAATCGTAAAAGAAATTGTCTCTTCCCATATTTTCGTTACTGTCGAACTGAGTTTATTCGTTGACCTCCTTTCTGCTGTGTTGTTTATCTGTCTTGGTTCACCTTGACCTTGTCTACCTCGGCTGATCTTGATATGACTCGGCACGTGCATGATAAACTGTCCCTGCATTCAATATACGCTGACTCTAGGAACGAACATCTGATGGTACTTTGACATTCGCTTGTAATTGTGTTGCTTTCCTCCGTAGTCCTTCCCCAAAAAATTAGTCATGTGTATCGGCACGTATCTGTCTTGTTTACTCTGTTGACCTTGATGTTGTCACTCGTCGCTGCCGTTATAAGTGGTCATCTGTAACGAACGTAATATTTACACCAGTGTTCACGGGCACCATAAAGAGACGTGTGATGGTACTTTGAAATACTTGTAATCTCTGTTGTCCTCCTCTGCAGTACTTCTCACGACTGGTCACGTGCACCAATAATGAATAGATGGGATAGTTGTAACCCAAGTTCTGTGCGATTAATCGTACACGCTGTTGACGATCAATGACTTTATTAATGTCAAAAGAACATATCTACAATCGGCGAACACTGTGTCTCAAAATAAAGTAGAATGGACTTCAAAATACGGTCTCAACATTGACGTTCTAACTGGTCAGGAAGTTGTTCTTTCATACATCTGCCTACTGTTATGTTTTCTAAGTCTGGCCGTTGTCAAACTTGCTGAGTAATTCTTTAAACGAATTCTACTATGTTCTTCTGGCTTGGATGTAGTATACTGGCCCACTACCAGAGTTCGAAACTTTATCCGTTAGCCCTTTAAATATTCATTAATGATGTAAGTCTATGTCTGTACTGGTTAACCCTGCTTGCACGTGGTTCTCGAACTATCTTCAGGATTTCAATCTAGTAAATTTTCTACATACCATATTCCTTGACGAGATGTTCGAACGAAATAACTTGACCATAACTCGATAACAACATACCGTTGTTGGAAGAATCTTGATCTGTCTTCCCTGCAAAACTGCAGTCAGTTCTATACTTTATAAAAGTACTCGAGCTGGTTTCTTTCTTCTGCCTTCTTCATCGTACAGAAGTCTACCCTTGTTAGCCTAAGCTAACTTTCACATAGCTGGCTTACAGCACGGAGTAAAGTAACGGGTTAAAAAAAAGCAAGAGAGCTTTTTCCGACTACCCACGGGTTTATATACCCCTATGTCATGTGACCAAGTCCCACTATTCACAAATTATGACTCGTTAGTCTACTCTCAGTTATATCCCTTTTCCTATCACACTAGATTACGATTCATATTACTCCATTTTGTTAGATTGTCTACATCGCTTTCAAGAGTCATTTTAAGTGCCACGCAGTCATTGTCACTAGTGTAGATAGTACAATCATCTGCAAAGAGGTCACATGTTGAATATTTTAGATGTAGTGGCAGGTCGTTGATGAACATTGCGAAGAGTAGGGGCCCAAGAATAGAACCACGATGTGCTCCTGTATCTATCTTCGAGAAATCTGATGTCAAGTTGTTGTGAAGCACTAACTGTTGTCGATCTGCCAGGAATGATTTGATGATGTTCAGTGGATTAGGGCGTATTCTGAGGGTTTCTAACTTTTGAACTAATAAAGTGTGGTCAATAATGTCAAATGCTTTTTTGAAGTCAACAAAAACAGCACCACCTAATTTTCCATCATTTACTTTCGACAGCCAGTTGTCTGCCATTTTGGTGAGAGCTGTGTGACAAAAATGTTTGGGTCTGAAACCTGACTGGCTCTCAATGAGCAGTTTGTTTGTTGTTAAGTGTTGAAATGTGGTCTTGTAAATGTGTTTCTCCAGTGGTTTTGAAAGAGATGATAGAAGGGATATTGGTCTGTAACTGCTTGGATCGCTATGTGAACCAGATTTATAGAGATGATATACAGGTTATCCATAAAAGATTGTACCCTTTTCAAAAAAATATTATTCTCGGCCCCATGATGTGGTACGATGATGCTTTCTATCACAAAAGTAAGATAATCTCTGCAAGTTTTTAAACATACCTTACAAAGACTCAATATATGCACCCTTCGCATGCGCACGGTGGGTATTTCAAATGAAACTTTCGCAGCTGAGTTGCAACCGGTAATTGTTTCATGTCTCTCCACTCACTGGTCAAGTAGGTGAAAAAAATGAAATAGGTGTTAAGTTCTTTTTGCGCGTGTAATTTAAATGTTGAGCACATCTAAGAAAATATATATATATATGATTAATTATTTACGCGCTATCACACACTATGTTGAACACAGAAGCGCAAACGGGTGCGCTCGGTTGTTGCCAGAGAACAATTACGTTATGTAGAGATATGCCTAATGGCGATGATCTGAGACGGTCGTCTGTGGATGAACCTGATTGTAAGCCTTACCCAAATTATGGGAAGCATTCATGAAGTTGGTAAAAGTCTCTTGGAAAGGAGTATTCACGTTAGCCAATACAGGGCTCGTTTGTGTGTCAATTATTATGATATCTTTGCCATTTGCCGAGATCTGGCTGAACTTCAATACGCATATGACATGACGTATTTCTAGTGGGATCCAGAGTCTTACCGAAGTTTATCGTGATTAGGTTCTTATGCGTTAATTCACCGCTAAAATCAAATTGTGGAAATTTATTACCCAAACTGAGAACCGTACTTTTTCTTGACTGAAAAAGGTTGATTTCACATTGTGATTTGGGAGGGCAAGTTAAAAAAAAAACACGTTCCTCGTGCATTCATAGTTGACACGCTTACGACAGATCCGCCCTCAAACCCCCCCTCCTCCCCCGTATTTTAAGTTTATAAACCAATAAAACGGTATTGAATCAGTTCTACAAGTTAACGGTACACAGGAAACAAGGGAAGTGGCTGCCGTTGACTTCTCTATCTCAAGATCAGAGTCAGGTACCCATTTACAGCTGGTTAGACTGATGCGTGACAATACCAAGCTTTTAACCCGAAACCCGGTAACTTATTGCGGTAGTGGAGTGTTAGAGACTTCACCATACTAGGTCCAGCATCGAGAGGTGGGGAGACCAGTTTCCTTCCTCACTGTCTTTTCCTTCCCCAACTCAAAGTTAAGTACCCATTTATAGCTAGGTAGGCCCCACCTCTCGATGCTGGACCTAGTATAGTGAAGTCTCTAACACTCCACTACCGCAATAAGTTACCGGGTTTCGGGTTCAAAGCTAGGTAGTGTCACGCATCAGTCTAACCAGCTGTAAATGGGTACGTGACTCTGATAGGGACTTGAAAGCTGATGATGATGATGATGATGATGATGATGATGATGATGATGATGATGATGATGATGATTATGATGACTAGCAATTCCCTAGACTTAAGGGTCTTTTATATTTGGACATGCGCCCTAATATAACAGATTAGGTTGAACGGGACGCGCCTCACCAAAACGAGACAAAAGTGTAAAAAAAAAAAAAATAAAAAAAAAGAAGGACAGGACGGACGGGGTAAATGTCACAACTCCACGGCCTAGACTGCGATTGGATTCAGGCGAGAAAAAAAGAAAAAAAATTGTAAGAAAACAAATGTAAGAAATAGTACGGTTCTCGGTTTGGGTAATAAATTGCCACAATACGGTGAATAAACACACAAGACGTGTGTGTTTATTCCCCGGCAGATTACAATAGTGGAAATTTCGAAGCCAAACCGATCACCGTACTTTTTCTTACATTTATTTTCATACCTTTTTTTTCTTAAATTATGTGTCTTGGCGCGGCTTTGGGGCGGGAAATCTTATCGTGCCATTTGTCATTTGATTGCGGTGTCCAGAGAGGTGGAAGATGAATTTCCTGGAGGTGACAGATTTTACTCGTAACAAAGAGAACTGTGTGACATTTTTGCAGGAACGAGGAATTATTTACACCGTCCGACTGTATGCTAACAATCACCAGATGAGTTTGTCTTTGACAGTTCGCCAAGATCGTTAGAGATGTTACATATGTAAATAAGATATACCGCTTCGTTCTGGCACATGGTTACAGGGCGCACGTCTATCCTTCAGGCAGATTATTCTGTTCATTTACTGTTGGAGTAAAGAGTTGACTAGCATTGATTTCTGTAAATCAGAGCTAGGAATTGCCAATCACGCTGTCATTAAATGAAACAGCCACCTCCGTGAGGTTTGTGCTAATGTACTCATTGCAAATCCCGCTGTAATTGGCGGTCCCAATACGACGGTAGAGATCGATGAAAGTGTGTTCACACGCAGAAAAAATAACGTCGGTCGTGTATTTCCACAGCAGTGGGTATTTGGTGGCTTATGTCGTGAAACAAGTGAGTGTTTCATGCTTCCAGTGCCGGACCGCTCAGCGGCTATACTTATGCCCCTTATCATAGCCAACATTCGTCCTGGTACGACAGTTGTTTCTGATCAATGGTGCGCATATAGTACCATTCAGAATTTGCCAGGTTTAACTCATCAAACGGTGAATCATTCTGCAAATTTTGTCGACCCAAATACAGGGGCAAATACGCAACGAATAGAGAGGTTGTGGAAATCTGCGAAAGAACGCAACAAACGTCAGAACGGAACACACAGACACATGTTAGATTCCTACGTGTGTGAATTTTTGTAGCGACATCGGAATAAAGTTCGTCAGTCAGACCCGTTCGACAATATCCTGCTTGACATTGCAGAATTTTGGCCTCCTCTGTAAATTATGCAGCTACGAACGAACATGTGTATGTTCCGATATGTGCGAAGCTTCAGCGATCTTTGATGATCTGTTCCCCTCACGGTCCTTTTCAGGGCGCACAAAACTGCACCTACCACGGTCCTTTTCAGAGCACACAAAACTGCACCTACCATGGTCCTATTCAGGGCCCTCAAAACCCACAAAACTGCACTTACCACGGTCCTATTCAGGGCCCACCAAACCCACAAAACTGCACCTACCACGGTCCTTTCCAGGGCCCACAAAACTGCACCTACCAAGGTCCTATTCATGGCCCACAAAACCAAAAAACTGCACCTACCACGGTCCTATTCAGGGCCCACAAAACCCACAAAACTGCACCTACCACCGTCGTATTCAGGGCCCACAAAACCCAGAAAACTGCACTTACCACGGTCCTATTCAGGGCACACAAAACCAACAAAACTGCACCTACCACGGTCCTATTCAGGGCGCACAAAACCCACAAAACTGCACCTACCACGGTCCTATTCAGGGCCCACAAAACCCACAAAACTGCACCTACAACGGTCCTTTTCAGGGCCCACAAAACTGCACCTACCACGGTCCTATTCAGGGCCCACAAAACCCACAAAACTGCACCTACCACGATCCTACTCAGAGCCCACAAAACCCACAAAACTGCACCTACCACGGTCCTATTCAGGGCCTACAAAACCCACAAAACTGCACCTACCACGGTCCTTTTCAGGTCCCACAAAACTGCACCACGGTCCTGTTTAGGGCCCACAAAACCAACAAAACTGTACCCTGGCACGAAAGCCTGTATTTGTTTTCACCGCTGAGTGTGGAGGGCTGAGTGGAGAGAGCTGGGTGGGGAGTTGGTCCCCTCCCTCGCTATGCACTGATCTTTGTCAAATATTTACCTAATCAGAGCCGGATTAACGTAGTAGTAAAAGTAGCATATGCTACGAGCCCCTTTCTTTTAGGGCCCCGCGCCAATAAATATGTACATCATTTTTTGGTCATCTTCTAATACGAGCGTTAAACCAATGATCTTGTGATGTATGCCATCTTTAGCGCCTTTTCATTTGATGTCACAAAATTGTGAGAGAAAGAGCATAACAGGGTGACTTAGTGTGACTCTTTATTACTTTTATCTTAACTGTTTGCGGACAGAAACAGTCATTTTCTTTGGATTTGTTGAAAGCCTGTACACCTTCTTTTCTGCTTCTACCTACCGGTGGGGTCTCCTTTCTACTGCATTATGTGCTGGCGGTAGTCATAATAAGTCCCATTTGTGAAAAGACTGTCAGATACCAGGTGGTCCGCTTGGGCAGATGCGACAAAAGCACTTTTACACAGCTTTTCTGCAATAAAACAAGCCTTTGATGATATTTCAGATAACAATGATCAGAAGGCAGAGTGTTGTCAACAAATTCGTTGTCTACTTTCAACCATGATGAAGCTAGAAACTGGAATAATGATCATACTGTGGGATCACGTATTACACCGTTTTCAAATGACCAGTGCTTCGCTGCAATTTTCTGACCAAGATTTGAATACAGCTTGTGCACTCTATGAATCCCTGCGGGGGTATATTCAAGCTATGCAGTCTACGAGACATGAGAAGGCGCTGAAGATGGATAGGATACACACTGAGCAAACTTGCTTATAGCTTTACCATGCAGTCCTTCGGGACGCGCCTCGACAAGACGAGGCAAAAATATTGCATTACAAATAATAAATAAACAATGACCCATGCTACCACCCGTGCCTGCGAAAATGCATAATAGACTAACCCGCAACCTCTACCTGCAAAATGTACTAACCCCGCCCGCAGGCGAAAAAAAAATATTGTAAGAAAAAAAAATGTAAGAAATAGTACGGTGCTCGAATTGGGTAATAAATTGCCAAAATATTAATTTGACGGTGAATTAACGCACAAGTACCCGTGATTATTCTTCGATGTATTTACAGGGTTACTCCACAAAACCCGTCGTTGTGGACAAGCTCCATAACGTAAAAAGCCATGATAGAACTATTTGCCATAACGTTCATCGCCGTCCTTGAGAGGTCGGCCGTTATCTAGAATGTCGATCAAGTACATTATCAAAATATATATAAGAATGCTATGCACCATGATGCCTCGATATAATTACCTTTACATTCAACCGAAACGTAAAGGGATGTGTCTATCTCAGCTGAACTTTCTACTGAAAAACAACAGCAGATCTCTGCTCTCTTACATTCCTATCAAGATGTCCTTACTGACATCCCCGGTCGTACTTATGTCATTTATCATGACATTATATTAACCGATGACTCACCTATTCGTGTATGCCTCTATCCAATTCCTCTTAACTTCCAAACTCAAGTGGAGAAGGAATTAAACGAGATGCTCCTAGTGAATATCATCGAACCTTCTACATCACCTTATTCCTCTTCTATGGTTATTGTAAGGAAGAAAGATAATAACATCCGTCTTTGTATAGATTATCGTCGGTTAAATAAAGTTTCCAAGTTTGATGCCGAACCACTCCCTCTCTTGAAGGAATTACTTGCGAAACTTGCTAAAGCAACTTTTTTCACTACACTCGATTTATCAAAGGGCTATTGGCGAGTCCCATTAACGACTCGAGCTAAACCACTGACGGCTTTTTCTACCCCTCGAGGTCTATTCCAATGGAACTTTATGCTTTTTGAACTTGTTAACGCTAAAATGTGTGACAACATTACATGCAGAACCCATGATGAACTGATACGTTAATATATACTACCAGACCTGAAAGTCTAGTATATTTGGACATGCGTCCTAATATAACAGACTACGTTGAACAGGACGCGCCTCGCCAAAACGAGGCAATATTTTTTTTAACTATTTCGTAATAACTATATTTAATATGTAGCAGTTTATTTATGTTAGGCTTTTTAATAGACATTTTATTTATAGTGAATTAATTCTCTTTCTTGCTCTATTCCACGCTCTTACAAAGTACTTATCCTGGGAATACGTCCACGCCAATCGTGAGCTCTTCCAGGATACGCACCGAAAATTGGATTTATCTCCCATGTTCAGAACCTGCTTCACAGCAGCTGAAGAATTTATGTTTGATGCCCTGAACTCTTTGTTTGTTACGGAACATTTTGCTGATGAAAGTAAAACAAAGGTAACTCGTGTTTTAATAAAATTTCACCTCGCCAGTTGTAATATTTTTTTTTCCAAAGCTACATTTTTTTGTTCCAGGTTCTATAAATTTACCTCTTTGCTGTAAATGTCTAAGAAAAGCATCGTTAAGAGCTGCAAGAGGATAATGTTTGACTTTGTCTGAGATGAAGTTTTTTTTTAATGTACATGAGATCTGCAGGGAAAATTGAAACGGCTAGAACAAACCTATTTTGGTCACTTTCTTTAATAGAACAGTATTACAATGATCACATTTGTACATTATATTTGGACGAATTAATACAAGAGTAAAATTACATATACTTCTTATCCTCAATTAAATGGAGGACGGACGAGGGTATACATCTTAAACAGAGTCCGAGTATGGCTGGGAAGTAGACCTAAGATATTTTATTATATCTCTCTTCTCTCCAGAAGGCCTCTCTCCAAGTTTTCATTAGTGACTTTAATTTTCTCTATTTCCACATTACTCATTCCTATTCTGTCTAAATTCAGACATTCTCTATTTCCATATTTGCGACAAAAGTCTCTGTCTAATGTGCCATACGTTCTCAATTATGAACATGTGTACATGAGAAGAATGAGCCATTCTCACAACCCTTTGTCCATTATTACATAGAGATTACTAATTCTCTCCGCATGTTTCTGTTAGATCAGTTTTATAAAGGCAGTCAAACGCCATACATAACGTCCAGAAAGTGAACATTTGATTCACTCACATTCTCAGAAGTAATTATTGTAGACGAAAGTAACATAATTATAAAGCATGGACATAGTAACGGTTGCAAATGATAGAATGACTGTATTTATACATAGAAGCAATATATAAACACATAGAAACCAACAAAGGTATTCACACGGTGAAAATTTAATTCATTGCCAACTGCAAATGCAACCTTATTCTTTGATCCTTAACCACTAACTGACAAAGCAGTTAATGGTCATCACGTCTGGTGGTGTCCTGTAGGACATAAACAAACTGCTTCTACTTTGCTAAATCAGTAGCCATCCTTCGTGCAGCGCCCTAGCTCTGATTCTTTCTGCATTTTCCAGATTTTCAGTGTAGAGAACGTTGTCCATCTTATTCTTCTTAGACTGTCCTCTGTTGTCTGCACGTCACCCAGACTATGACCGTTAAAAAGAAAGTGATTTATAAGAGGCATCCCTGTCGTACTCCTGTTTTCACCTCAAAAGTTAGGTTGCTCTGCCCAACACTACATGTAAAGTTAGCATTGCGGATTTTGATGATGGTAACAATGATGCTGGGAATTCCATAAGCCCTCAGTATTTTTGAGGGCTGTACCTGTGTATGCTGTCAAAAGCCTTTTCAAAATCAACAAAGTTAATGTATAGTTGTCCCTGCCATTTTGAGCACTGCTCTACAATGTTCCTGAAGGTGAATATATGATCGGCACACCTTCATATATATATATATATGTTCGTATGCGCTATGGAAATTGTCAAATTGTATAATTCATCTCATGAATTAAAGTTAAGTAAAACATAAACATGCGGATAAATAATATATTTAATTTTACTCTAGTATTAATTCTTCCAAATATAATGTACGCACAATTAAAACGGTAGAAGTTTTTCCCCGTGTCCATGATTCTCTGTAAATCAAAAAATGCGAGGAACTAGCCGTTATCTACTAGAAAGGAAGAATAAAAGGACCTTTAGCAATGCCGATGTCCACGTGTGAATGGGTGGAATTTGCCTTTACAACGTAAGATTGACATGACGAATGCCAGAAATAGTGCTATTGCGAGCTATAAGACAGAAAAGAAGGCGAAGAGAAAAATTATGAACAAGACAGGGCAGACCAGTCGGCTAAAATTGACAGACATTTCAATCAAATCTTGACAACACTCAAATGGCATGCCTTCTGAAAGGTGACTATGCAACCGACCATGACACTTTGGCAGTTCGGAGAGTTTCTGTCAGATGAATTATAACCGCTACTATGTACTTCAGCTTGATAATATATTGTTTTACTTGGATCTGATAAATTCAGAGACCGATCTGCAGAGTATGTGAGTGAAATCTGAAACAGGAAGATCAAAATTATCAATGCAGAAAAACTACAGCAGTAAAAACCAGCACTAGCTTTGCTACGGTGTCTACATTAGAACCTGAACAAATTCACAGCTATTTTACGATATGCGCTCTTTGTATCTGGGTTCATTGAAGGCCTACGCCCCTCCGCTTGTCAGAAGTTACTTCATATATCTGACTCATGTACATGGCTTTCAGGGGCTTCATCCCATAAAAAAACATAGTTTACTTTACTTCTTTCAGGTAGCTTTGAAGAGTAGCCTTTTGGTCGCCATTTGTGTCATGAGTTAGCGATTCAATATTTTTTTTTCACTTCCATAAACATCCAACATTTGCACAATTTTACCTCAGTTATATCATTATCTGACAACCAAAGCCAGAGTTGCTCAGCGTCCTGGTAATTCAGTGACAGGTGGATTTTGCAGCCTATTTCAGTTTCCTCTTGACTATCTGTGAACAAGAGCATGGGATGCTTCAGTCTCTCGACAGCTGGGTCGTAAACACTTTGATTGTCTGGACGGTCAACAACGAAATCCTGTGTACTGTGTTTCGCTACTCTTGGCAACAATTATTCTGTTTCTTGTCGTTTGGCTAAAATAATGCCTGTAGGTATTGGTACATGTAGCTGTAAAAGCCACAACTAGTTTATGGAATGAAAGAATCAGTTCTCGCCCATCATGTCTACTATAAACAAAAGTATTTTAAAAGCACTGTTACTTATGTGATTGCATTGGCTAGCAACGGTTGAATGTGTATGAGAGACAGGTCCTTTGAGATTCCTCACGAATTTGTAAAGACAATTCAAAAATCAGTCATCCATAGCAATCATCTTGATGATTCCTCTGTGCTCCCAACAGAACATGGAACCACTACGGTAGCTGGTCCCCTTGAGAGAAACCTGCACACATCATTCACACGGTCTTGCAGCAGGGGCTTCTGTGGCTTTCTGTTTCACATGATGACGTTGCCAGCTCCATAAACAACCTTAGATAAGTCGCCTTATATGACAGGCCAGATAGACTGTGGCTATCTGTTTCACATAATGACGTTGCCAGCTCCATAAACAACCTTAGATACGTCGCCTTATATGACATGCCAGATGGACCATAGTCCTCTTCTGTTTCTTGTCTCTTTACAGACCCCTGGAGCTAAACTTTGTTAAACCCCATGTGGGTTTAATTTAAGTACATTATGTTCTTAATTCTATATATGATATTACATTAGACTTTTCTCTGTCGTTTGTTCTGTCGTTGCCTAATGGCTGTAATGTTTATGGTCTATCCCCGTCCATGAAGAAAACATGGAAATACTGTCAGCCAATGGCACGGGACAGGAAGGCTTGGCATAAATTTGATGAAGACCTATGCTCCTCGGGGAGCGGATGGGTTATGATAAAATACATTGAATAATCTGGTGTAATATCCAAAGTTAGTCAGATTTAGTAATTGTTGTGCTCAAGGTTGGTTTGTTGGGGGTGTCCACCAGGTGCCAACTTGGGGGAGGTGCCCAAATTTATTTAAACAAATAAAAATAATAACATTAAAATGTTAAAAGAACGAGAGACATTAAACAGAATAGTTCACAGTAAACAAATATCTGCTGATATAAAAACTGATCGTGTTCACATATGTCTATATTATTTCTTTACAAAAAAAAAAAAAAAAAAACAGCTCATCGTGCGGCATTCAACTATTTAGCATGACAAAAGAAATAATTACCTACCTTTGCATTTAACAAACTAAATAAATATCATGTTTCTGAAACAAATCTTTCAGTGAACGTCACTTTCTGAAATTACACTCCAATCCAGCTCAGTAGCATAAAATTGAGCCTCATAAGATTACAAAAAGGTGCTGCACCGGGTGCGGTTGAATCCCTATTAGAGCTTGTAACACCTTGGAAAAACACATAGTCGTCGTGGGAGGCCTTAGTACGTCATTTATCTCCTTTCGTTATATTTCTACTACCTTCTACCACTGCCTGCGAAATTTTGATATTTATCCAATTAGAATAACATTTTCGTCTGTCATGTTAATTCCCTTAAAATGTTTGCATCATGTACACTGTATTATTTCACCTCCTAATTATTAACTCCCCTGCTAGGTTACGGATATCACTGGAAACATCAGATTCGCACTAAAAACTCAAGTAGAAAAGACGCCATGGTTTGATCAGAAAACAAAGACCCACGCTAAAGAGAAGCTTGACCGGACGGATATTAAGATGGGATACCCAGACTGGATGGGCAACAAGACTTATGTAAATACACGTATAAACGTTTGCACACTTGTCTATGTATATGTGTGAGAGAGAGAGAGAGAGAGAGAGAGAGAGAGAGAGAGAGAGGAAGAGAAAGAGAGAGAGAGAAGATCGACAGGAAACAGCTCGTAAAAGCAGATTAAACATCACAAAATAAAATTGACATTTGCAAATGGAAAAAAAATGATTAGAAGACGTTCGTGTTGGATCGAATATACACTGAAGAAAACATGTTGTTAGCATTACAAGGTAGTCTTCATTCTGGAATTTAAAGAGCAAGAAAGGTAGAGGGCGATCTAAAACAATACTGAATAAAACTGGTATAGGTTAATTAAGGATAAAAAGGTAAAGGAACCCGTTACACGCCCATTGAGGCATGTTGGGAATAAGGTGTCAGGCCTATATTTTCTTGACCATCGGCACACTAGAGGTGATGTGGTCAGCTTCAAGCCGGCCGCTTTAACTTTCTCAGAGTTGCTCTGGTACCCAATTCATAAAGTTGGGTCGATCACGGAGCCGTTTGCAGTCTAAAAGTGCCACCTCCACAGGGGATGGAACCATAGATCACCAGTGTACTAACCACATCGCTACCGCGGCTCCAAGAAAGGATAAAAGTGATGTGATAGAGTAGGCGAGGAATGATGGTTGTTGCGTGCATATTTTGACGCACATTTTACAAAAATCGATATGGCTATTTAATATGGGAAAAATATAGACATTCATTTATTTGTGTATGAAAATGCTGTTTATGGTAAAAGCGAGATAATCCATGTTTGATTCACACTTTTGATTATAGGAGTAATCGTTCTGGATATTGATCCAGCGCAAGGATATTGCGCTTGCGTTTGTACTTATTTTTAGGGCCAGAAAATATATTAATTTGCTTATTGTGTTTATGGCCTGAATTCATATGTATTACATATTATTAGTACAAGTAGAATCAGTCCTATATTGTATATTTTGGATGGGTAGGAGGGACTAGATTCTTGCTAGCGGAAGTATGAGTTGTCTTGACAAGTCGTGATGAGTTCCCATGTACTGCTTACAAATGGCGTGGTACGTTTTCCTAGAGCTGGTCCTTTCGTCAGAAAAAGATGTCTTACGAAGTGGTTTTTCTACTGAAGGAGATGGTGTCTCTACGATAGTTTGTATTAGAGACTCTCCTTATGTCAGTATATAGATGATTCGGACTCCAGGTAAACCCAGCCCCTATTTTTGTTGATCTCTCGTCGGTTAGGCCTAGCTTGACTTTTGTGCTTCGCTATGCTAGTGTCGTGTTTTGTATCGACGAAGATGACAGATTTTCCTGCAGCGGTTATGGCTACGTGAATTAACCTGATCACCGTAGAGCTGTATGGAAACATTTATGAAATCCTTTATATACCCATTATAAATTAACTCTGGCTTATATTCTCCTTCCTATGAATGAGTGAACGACAACTCAGGGAGACAGCCATGTTGGATTTCGGTCATCATATGTTTTGATCACTGCCAAGAGAACAGATTATTTATCTTATTATCGGACAGTGACAGGGAGATCTCAATCTTGCTAGAAACCCCCTTTCGTGGTTTCATAATATATACTACAAACTATGGACGTCAAGTAACTTTGGTTATTTATCGATCCGCCCTTCACTGACGCGTTTAGTCAGATAGGGGGATGTGGCCATAATGTATCATGACATTGAACTTTTGATGTACTGCCATTATTTCTGAATGTGTCATGACTTCAGATCTGCTATGTATACCTACAAATTGATATGTCAACGAACCATGATGTACTCGTATGTCCCAGTGTGTACGTCTGAATAAATTGAGTAAACTAAGATTCCAGCAGTCTGCATTGGTGCCTTGTAGACACAAGTGTGAGTGGTTATATTGGTCAGCACACGAACAGTACACCATTCGCGGTAATCACACTCTACACTTCTACTTCATACATACACCATCCTGCGTCGGCTGAAGTGACCAAGTTTAGGGCCTGCTTCCCCTGGAGCCTTTGCCTTCCCTAACACAGGACTAGGGTGAGTTACCCATTTACAGCTGGGTAGACTGGAGCATGCCTGATCTCAACAACACACCACTCTTCCTTACAGAGCAGACAGACTGATACTTTACAGTGTGTGTGTGAAAGCAACTTTACAGAGTGGAAAGAACAAGACTTTTACAGTGGCGAGCCAGATTCCTGGGTCCAGCTTACGCAGTTTTGTGTTGAGAATCTCAGTTTACAGCTGAAAGAACATTTGTTTGAACACATCAACACCAGTAGGACAGCTATACAGTCGATGTCAGCTTCAGCGCTTGTTGACAGTTTTTCGCTGTACAGACAGTATTACACAGGACAGTGGTATCAAGTGTAGAAAATATCTGGAGCAATATTGTTGACATTTCTCAACGTACGGAAGAATCACAGTGTTGCTGAACATAAAGTGCATAGTTCATCGTTGGTTCTTCAGATGCTCAACAGAGAAAAATTGACAGTGTAATAGTTTAAAATTAAATCTATTACTGAATAAAGTGGCAAGTTATTAGTATTAAAATAAACTGTGCCTGCTTTACAACACTATACCTGCAACACATTCCATTCATGACATAAATGATATTGTATGCTATATGCTATTTATGCTTACATGTTATTTGTTTATATGTGTAGGGGTTTATATGTTGCGGGCCTGGATGGGTGGTGACTAGAACAGGAAATACCGAGTGATATTGGTCTTGTTTTGGCGTTCGATAGGGAGCAATTCTTAATTGAAATTTGCATGCAACATAGTTTGCAAATATTTGGTTAGTTGTGACGACTGTTTCATATTTGTATTTGTAACATTTTTTGTGTTCCTTAGTTTTGTTTGATTTGTTTGTATAATTGTAGGTCTCATCTTTTCTTTCATTTCAGTTTTTTACACCCTTATGTTTATACACTGTGGCGTTATTTGTCTTGTTATCTTATGGCAGTTATCATCACGGTTTCTGTGATCATTTTTTTTCATTTCTCCTATTTGATTTAATTTGATCTCTGCAAATGTTTTCAGATTGTCTTTTCTTGTTTGTCATTTGTAATGTCTTTAGTTGACATATGACGTATAGTGGTATACACTGATAGTATAGTACAGATCAGTACTTTCTGATTGTTATTGTTATAAAACAAAATGTACAAGACCTTTGTAAGGCTTGTCTCCCAAAGTGATTGGTAAAGGGAAATATTTTTTCTACAGGTACTAAAGTGATCTTTGATTACATTGAGGTATACAAGACCTTTATAAGGCTTGTCTCCCAAAGTGATTGGTAAAGGGAAATATTTTTTTTCCACAGGTACTCAAGTGATCTTTGATTACATTGAGGTATACAAGACCTTTGTAAGGCTTGTCCCCCACAGTATTTGAGATACAATTATTGTTGTCCACAGGTACTCAAGTTATCATTGGTTATTATAAACCATACAAGTTTGGACTAAGACTAAGTCTAAGGTATAGACTTGTCTCCCATTAACTTGAAAGAGGGTAATTTATTTACTTTTTCAGGTTTCTGATTTAAGAAGACAATATGTCTACATTAGATTATTTTATTGCTCAAGGAAAATCTCTTGATAAGACTGGAAAAGACTTAGAACAATGGGCTGTTGCTCAATATGACAAAGCATTAGCTGCAGAAGAGAAAAAAACTGCTGCTGCTGTTGAAAAAAAAAAAGCTGCGGCTGAGGAGAGAAAACTTCAAATAGAAGAAAAAAAAAGCTGCTGCAGAAGAAAGGAAAGCAATAGCTGAAGAAAAAAGATTAGAAAAAGAAGCTGATACTGCTGCTGAACTTAAGAAATTGCAGATGCAAGTGGAGGAAAGGAGATTTGATGCAGAACAGAAAAAATTAGAAGCTGATGCAGAGCAGAAAAAATTAGAAGTTGCTGCAGAACAGAAAAAATTAGAAGTTGCTGCAGAACAGAAAAAATTAGAAGCTGCTGCAGAACAGAAAAAATTAGAAGCTGCTGCAGAACAGAAAAAACTAGAAGTTGCTGCTGCTGCAGAACAGAAGAAATTAGAAGCTGCTGCAGAACAGAGAAGATTAGATAGAGAAGCTGAAGAGAGAAAAGCAATAAGAGAACATGAGTTTGAATTAGAGAAATTAAAATTGACATGTATGAGTAATGTTAATCAGGCATCTGGTGGTAATGGTAAACCCTTCGTGTACAAGGTCAAGGTACCAGCGTTTAACCCTACCAGTGATGACATAACATTTTGGCTTTCTAGATTTGAACGGGCTTGTCGATCTCATAATGTTGACAAATCACAGTATGTGAATCAGTTGTCTGAAAATCTAAAAGGGGAGTCTCTGAGTAAGTTATATTTTGTTGAAGAGGCCGACAAAGATAATTATGATGCTGTTAGGGCAGCTTTGATAAAGAGATATCAGCTGTCTGAAGAAGGTTATCGTCTTTTGTTTAAAACAATGAGACCTGAGGTAGGTGTAAAATTCTCAGAATTCATCTCAAAAGCACGAATTACACTTTCACGATGGATTGAATTATCCAAAACAGAGAAAACATTTGATGGTCTTACGGATTTATTACTAAGAGACAAGGTCATGTCTTCTGTAAATAAATCATTCCTAGAGTTCTTACATGAGCGTAAACCTAGTACAATAAAGCAAATGGAAGAATATTGTGACCAGTATGCCACGGCACACCCTGACATGATTCTTAGTAACTCTAACATTAAAGAGAGTATGCCAGTTGCTTCGGCAACAGAATATAATCAGAATTACTCACACAAATTCCAAGGAGCTAAAAATAAATTTGATAAAAAGGTTAATTGGAATAAGTATCAAAACCAAGATAACCACTCAAATCAGAGTTCTTCTTCGAAGAACTGGAATCGGGCTGATAGTCCTCGACACGCGAGGGGTGCCCATAATGTTAGAAATTCTCGGAAAGGGAGTAGCTATAGGAACTACCCAAGTGCTTCATGGAGACAAAAGAAACAATATTACAGGGATACTCAATTTAATGAGCATGATGATTATGATCATGAATATTATGATTCAAACCCAAATAGGGGTTATAACAGAGGCAATAATAATTATAGAGACAATTATAACCGAGGTAGATCACAACACAAAAGACATGGTAAATCTTATTACCAGGCTAACTCTGCACAACAGGAGTTCCACGACACCGATAATCAGAATAATGATAAAAAAGACTCCAATAGTGTAGCAAATTCCGCTTTTGATTTTGCTAGAGCATCTGAGTGTTCGCAATGCAAAACATTATTCGATCCAACCACAGTGTCTACTTTAAGCTGCGGTCACCCACTTCCCGCTCTCCATGCGTCAATTGCGCATAATGGAAGGGGTGCTCTTGTCTTTAATAGGGGCCTAATAGATGGTACTCCGGTATCAATTCTTTTCGACTCGGGGTGCACTACAATTGGAGTGAGGCAATCACTCGTAAATCCTTCTCGAGCTACAGGCAATATAGTCAAATGTGTAACATTTGGTGGCACATTGGAGAAGTACTCCACTGCCATTATCAATATTGCTACGCCTTTCTTTACAGGAGAGGTGCAAGCATGTCTCTTGCCGAATCCGATCGCTGATCTTATCATCGGTCGCATTCATGGAGTGAAAGAATGCACTCCACGGCAAATTTCTAATTGGGAAAATGTTAATATGCAATCTGCTAATGCAGTAATCACTAGGGCTCAAGCTCTCAATATGCCACAATCTTCACATTCTGAAGATAATGATGCGCAGATCCAAGATGATCCCTTGGAGATTTCCCACGATTCCTTTATCAAACAGCAGGAAGATGATCCTACTCTAAAGAAATTCTTTACTCTGGCAACAAAAGGTGATCCGAATAAGGATACTAATCGTAAATCTTGGATTACGTTGAAGAATGGCGTACTTGTACGTATGGTACAAGACTCCGCTAAGTCCATTCATTCTCAAATCCTTGTGCCTAAAAATATGAGAGTTAAAATTTTACAGCACGCTCATGATTCGCAGTGTGCTGGACATATGGGTTTTTCCCGTACTAAAGCTAGATTTCTTCAATCTTTCTTTTGGCCTGCGGTGAATAAGGACATACGAATCTATTGTCGATCTTGTAAAGTATGTCAAGAGATTAAATCCAGAGGTCCACGCCATGATGCACCTATTCAGGCTGCAGACATTCCCATTCGGCCATTTCAAAAAATGGCGATAGACATCATTGGTCCATTTAAGATAACGTCTGCTAGAGGACACCAATTTATTTTGACGTGTGTTGATATGTGCACACGTTGGCCGGAGGCTGTTCCTCTAAAGAGCATAACTACTGCTGATGTCGCAGATGCTCTTTGGTTAATATTTTCTCGTCTGGGATTTCCAGCAGAAATATTATCCGACCATGGTACCCAACTCATATCGGATACCATGTCTCAAGTAATGTCGACTCTGAAGATAGAGAGATCGCTGAGTAGTATTTATCATCCTATGTCCAATGGGATGGTGGAACGTTTGAATAGAACTCTGAAAAACCTACTAGGTAAGATAACAGAAGATCATCCTCAGGATTGGGATAGGGTTTTACCCGCGGCTCTCTTTGCATATAGAGAGGTCGCCAACGAACATACAGGATTTTCTCCCTTTGAACTTGTCTTTGGCGCGAAACCGCGAGGTCCTATGTCCTTACTGCATGATCTTATAACTGCTGATAATATTGTCGATGACACAAAATCCTCTTATGAATATGTCATCGCACTTAGACACAAGATTATTGAAGCATGCAAATTGGCAACTGCTTCTTCTGAATTTGCGAAACAGAAGGCAAGGGAATTTGCCAATAAAAAGAGATGTTTGCGTCAACTTTGTCCAGGTGACAAAGCATTTGTCTTGCTACCTTGTAGGGAAAATAGACTTCTCATTTCTTGGAAAGGTCCGTACGATATAATATCAAAGGTTTCCGATGTTGACTATATCGTCGATATTGACGGGAAGCGTAAAACCTTCCACATCAACATGCTCACGGAATTCCATGAACGTCCTGATTATTTACAACCTGTTTTCCAGGCAACGGACGATTTTCCAGTCCAACATGGACAGTACTCATCTCTGTCAGTAATACAGGATGAGGAAACGAGTTTCTCGGATGTAAATTTACCTTTTCCAATGATTCCTCTTCACTCTAATGAATCATGGAAAGATGTTGCAATTTCTCCAGAATTATCTCCAGGAGAGCAGAAACAAGTTTCTACTATGTTAGAACAATTTCAGGATGTCCTTACTGACATTCCTGGTCAAACGGATGTCATTCAACATGACATTATTCTTACTGACCATAGTCCTATAAGAGTCAGACCGTATCCTATCCCGATACATTTTCAAGCACAGGTAGAGAAAGAGTTAGATGAGATGATAGAGTTAAAAATTATTGAACCATCCACATCAGCATATTCTTCGCCGATGGTTATAGTACGAAAAAAAGACAATAACATACGTCTTTGCGTGGATTATCGCAAATTGAATCAAGTGACTAAATTCGATGCTGAACCTATGCCTTTACTAGAAGAGCTACTTACGAGACTATCGAATTCTCACTTCTTTACTAAACTCGATTTGTCTAAGGGATATTGGCAAGTTCCACTATCCGAACACGCCAAACCGTTTACTGTTTTTTCGACGCCTAGGGGTCTATTCCAATGGAATTTCATGCCTTTCGGTCTTATGAACGCCCCTGCTACATTTGTACGCATGATGCGTCGAATCCTATCTCATCGCTCAGATGTCATTGCGTATCTTGATGACATCTGTCTTTTCAGTGATACTTGGAACGATCACTATAATGGTATAAATGAACTATTGTCTATCTTACGCGAGCATAACCTGACAGCGAAACCATCGAAAGCATGTATTGGTTTTAGCGAAATATCTTTCTTAGGACACCGTGTTGGTCATGGGTTCCTAAAAACAGAAGACCATAATACAAGTAAGATACTTAACATTTCTATTCCTAAGACTAAAAAGCAAGTACGAAGTCTTTTAGGTCTAATACAATTTTATGGACGATTCATCCCGAATCTGTCCTCCATTATGTCACCTCTTTCTTCCTTGCTAAAGAAAGGGTCTCCTAATGTAGTCCATTGGACTCAAGAATGTCAATCCTCTTTGGATAAGGTTAAAACTATGTTTTCTACTTCACCTATCCTAGTATTGCCTTCTAAGGATAAGACATTTATTCTTCGTAGTGACGCTTCATCCACCGGGATTGGAGCTGCACTAATGCAAGAGTACTCTGGAACTCTGCATCCTGTGATGTATATTTCTCGGAAATTAAATGCCGCAGAGAAGAATTACTCGGTCCTAGACCGTGAATTATTGGCTATGGTTTGGTCAATCCTTAAACTGCAAAGATTTCTTCTGGGCGCGCATTTCATTGTGGAAACTGACCAGAAAGCTCTTACGGCTATTCAGAGTAAAAATCTGAAGAGCGCGAGATCAACGCGATACGCGATTGCTCTACAGCCATTTCATTTTTCGGTGCGAGCTATCCGTGGGTCAGAAAATGTGATGGCAGATATTTTGTCTAGATGCCCACATGATTCATAACTGTTATACAACTTTGATACAGTTGTTTCTATGTTGAAATGTGTACACATATGTAATATATCATATATTGATTGTAACACTACTTAGCGGTTCATTGATATGTATTCACCGCTGATCTTTCAATGTTTTTCGTCTTTGATGATCATGATGTTAAGATATCTTAGATGGAATTTATGTATAAACTAATGTGGAAATTGTGTCATTGCTAATATTGTAGTATGCGTTGGTGACACCTCTCTGGAAATATTTATACTTAGAGAAGTACTTTCTCTAAGGTCATAAAACTTATGCTTATCATCTGCGCATTGTTATTGCTGCGTTGTGAGCCTATTGTATGTTGCTCCTAGATGTATTTCAAAAAAAAAAATGTACCATTTTTTTTTTTTCCCCGAGGGGTGTGGTAATCTGTTGCGTGCATATTTTGACGCACATTTTACAAAAATCGATATGGCTATTTAATATGGGAAAAATATAGACATTCATTTATTTGTGTATGAAAATGCTGTTTATGGTAAAAGCGAGATAATCCATGTTTGATTCACACTTTTGATTATAGGAGTAATCGTTCTGGATATTGATCCAGCGCAAGGATATTGCGCTTGCGTTTGTACTTATTTTTTAGGGCCAGAAAATATATTAATTTGCTTATTGTGTTTATGGCCTGAATTCATATGTATTACATATTATTAGTACAAGTAGAATCAGTCCTATATTGTATATTTTGGATGGGTAGGAGGGACTAGATTCTTGCTAGCGGAAGTATGAGTTGTCTTGACAAGTCGTGATGAGTTCCGATGTACTGCTTACAAATGGCGGGGTACGTTTTTCTAGAGCTGGTCCTTTCGTCAGAAAAAGATGACTTACGAAGTGGTTTTTCTACTGAAGGAGATGGTGTCTCTACGATAGTTTGTGTTAGAGACTCTCCTTATGTCAGTATATAGATGATTCGGACTCCAGGTAAACCCAGCTCCTATTTTTGTTGATCTCTCGTCGGTTAGGCCTAGCTTGACTTTTGTGCTTCGCTATGCTAGTGTCGTGTTTTGTATCGACGAAGATGACAGATTTTCCTGCAGCGGTTATGGCTACGTGAATTAACCTGATCACCGTAGAGCTGTATGGAAACATTTATGAAATCCTTTATATACCCATTATAAATTAACTCTGGCTTATATTCTCCTTCCTATGAATGAGTGAACGACAACTCAGGGAGACAGCCATTTTGGATTTCGGTCATCATATGTTTTGATCACTGCCAAGAGAACAGATTATTTATCTTATTATCGGACAGTGACAGGGAGATCTCAATCTTGCTAGAAACCCCCTTTCGTGGTTTCATAATATATACTACAAACTATGGACGTCAAGTAACTTTGGTTATTTATCGATCCGCCCTTCACTGACGCGTTTAGTCAGATAGGGGATGTGGCCATAATGTATCATGACATTGAACTTTTGATGTACTGCCATTATTTCTGAATGTGTCATGACTTCAGATCTGCTATGTATACCTACAAATTGATATGTCAACGAACCATGATGTACTCGTATGTCCCAGTGTGTACGTCTGAATAAATTGAGTAAACTAAGATTCCAGCAGTCTGCATTGGTGCCTTGTAGACACAAGTGTGAGTGGTTATATTGGTCAGCACACGAACAGTACACCATTCGCGGTAATCACACTCTACACTTCTACTTCATACATACACCATCCTGCGTCGGCTGAAGTGACCAAGTTTAGGGCCTGCTTCCCCTGGAGCCTTTGCCTTCCCTAACACAGGACTAGGGTGAGTTACCCATTTACAGCTGGGTAGACTGGAGCATGCCTGATCTCAACAACACACCACTCTTCCTTACAGAGCAGACAGACTGATACTTTACAGTGTGTGTGTGAAAGCAACTTTACAGAGTGGAAAGAACAAGACTTTTACAATGGTGTTGTGATATGTGATCACTTTCTTGCACACTCGCACCAAATAACAATAAAACTCTTGATTCTAAGGCAAGGGGTGAATTTATTCATACATCCCTCTCAGTGACCCACACCCACAAAGCAAACTAACGAACAAACACTAAACAAACAAACAAACACCCAGTCAGGGCTTAGTTGCTAACCTGAAACGCAAACGAAGCACCGAGTTGTTGAAATAATAATAGTTAAATAATGAAAAACACCATAATTTCACCTGCAAAACAGCCCTTTCTTCCACGCCCCCTGAAACATCCCACCACTACATACACATCCACTCTTATGTCACGAGAGGGTTGATTATTATTGAATTTATAAGATATCCTGGACACATAGTTGTATCAGGTGATACCAGGATAGTGCCAGATAAGAGTCTGGTCTTATAAGTGATACCCCCTTCTCTGAAAAGAGTAAGGGTGTATAGATATCAAAGGTAGGATCAAGCTGTATAAGTTCCTATAGAAGATGGTAATATATTACTCTAAGTTCCTACTTGCCCCTCCCCAGATCCTCCTCTGTTAATTTTATTTTTATTATTATTATTAACTCTGCTAGGGGTATTAATTAAACTATCTACCAACAAAAACTGTAACTTAACATAAATAATTTAAGTAAGTCTGCTGGTAAATATTTACAATTTATTTTACAATTATTACTTTCTACTTGAAATTATGTCATAAAAATTCAAAATTCAATTACATAAGCAAACAAATAACACAATTGAAAACAAATGTTCTTAGTTATTAATAGTCTTTTGAACTATATAACGGTTCTCCTCTTTCTCTTGAAATCACTTTGTTGAATACAGTTTTTATTTACTATTGCTTCAAACTTTCCCACAGTTTCCTAAGTGTGTCTACTTCTGATTAGGACGGTTGCCTAGATAAAATTGCACTGTCTGTTCATCATTATACTATGTATTTTGTGGTGATGCTGGAAGAACTGAGCAGCAGCCTTGTGTGGCTACTCATCTTTTATTATGTGCTTTGATTCTGTTCCACCTCTGTTCTGGCAGGAATTTGTGTCTCCTCCAGGCCTAGGACTGGGTAACCGGCCCTATAGCATCAAAGGCACTCGCACCACCAGCTCCTATATTAGAATCAAGCTCCTTTCGGTGGACGTTAGTTACAGAATACAATCTGGAATATATTCAATTTCACCACTATAGTGTCTATCTCTATCGCTTTTCAACAGAAGTAGGAGGTAAGAGATAGTTTCAGACGACAGAGTATATATAAATGCACAGGTCATATCAAGACATCATTAACACACCACTGTGAACATATCTTTCTCCAATTCCTTGGATATAGCTAACTGTCCATGATTCGCCTCCATACATTTATTAGGTCTTGTGTAAATTACTAAGTGATATCTTAATCAACACAGTAAAACAATTCATTTCATCCTTCCTTACGTTCCTGGTGTGTGGTCCATTCCATCAAGAAATAATTCTTTAAAAGCTTTTCTAAAACTATGAACTCACTCCTGCTTCAATTCGCAATTTATTTCAATATACACACGCTTGTAAGGCCACCAGAAATACACCGTAGTTTTCTAACACATTTTACACACTTCGTAATGCACAATTTGATCAATTATTTAAACAGAATATATATATATATATATATATATATATATATATATATATATATATATATATAGATATATATATATATATATATATATATATAAAATACGCCGCAGGCGACCTTTGTCTTTACTGACTGTGTGTGTGGTACACCACTCTGAGTGGAGACCTCCCAGTACCAAAGACTGCTGTGTTTCTTTTCAGATTTTGCACCTTTCCTCAGACCTACGGGTCCTGAGAGTTCCTCTATAAATGCCTTTGTGCAGATGAGGAAGGACATCCCTCGAAACCTTCGGGTATGTGAGGCTCTGTCCATTTTGGCTGGAATGACGTCTCGATGGTTCGGAGGTTTTATAACGAATATGAGTACACATGAGTGTAGCGGGAGGTTAATTATATTTAGATATCTATATAGGAATCCAGGTATGTCATATGCTACCAGGATAGTATGCCAGTACAGAGTTCTGGTCTTACAAGTAATACCCCAGTCTTAGAAATAAGCACTGGTGTATGGCTATCATAGAAATAGTCAGACTGTGAAAACCCTGGCCAGTTGTTAAGAAGTTGTACCAGGATTTAAGGCGTCTCCTCCCTATGGCTATCTTATGATTACTTATATTCTAGGGGATAAGTAAAATGAACATTCACTGAAACCACAAATGGAAGAAGTCAATAAATCCTCAGGTACAGTTAAAATAGTTTAATAATTACACTAATATTCTATTTCTACTAGTTGGAAAGGAGCATACACACATATATATAAAAGTCTTCACACAATTACTATTGTTGTCTGTTTAGACTTCAAGATCTTGAATATTAAAGTTACTGCAATCTGCAATCACTGTTTTTAGTCTCTTGACTTTCCAATTAATTGTCATCAGTTGACTGAACTATGGATTTTCACTATTAGCTGTTTTATATATATATATATTGGTGGTCAGTGTCCTAAGTGACACTTATCTGACTCTTGATCCTGCTGACACGGAACTGTCCTTTGTAAATAGCAGACTTGGTAGACCCAACTGTAGAGATGCCAATGACCAGTTGAAGTTCACTCTTTGGGGTCCTGCACTGTTGTGGGATTGCCTCTGATGACCAACACAGGCTTCTGATACTTGACAGTCCGGTTTGAGTTATTTCATGGAACCTGCAACATATCAGCCTTGGCTAGTATCTGGCTAGACTTGTAGCTGACTAGCACAGATGACAGACCAGTCAGTCATCAGATGTCACAGTTATACAATCATAGTAAGTAAGGACATCATTTCAGTGATATAGCATTAATATTAACATTTCATTTAAGTGGAACTGACTAGCACATAAGTCAGACTAGTCAGTCATCAGGTGTCAAAGTTATACAGTCATAGTAATTAACATCATTTCAATGATACAGAATTAATATTAACATATCAGTAATAAACATCATCTGGTTTATTCTGCTCCTATACGTCCTTTTCTGATCTATACTTGATCCATATCAAGTACAAATTCAAATACTGATGCTATTCTTAGCATCTACACAAAATTAATACATAAATAAATTACAGTGAGTGACCAAGCGATCATGTTGCTTTCTACTGAAACTGGCTGTGGAACACTCCAGTTTACCAGCTGTAAATGGGTACAAAGTTGTGCGCTCGAATTAGGGAAGGCAAAGGCAGCGAGGAAGGGGACTAGTTACCTAACCTCGTAAAAGCGGTATCTTCCATGCTGAAGCTTCTAACAATTCATTTCCTTATGACAATCTCTGGTCATGGGACTGCCTTTATCTTCGACGAGATCCAGCATTTAATATAATAAATAGTTTCTTCATTTGGCTGTGGGGCTAGATTTGATACGGTTTTGTACAAGCAACCATCTTCCACAAAGCAAATATTTAAACCATATTAAAATAACAATACATTATATCAATGAATATTCTGCCGGCATATTTTGTGAATTCTATATGAACCTGAAATTTAAAAAAAATATTATACACGGTAGTTATCCTAAGTTCGCTTACCCTCAGACTCCAGACACTGACTAAAACTTCTGGCGATCCGCTCACACTTCAGATGGATTTAGCGTAGTAGCGATCTCTACCGTCAGTCTGTCTCAAACCTCTTTCGTTGTGTGTGTCTCCAGTTTACCGATACGCTTATATACGCATCACGCGGCCGTGATTCTTTCTTACCCTCAGGCACATACAGCCCAGCTGTTAATGGTTACAATGATCTGCTCTCGTGTACAAAAGGCAAAGGCACTCTTCATTAACACTTTTGATTTGTTCTGCTTTCTGTAATTTTCAAATATGACTGGTCTCGGTTGCCAGAAGTCAAGGTCTATTTATACGTCACATCCGGCGACCGAGAGAGCAGAAACTAAAGGGGTGTTTATGTATCTCAAAATGTATGCCTAATTTGTCCTGATGTACAAATATTGAAAACTAAGATTTCAATTATCTTCTTTATTTCTGGAGCGAATTTCCTCAACCAAGGCTTAAAACATGCCCTGAATTAATCCTCATCTATCCAACTAATTGACTATATATTACATGCTCTAGTTTTATTGAATGCGTAGCCCAAACAGCAAAATATTTGACTTGCCTGATGTCACGATACGTTCCACCCGAGATTTCTCCCGTAATAACATACTTTCCGTGGAGGTCTTTGCACAAACTTATAAATAAGCATTCCTAGTTGTGGATTCTTGACCTCTGCATGCTATACTTCGCTCATATTGCTGTATTTTATCTCCTACTGAAACCATGTTACACACATTTGAGATCGCCATTGTTAGGCTAGTACGTTATTTGTAAACACTGCATAAAGGTGCGTTTTCATTGGTTCTCTCTGCATTCTTCTATTTCTAACGTATGGCGTTTCGTGTGGGTAAAGAATGATGGGTTTTTTAATCCAACTTCATGACATCTTATACATGTCGTCCAGTGAGACTAGTTTGGTGTTGTGCGTGAGGCTGGCAATCTCACCATGTAACACGGACTGCTACCGAAACCACTACTGCAAGAGCAAATGAATGCTTTGTGTGGGCTTCATGCGGAGGCCAGCCACATTAGGGGCTGCATGCTCCATAAGGAGCGAGAAGAGACATAATTTATTTCCAAGTGGACCAACGTTCTGTCATAAACTATCCTTCACATAACAATAATTAAATAATAATAAAATGAGCATACAACATAATTAAACGCTATGTACAAGCATTACTCTCCTTAATGAGAATAAACTACCACCTCGCAACCGACCACGCCAATATTCGTTCCTGCACACGGAAGCATGTCGTATGTGACGACTGGTGAGACTGGCAATACGCGTGTCGTATATGACGACTGGTGAGACTGGGAATCTCATCATATGAAACACATTGTTGCAGAAACAACCGCGGCAATAGCATTTAAATGCTTTGTGCAAGCTTCTTGTAAGTGCCAGCCGAAGTGGTGTCTCCATGCTCCGTAAGGAGCAGATAGGGAGATGTCTTTGTCTTAAAGTGCCTTACGCACAAAGGAGGGGTATCATACTTACAAGGAATCTAAATAACTAAAACTAAATGCATCTTCTCAAAGGAAATTCAACAATAAACTTTGGTACACAACATATGTAACTATTCTCACATCAAAGTAACACGCTAAAAATATAAACAATTATCACGAATCACATTAACCTAAACTATCTCTTTCATTAGGCCTAATAAAGAAAATTACATTAATCTTGTGTTACCAAAGTAGCACATCTTATCATTAACCTGGTTTCATCCATGCGTCAATTTACCCAATATAAAATAGCTTAACCCCGTTACCCCTCTAACACGTGGTAACTAAAAGTGTTACAGACGCCATCTTTACGTCAAGTTCTTTTCATCGACACGTGGCTCCCGGCTGCCTTCTTGCCTTCACGTTAATACTTTCTCAATTTCAATCCCAGATATAATTTCTGTCCAGTTCCATGTATGAAATATATATTCTATCTTACTATAACAATGGACTTACCTAGCACCAAAACTAAAACCTATGCAAATCCCTACCACGAATCTATGACATTAAAACGAATTCTAATGCCCTAGAAGTAATCTCCTTAGCAGATGTATCTATTTTACGGAATACTGGTACCGACCGCTCTCGAAGTAACTCTAAAGCTACAGGGAACTAATGGTAACTTCAGTAGGAAATGATCTATTTAAAAATAAAGCTCACGTGTTCCCATTTCTTTGTTCACCTGCCTACCCGCACTGGGCGTCTCGTTTGTTCTCTTCTTGGCGGGCTGCTCTTGCGAATAAAAATCTCTTTCGCTGGTCAACCGCTCTCTTTATATATATAGGCGGCCTGACCACATCACGCACGGCGTAGTGCGTGTAGTGATTGGGTCACGAAAGTAACTCAAACATAGAGATATGTGCTTCTGAAAAAGAACTAAAACACATAAATATTTTGGGGCGTTATTATGGCGCAATCATAGTGACATGGGAGGATGGCAACTATAAGTCAGAAGAGTTCAGGACCACCACTGGTGTAAGACAAGGTGATATTCTGTCACCTTATGTTTTCATACTTCACATGGACGATGTCGTCAAAACAGGTAAGGAAACGACCTAAAAGTATTCAGCGGGGTACTGGAAGATGAGACAGGCGTGTATTTTAGAGCTGGCATTTGCCGATGATGTTGGCCTGATTGCTAAATCAGTATCACGTCTTCAATCCAACCTGTAATTCTGGAAAGAAGAGCTCGAGAAGAGAGGGAGGTCGTCAGAAGCTCCAAAGAAAACCATTGTAATCTCACGAATGGAAATAAGGCATTAGCCCAAGCTGGGAAATCATGTCCTGGAGCAGGTCAACCATTTTAAATACATCGGAGCTGTTATAGATTGGAATGGAGGCATTAAAGAAAAGTTAAACCCGAAGAGCAGACTATTTCAGGTCATAAATTGAGGATTCCTCTGCAAAGGAGAAGTTAGCAAGAGGACAAAGTTGACTGTATATTTATATCCCACCTATATCCCAGTCTTGACATATGGATGCGAGTCTAAGGCAATGACTACAACCCACAAAAGCCAGCTCCAAAGCACAGAAATGAGATATCTGAGGGAGGCAATTTTAGTAACAAGAAGAGATATGGTCCTCAACCAGACGATACAGAAATCCTCAAAACCCAGCCACTGCAGACGCAAGTATAACAGTCTCAGCTACAATAGTTTCGCCATGTCTGCAGAATGGAAGAAGATTGGATACCACGACAAGTATGGAAAACTAAGAGCCAGGGATCCAGACCTCCAGGACGATCCAGAGTCCGCTGGAAGGACAACACTAGACAATCTCTGAAGGACCAAGGAGTAGATTGGAGCCAGGTCAGAAGGAAGACAGCCGATAGGATAGTATGGCGCTCACTCCTCCAAAAATCTACACCTCAAGGTAGAAGAGGGATGACTAATTAAGTAAGAAAATAATAGTCCATAAAAGTTCATACAGAAATCAGCCTTCTTTGAAAATATCCCCATACTCTCGCACATAAATCTTGGTCCATTTTTTTAACTTCTCTATTATTGCTGTTTTGAGATTGTTTAAGGTTTTAAGATCGTAAACCACACACTTAAAACAATAATCTTACTTACTTACTTACTTAGTCGTTCCCCTTCTACCGTGAGGTGTAGAGGTTTGGAAGAGAGAGCGCCAGACTATTCTATCGGATGTCTTCCTCCTGGCCTGGTTCCATTCTAGTCCTCGGTCCTTCAAAGATTGTCTAATGTTGTCCTCCCAGCGGACTCTGGGTCGTCCTCGGGGTCTGGATCCTTGGCTCTTTGTTTCCCATGCTTGTCGTGGTAGCCGATCTTCTCCCATTCTGCAGACATGACCAAACCATCTTAGTTGGGACTGTTCTACTTGGGTCTGTAGGGGTGGCATTTTAGGCCTTGACGTATCGTCTTGTTGCGTACCATGTCTCTTCTTGTTACTTCAACCACCTTCCTCAGATATCTCATTTCTGAGGTTTGGATCTGGCTTTTATGGGTTGTAGTCATTGCCCATGACTCGCATCCACATGTCAAGACTGGGACATAGGTGGAGCGGTATACAGCCATCTTCGTTTTCTTACCAACCTCTCTCATGCTGAGGAATCCTCGATTTATGGCCTGAAAAAGTCTCCCAGCTGCTGCTTTTCGAGTGGCCAACTCTTCTTTGATGCCTCCCTTTCGGTCTATAATAGCTCCGAGGTATTTAAAGTGGTCGACCTGCTCCAGGACCTGTTCTCCCAGCTTAATCTGATGTCTTCCTTCTCGTGATATCACCATGGATTTTGTTTTAGAGCTGCTTATGACCATCCCTCTCTTCTCCAGCTCTTCCTTCCATACTTGCAGGTTGGATTGGAGATGTGCCTCTGATTTAGAAATCAGGGCAACATCATCAGCAAATGCCAGCTCTGAAATATAGACCTGTCTCATCTTCCAGTACCCCACTGAATACTTTCTTGTTCTCTCCTTACATGCTTTGATGACATCGTCCATAAGGAGTATGAAGAGGTAAGGTGATAGGATATCACCTTGTCTTACACCAGTGGTGGTCCTGAACTCTTCTGACTTATGGTTTGCTGTCCTCACATAATTTCTGCAAGACTTGTAGAAGCTCTGTATAGCATGAATCAGAGGTGCTGGAATATTCTTCCTTGCCAAACAGTCCCAAAGTTTGCTCCAAGGGACCCTGTCAAACGCCTTTTCCAGATCTATGAAACAAAGATGGATCTCACTCTTATACTCAAGGGCCTTTTCACTCAGCTGTCTGAGTGTGAAGATTAGGTCTTGAGTACTTCGGTTTGCTCGGAATCCGCACTGGACCTCATCCAATTGTGGCTCAGCTAGGCGTCGGAGTCTCTGCTCTAGGATTCTAGAGTAGGTTTTTCCAGGGACACTGAGAAGGGATATGCCTCTATGGTTTGCACACTGTCGATTGTCACCCTTTTTGAAAATTGGTGTTATTATGGCGATCTCCCAATCCTTTGGTATGGTCTTGTTGCACCATGCTGCCTGTAGGACCCTTAAGAGTAACAGGTCGCCTGATGTTCCCATGTACTTAACCATTTCTGGTGTTATACCATCATGCCCTGCTGCTTTGCCCATCTTGATTTTCTCCAGTGCTGCCTTCAGTTCTTCCATCTTTATGTCATCTTCATCACCATTGGTTTCCTCTTCTGTGCTAGTGGTTATCATTTCTGATGTTTGACCTTGCTCACCATCAAGGAGTTCTCAGAAATATTCTTTCCATCTTTCCATTACTTCCTTCGGGGCAGTAAGCAATTTGCCTTGCTTGTCCTTTATAAATTTGAGAGGGCATTGTTTTTCCTTCCTCGTGTTCTTTAGGGTCTTATAGAACAATTTCTGGTTTTCTTGTGCATCTTTTTCTAGCTTTTCTCCAAATTCTTCCCAGGACTTCTGTTTTGCTGCTAGCACTTTGTTCTTTACTTCTGTTCTGAGTGTCACATATTCTCTATATTTTTCCATTTGTCCTGTTGTGTTTTTAGCTCCTAAGTATTGTTTCCATGCCATTTTCTTCTCTCTTATTTTCTCTTTGACTTCCTCTGTCCACCAAGGTGTCCTCTTTCTCTGGTTCCCAAGTCGGACTTCACCACATGCTTCTGCAGCAGCTGTCTTTATGATATCCTTGAATTTAATCCAGAGGGTTTCCAAGTCATCAGGTTGTTCTTCTGTGTTGTTCACCGCTGCAGCAATAAGCCCCTGATATCTGGTCTTAATTTCTGGCTCTCTCAGCTTGTAGGTCCTAATGCTCATTTCTCCTGCTCGTTTACTTGGTTTCTTGCGTGATGTTGAGCAGTTCCTAGGCTGAGCAACTCTTTCAGTTGTTCGTTTGATTGTTAGCAGGTAGTGATCACTTCCAATCTCTGGCCCCCTCCAGACTCTTGCATCTCGGACATATTTGAATGAGCTTCTCCGAACAATGGCATAGTCGATCACTGACTTCTCATTCTTTGTTGGTTCACATCTAGTGTATGCATGTATGCGCTTATGGGGGAACTTTGTGTTTGTAATGATCAGATTCTGCTCACTGCAGAATCTAAGGAGTCGCTTTCCATTGTCATTGAGAGTGTCTTCTCCATTTCTTCCGATAACTCCACCCCATCTAGCATGGTCATTTCCAACTCTGGCATTAAAATCTCCGAGCATGATAACTTCATCTAGACAGTCATCCACTGTCCTTTGAAGCAGCTCGAAGAATTCCTCCTTGACCTCTGCTCTCTCATCCTCATTTGGCCCATACACTATGACCAGGTTGACTATGGTTTCTCCTTCTTTTAGTTTCACAACCATAATGCGCTCTGAGACAAAGTTCCACCCCTTGATACTATCTTTTTGATTTTGGGCCACAATGCAACCCACACCCCCTTTAGCTCTTTCGGATATGGGTACACCACTGTAGAGCAGCGTGTTGCCATTGAGATCCATGACTCCTTGTCCTTTTTTCTTTGTTTCCGTTATAGCCAGGATTTCTAGTTTTGCTTTCCTCATCTCTTCCACCAGCTCCTCTTCCTTCCCATTTATACTTCTTGTGTTCCATGTTCCATAAGTCGTAGTCCGTAGTCCGTTCCAGTTCGTCGCCTTTAGAATCAGTCCGGTTTTCTCTCTTGTGTTACTCGTAATCGTGGTTTAAAGCAAACAGGTGATTGGCCTGTTGTTCCTTTGCATGGTGGAGGGGCTGCCTCCTTACGGCCTCCATGCAGGCTGCCCTCCTCCTTTTTCATCCGGGCTTGGGACCGGCATAGGCGGAGTTAAAACAATAATCTGCTAGAGCTAAATCAGGATGTTTCTTCGTCTCTTAATCCATCTATTTTGTTTTTTTGTTTTTTTAAATCAAGAAAATTGCTGACAGTAATGGCATATAAGCATTCAAGAAAAAAGCAGAAAAAGAAAATCAGAAATAACATGATGTACCAAAAATTGTACGCTATCCTGAAAAAAAAACCCCAAAGTTATTAGCATTATCTGCAACGCATTTCTTCATGCATAATACAAGTATACTGAAATTGTAAGTACCATTTGGCTCACCCTGCAACTTACTAATTATGTAGTATTTATAAAGACGTTTGTGATGCCAAAAAATTTCAAGTTTGTCTGAGAAAAGCTGTAATCTACAGGTGGATGAAATCTACAAAGACATCACTATCAACGTGTCCGACTTTTTCGGTAACATGATGAGCGCTAATCAATTTAAGAAATCTACATTGAATTCTCGGAGTTTTGCGGGTGGTCCGGACAGAGAAGAGTGGTACGTACCAATTTACAAGCCTGACTTCCGGTACAGATATTCGTGGCCAAACAGGATTATTGTACCTGCAGGTAGAGTTCCCTTTTACATTTTTTAATCCTCGTCAGAGATGTTACTGATAATTTCTCTTAAGTAGAATCTCAGCAACAAAACGTTTGTGTAGGAAACTTTTATATACTTCACTATACTAGGTCCAGCTTTACGTTGTGGGATGACCATATCCTTTACTCGCCGCCTTTGCCTTTACTAACTCCAAAGCAGAATTAAGTATAGTACCCATTTACAGATATGTAGACTGGAGCACGACGCTTTCATGTTTTGATTCCGGAATCTCCTAATTTTGAAGCGAGAGGTAAGCGCGCTAACCACATAATCAAGTGGACGCTACTGGTAGATGCATAGTGGATCATAATCATACGCCAATCTAAATTTGTTATGACCTAAAATACATAAGTGGACCAATACTAAACAACTTTATAGATCTGTTATGGTCTCACTTTGCAGTAACACAAAAACAACGTACCATAGTGAAACGTCAGTACTTACAATTCAAAGTTATCATCAATATCCTTCTTTCCCTTTTCATTCTTTATGGAGTGTCGTAGGATGAAATAAAACCAAAAGAAAGGCAAAAACATCCAAAATTGAACTGTCAGTTTAGTGCAGTGCAGAAGTGGTAGGACAGACCGGTTCACAGAGTGTGAGGGTTGGGTGACATACAACAACCACGATAACGGATTACTAAGAGACATGGATCTAAGTTTTCACCTCCGCTTTTGTTTTACTTGTAGCCATCCATTCTCTCTATTTTTCATGATCTGACTGATACTGAGTACAAATAATAGATTGGAAAAATTGTTTGTTTGGTCTTTCTCTTCTGTATCAATTTTTAAAGATCAAACCGTTCAAATCTTACTTACTTACTTAGTCGTTCCCCTTCTACCATGATGTGTAGAGGTTTGGAAGAGAGAGCGCCAGACTATCCTATCGGCTGTCTTCCTCCTGGCCTGATTCCGTTCTAGATTTTGTTTTAGAGCTGCTTATGACCATGTGGTGCTGGCTATTGCACGCTACATGCCAGAAAATAAACAAGAGTTCGGTGCTGGTGAGCGCGGCACGATGGTGTATTATCACTTTGTGTATTGCGCACATGACGTGAACAGTTCGGGGATAAAAACGATTAGAGCTTGTGTTTACCCTGAAGGGTTGGTTTGTGTTTTTCTACCAGATGGTAAATAGATGGGAAATGTTCAATGGAAAATGTCTTGAAAGATATCAATGTGTACAGATTACAAATGAACACAGGAAAAGGAATTAGATAACGTTTATATGGACACACGGATTATGAAAGTTGTTGAATCTACCTATCTATTAATGCCTTGTGAAGATGTACAGTCTACGTGTAATAAATGATGGAATGTTACCAAAGTTTCAAGTTGATATATCAAACTTTATTTGGGAATCTTGAAGTTACCGACGTTACTGTTACTGAATTATTGTGGCTGTCCTGAACCCTGAGGACATTATATATATATATGAACCCTATACACAGTGAGAAAACGAGCATAATACTCAACTGAATAAGTTAAAATTTGACGCCACAGACCACCCCTCTCTTCTCCAGCTCTTCCTTCCAGACTTGCAGGTTGGATTGAAGATATGCCTCTGATTTAGCAATCAGGGCAACATCATCAGCAAATGCCAGCTCTGAAATACAGACCTTTCTCATCTTCCAGTACGCCACTGAATACTTTCTTGCTCTCTCCTCACATGCCTTGATAACATCGTCCATGAGGAGTATGAAAAGATAAGGTGACAGGATATCACCTTGTCTTACACCAATGGTGGTCCTGAACTCTACTGACTTATGGTTTGCTGTCCTCACATAATTTCTGCAAGACTTGTAGAAGCTCTTTATAGCACGAATCAGAGGTGCTGGAATGTTCTTCCTTGCCAAACAGTCCCAAAGTTTTCTCCATGGGACTCTGTCAAAAAATTTTTCCAGCTTCATGAAACAAAGATGGATCTCACTCTTATACTCAAGGGCCTTTTCATTCAGCTGTCTGAGTGTGAAGATTAGGTCTTGAGTACTTCGGTTTGCTCGGAATCCGCACTGGCCCTCATCCAGTTGTGGCTCAGCTAGGCGTCGGAGTCTCTGCTCTAGGATTCTGGAGTAGATTTTACTAGGGACACCGAGAAGGGATACGCCTCTATGGTTTCCACATTGTCGATTGTCACCCTTTGTCAATCTCCCAATCCTTTGGTATGGTCTTGTTGCAACACGCTGCCTGTAGGACCCTTAAGAGTAATAGGTCGCCTGATGCTCCCATGTACTTAACAATTTCTGGTGTTATACCATCATGCCCTGCTGCTTTGCGCATCTTGATTTTCTCCAGTGCTGCCTTCAGTTCTTCCATCTTTATGTCATCTTCATCACCATTGGTTTCCTCTTGTGTGCTGGTGGTTATCATTTCTGATGCTTGACCTTGCTCACCATCAAGGAGTTCCGAGAAATATTCTTTCCATCTTTCCATTACTTCCTTCGGGGCAGTGAGCAATTTGCCTTGCTTGTCCTTTATTAATTGAGAGGGCAATGTTTCTCCTTCCTCGTGTTCTTTAGGGTCTTATAGAACAATTTATGGTTTTCTTGCGCATCTTTTTCTAACTTTTCTCCAAATTTTTCCCAGGACGTCTGTTTTGCTGCTAGCACCTTGTTCTCTGCTTCTGTTCTGAGTATCACATATTCTCTATATTTCTCTATTTGTCCTGCTGTATTTTTGGCTCCTAAGTATTGTTTCCATGCCATTTTCTTCTCTCTTATTTTCTCTTTGACTTCTTTCCTCTGTCCAACAAGGTGTCCTCTTTCTCTTGTTCCCAAGTCGGACTTCACCAAATGCGTCTGCAGCAGCTGTCTTTATGATGTCCTTGACTTTATTCCAGAGGGTTTCCAAGTCATCAGGTTGTTCTTCTGTGTTTCACACCGCTGTAGCAATAAGCCCCTGATATCTGGTCTTAATTTCTGGCTTGTATGTCTTAATGCTCATTTCTCCCGTTTGTTTACTTGGTTTCTTGCGTGATGTTGGGCAGTTCCAAGGCTGAGCAACTGTTTCAGTTGTTCTTTTGATTGTAAGCAGGTAGTGATCACTTCCAATCTCTGGCCCCCTCCAGACTCAAGCATCCCGGACATATTTGAATGAGCTCCTCCTAACAATGGCATAGTCGATCACTGACTTCTCATTCTTTGTTGGACTGTTCAAATCAAAAGATAAAAAACTTGATATCTATCAAGTATTCAAGTAATGAATGTGAAGAAAAACACAAGAGATCTCCTTGTATATCTAAACAAAACTAAGTTTTATGGCATCACAAATGAAAATAATAATTTGTTTTATAAAATAAAAAAACATTGACCAATCAGTACATGCAGAGTCATGACACCGGACAGGACAGCACTTGCACATGAGGGGCAAGTACAAGGATTGTCACTGGGGTTGACTGGCCGAGTTGGCAGCGAAGGTTGAGCTTATTAGAGGTTAACACATTAACTACCGAATTGAAAAACACACTGTGGCCGAATTTAAATTGTTTTCCCATTTTCATCCTGTAGGTGTTTGCACAAAGTAAGCTGTAGTTTTCGTAATTGTTTACAGATTTTTATGAATTACACGTCATTTTAAAGATAAATGAATGTACTATTACAATAAATACCGGTTGTAACTCTAATAGAGGTTGTTGCTATTTCAAGGCCTTCCGATGGCCGAGGACTTGCAATATTTTCACAATTATAACTGCTTGCGCCCCATCTCTACCAAAATCACAATTTCAATCAATGTGCACACCGTTTTCACTCTTGTCCTCGTCGCTAGATCTATCAGTCAATTGTTAAAACACGTTTCTATCCTATTCAGCAGTTAGACGAGATGTACACGCATATTTTGTAGTCCTATCACTAGTTGCCACGGTAAACAGTTTTACACGATTTGGTAACTAACCCAAAACGCTGAAAAATATGAACATAATATTAATTTTTCAGTGTTCTACAACAACCATGCTTTGGGAATTTGTTTTCCGGTTGCAAATTAAAATCTCGAACCAGATCAGAAAGTGTTTCAGTACATTTTTCATTCGTTTTATTACTAAAATTAGATTGGCGCTCTGAGCGGCTTGCAGTCCAAATGTGATTATTTTGTGAGCCGCTGACAGCGGCTTGCGGTAGTTAATGTGTTAAACAACAAATCAAATCCAATTGTCTAATTCGCTGTGAAAATGTCTCCTATCCTGGCTCTCTGAAATAACTCTTTTTCTCTCGATGGTTTCTCTGACGAATAGTTAAAGCTCTGCCGTTGTCCTGTCGATCAATGACTAGTTACTGACGTTGCTTGGCGAGGGGACCAGAGAAAATTATATATAAATATATGTATTAAGAGCTTAATGTATTTGGCAGCTAACGATTGTGAATAAATAAAGATATATATATATATATATATATATATATATATATATATATATATATATATATATATATATATATATAGATAGATATATATATATATATACAGTACTTTGCAAAAAAAATGGCAGTCATATTGCTCAGCTAAATAAGCTGAAATCTAATTAAATATGCATGTTCTGCCCCAAATTTGCACTCCACTGAAGTGAGCAAACACTACCAAAAGTAAAAAAAAAAATTAGCAGAGAGTAAAGTCCCTTGATAATAGAGCAGACGACAATTTCTAATGCTTGTGGCAGAAAATGGATACAAAGTCAAAGTGTATGTTATTTTCACAGCTTTGGAATGAAGGAAATCAAACATGTTCCAACATTTCTAAAACCTTGAACATTCCTGAGCGGACTGTCTACAGAGCTGTGAGTACATTAAAAGCAGGTAATGGAATCGAGCAAAAAGAAGGTAGTGGGAGGCCAAGAATTTTGGACACAAAGGACCATCGGCGTCTCGCTCAAATCGTTCGGGCTGGGCCAATGAAGAGTATAGAAAACATACGGCAGCGCATGATCGAGTTGGGAAGCCCAGAGGTATCTAATGCTACTGTCAACCAGAAGCTACACAGGATGAATTACACAAAAAAGCGGGTAATTTCGTCACCATTGCTCAAAGAGACTCACAAACAGATGCGCTTGAACTGGTGCCACGAACACCAAAATTTGTTATGGGACAATATGATTTTTTCAGATGAATGTTCTATTTGGTCTTATCCTGCTCAAATAAATATTTGGACGAAAGACTCTGTAACGCCTGTGTACCAGCGACCGAAACATACCCAGAAATTCCATCTTTAGGGAGGGGTGTCAGCAAGAGGTGCCACCCCACTGTGTGTTTTCACAGGAATTCTCACGAAAGAAAGGTACATCGACATACTAGAGGGACACCTTCTGCCATTTATGCAGGTCATGTACCCCGATGGGTGCACATTTCAACATGACAATGACCCAAAGCATACAGCTCATACCACCAAAGCATGGCTGCAAGAGAAGAATGTGATAGTGCTGAAGTGGCCCAGCAACAGTCCCGACCTAAACCCAATTGAAAACGTTTGGGCACTACTCAAGAGTCATTTAAAAAAGAGTGGACTCAGAGACGTTGAACAATTGAAGAAGGTAGCTGAAAAATACTGGGACAGTCTGACTCACAATTACCTACAAACACTTGTGGGAAGTATGCCTCGCCGCATCCAGGCTTGCCTTGCTGGAGAAGGCAACATTATATTGTACTGAAACCACTGTTAATAGACAGGGGAGATACCAATCTTCCTCTGGACATACAGTTTTTATTATTATTTGCTTCTATGAGTGTGCTGCGTTGCGAAAATATGACTGCCATTTTTTTTGCAAAGTACTGTATATATATATATATATATATATATATATATATATATATATATATATATATATATATATATATATATATATATATATATATATATATATATATATATATATATATATATATACTGTTCAAAAAAAGAAACGCAACATTATTGCAGTGGTAATGGACACCAAATTTCAAACTTGTACCAAAATTTTATTTTACGGAATTAATGTTTCAATCTTGGCATGAAAAAACTTTCAGACTTTAACAATGAAATGATGTTCATTAAATTTGGTTTGGACTTTTATTCTTTGCGACTGAGGCCTCCTTTTTAGTAAGGTGTATGGCCTCCTCTGGCCTCTGTCAGAGAGCGACATCTCCTTGACATGGATCCGATTAGCCGTTGGATCTGTTGTTGTGGGATGACTGCCCACTCTTCCCGCAGTGCAAGAGACAACTGTCAGAGATTGCCAAAATGGTCTGGACGTTGTTGTCAGCGAGGAACTGGGTGGTGAGTTGTACCAGATGAGGTCGAGCGTTATCCTGATGAAAAATCGACCCTCGTCCAGCCATAAGTGGAAGGCCGTGAGGACGAAGAATTTCAGCGACGTATCGTTGGGCATTCAGGCGTCCTTCAATTTGCACCAGGTCACTTCTTCTCATGAAGTTGATCCCCCCCCCCCCCCCCACATCAGTACACCTCCACCACCATGTGGAGGAGCCTTTCAACCCTGTTCTGGGCGTAGCGCTCATGGACTCTGCGGTAAACTCTTCTCCGTCTATCGTGTCGCTGGAGCACAAAATATGATTCATCACTAAACCAAACCCGTCTCCAGTCATTCCCAACGGTCCATTGACGATGCTGGTTCGCCCACTGCAGTCGGTTCTGGCGTTGCCGGTCCGTAAGAACAGGACCTCTGTAGGATCTTCTAGCCCAAAGACCAGAGTCGTGCAGCCGGTTCCTGACCGTGTGATCTGAAATTCGACGGGCTGCTGACATTGACTGGACTGTGGAGGACGCAGATGCAAGTCGATTCCTGCGGTGACGCAGCCGTATGAAGCGGTCTTCGGCAGGAGTTGTGACTCTGTGTCTTCCGCTGCGCGGCCGGTCTGCCACTGAGCCAGTTTCTTGAAATCGCCTCCAAAGGCGACTAATGGTGCTACTAACCACATTAAATTGTCTGGCCACTACACTTTGTGACTGTCCAGTCTGTAAACGTCCAATGATGATGAATCGTTGTTCTGTAGTGAGATGAGCCATACTTGCGCATTGAATTTTCAACTGAATTTATTCAAGGAGCGTCAGTCTTTTATAGGCATTCAATAATATGGTCAGAGAGTTTTGTGTTCATTACGTTTCACGGGATTCTCATGAACCTGTCACGAGTTATTGTCAAAAAATGTTGTTTTGACCTTGACCTCTTTCATGACCTCACGAATCATGAGGTGAGTACAATTCAGGTAACCACGAGAAGTTAATGACCAGGTGGACACAGTCGATAGGTTGACTGATGTCCAATCAACGAATATCTTTTATAAAAGTAACACCAAAAAGTTGCGTTTCTTTTTTTTGAACAGTATATATATATTCACAATCGTTAGCTGCCAAACACACTAAGCTCTAAGGCTTGGTGCAAACGAGCGTTTTCTTGCTGCGCGTAGCTCTCGCGTGGAAAATGAAACAGTAGGGATTCAGAGAAAGCAGACAGGCGAGCGAGAAAACAACGCAACTGGTTCCATTTTCTTCGCGTATCTCCGGCGTTTATACATGATTGGGCTATATAACCTTGAACTTTATCACGTTACCAAGTATGTTAGCAGACGAACTTGCGTTGTCCACTGTCCAGGCCTTTCTATTCTGAATTTGGATTTATCAAGAGCATTTGCGAGAAAATGAGTTATTTTGAAGCCGAAAGTTTAATAATTGAAGTGGAAAAAGGCCAGGTCTTTACAACTCGGCGCTTCCAGAATATAGTAATAGAATCCTAAAAATCAAATTGTGGGAAGAAGTCAACAGAGCCCTATATCCAGGATGGGAAATTTTGAGGCACAGGAGAAAGGACAGAAAGGTAATTAATTTTTTTAATACACTCTGTGTTTAAACCTGTTTAACTTGGTAAATTATTGTTAATTAATAACTCATACTCTGTAGTGTGCAATATTTATTTATTAACATTCATGGTTAGTTAACAACAATATCATACAGCAACTTAAGTAACTGGATGGCAGCCATATACTTAAAAAATATTTAACACTCAAATTTTGTCATACTGCCATGGAACTGAACTCTCTGAAGAAGAGAAATAATCTGCAAAGTACTCTCTGTTTGAGACTCCACTAAAGTCTCCCCGCATTCCATACTGAGGAATGTTGTCCAAAGGGCTCTCGAATAGAGTATCCTCAAAATGAAAACCATCTTCGTTTCTAACAAAATTATGAAATACACATCATGTTTGGGTAATCAACTTCATAGCTTTACGGAAGATGCGCCATTTATTAGCCATGATTCCAAACGTGCACTCTACCATTCTTCTTGCACTAGTTAACCTATAATTGAATACATTTTTTCAAGCTAAGATTTTTGTGTGGATATGGCCGGATGACCCTTGCAGAGAGTGCACACGCCTCATCTTCAACAATTATAAATGGGATACCATTGTCATCATTGGGTAGCTGTTTAGGTGGAGGAAAATTCGTTTTGTTTTTATCCACTTTTTGGCCCAAAACTGAGTTTTTGAACACATTTAGAATCAATACTTTTCCCATAAGCATCCACATCGATAGCTGTGGAACAGTAGTCAGCTTCAACAAGACCAAGAAGCACAATGGAAAAGAAATGTTTGTAATTAAAGTACATTGAACCAGAGTGCTGTACATTTCTAATGCGAACATGTTTTCCATCTATTGCACCCACACAGTTTGGAAACTTTGTGTTTCTGTAGAACTGGTTAGCCACTTCTTCCCATTCTTCTGTTGTATTTTGCTTCAAGTATATTGGAAGCAATGACTCCCTAAGTACCTCACATGTCTTTTTCACTAGGCAGCCAATTGTTGTCCTCCCCAGCAGGTATTCAAAGCGAATGGAAGCAAAGCTGTTACCTGTAGCCAGGAACATAAAAGGGCACATAACAAGATCCTATGCATAAATTGTATAAAATACCAATTTTAACATATTTTATTAAAGCAAACACATATGTTTACATTACAGTTATATAGCACGGTCAATATTTTTATTTTTTAATGTCAATTTTTTTCAGGTAATGAAGTGCAATAACGCTGGAAATCTTTAAAGGATTCCTTCCGAAGGGAACTTTCAGCGCAGCAGAAAAATCCTTCTGGATCTGTTAAATCCACTAAAAAAAGAAAATATGTATATTTTGAGCAACTGAAGTGTTTGCTCCACACGCTGCATCAGCGACCAACAACATCCTCATTGTCGCCAGTTAATGTTGATGACGAACCTAGTGATGAAGACTCTTTAGTGATGATGTTGAGTGTCTTTTTGTTGTACGCCATAATTGTTGAAGGCGATGAAGACACAGTATGGTATCTGTGGTCTGGTTTGTGTAGGATGCAGATGTGTATTCAAACAGTGAGCATTACAAGCAAGGCAATCCACACAAGGACGTCACGTTAACTCACGATGAGAAAAGTCAATGATGCTTCCAACAGCTAGTGACGGTTTTTGTATAATTTATTATAGACGCCACACTGACGAAGTGTGTAGACATAAACAAGCCGGTACATCATAGGTACGATCAAACAGTCATTATTACATATGTAGTCAATTCAACAGGCACAGCAGACAGCATCATAATAATGTACATCATCTGCCTTTTTGGATATCAAAATCAGCTGTACATGTACTCAGGTAGTAAACTTCCCCTTTCCATAAGAGCTAGTAGATATCAACTAGGAGATTAAATCTAGTCTCCTATTTTTGACCTCAACAAGACAGGCATGTCTTTTGAGCGTCACATTATCGTCCTCTATGTTCCTTATACAGCAAAGGTATCAAACCTAGATCCATCAATAAAGGTCAGGAAGCAAATAGTCCGTAGGACAGGCATCAATCGATGCGTGACAATATATGTGGATCGTGAGCTGAGCAAACTTGTCATATCACAGACTTTATAATAAGGCAGGCTAAGCAAAAGTCAACATCACAAGATGGCGATAAAGTTACTCAGCGAAAAAGGATTCAGTTACCTGTCATCAGGAATTAAATCACATAAATCACATATGCCTCCAGGCATTTGAAATAACATAGAGATATATCATCTCAAACAAGGAACAACAATGATGAGGACTCCTTCCTGAATAATCTAAGCGAAGACTAGCACATCGCTATGTCTCGCCTTACCAGCATCTCTGCTCAGACTGACCTGGGCGGAAATCATTTTAAACAATGCCACAAACAGAGACATGCGCAGAAAACGCGAATCGAATACAACTCAGCTAAACTTACGAAACGAAGAATGTTCTACGATGTTCGACTGAAGACTCGAACCTTAAAAGGAAATGAATCTTGAAACATTGCGGTTGCCAACTGTTTTCAAAGAACTGGCGATCTGAGCGCTCCATATATGGACATGACTCAAAATCGTTCACACAACTATCGGCAACTATACTATCAAGATAAGACAACTTCTTGACGACAGCTATCAAGATTAGACGACTGTAGAAATAAAAGTGACTACAATTCCATGAGTTACTTCCCATGCATAAAAAAATTAACTATAGTCAAAATGCATGGTCAGAATAAGTTGCGACAAGTTTAGCGCAACAGATGGAAAGCGAAATAGCAAGTCCATCAACTGTGCAGGAGTCTTCTCTTGCACAGAAACATAGGAAAAAAACAGAGAGGAGTTCATCCTTTGAAAAAACTTGATTCACTTGCTTGAAAAGCAGGCGGCAACATCAGGTGATAAGGATGATGAGGATAAGCAGTTTTTACTGTCTCTTCTGCCAGCACTGAAGAGTTTTGACCAGCAGGATAAAATGTGGGTGCGCATTAAGATAATGAAGGTCATTCAAAAGGCCCAAGAGGAAGTTCAAAAACGGGCAAGCCTTCCATCACATTATCCAGAGCCACCCAAACAAGTACAGCCAACTGTGCTACTTCAACAGCAGTTGCGCCCTGGACCTGCTACATCATCCTCGTCAGTGTGGTCATCTGGCGCCCTGGACCTGCTACATCATGCTCGTCAGTGTGGTCATCTGGCGCCCTGGACCTGCTACATCATCCTCGTCAGTGTGGTCATCTGGTAGCTACAATATTTCAGGCTCCAATGAATTTCAAAACAGTGATTAAATTAGCCCTATATTGATTTTATTTTTTTTCACTGAAATAAATATTTACATAAAGATCGTTGTCCTGGTTATTTATCTGTAAAATGAATGATAGCCTGTGAGGTGAAATTATGACGTAGTGATATATGTATGAAACTGATGAATTAAAAATTGAATACATATTTAGTTTTGTTTCTGGGAAGTTTTAAGCCTTCTCACTGAGAAATAAATGGTCTATGAAAGTACGCCAAACAGCGTATACTTGACCAGATTTTGGTAGTGTGTTGGGGGAGGGGATTGCCAAGAACACAGCCTCCTGGCGTAATATACAGGTAGGTCAGCGTCTCTACAGAGCTTTCTGACGTAATATACAGAATGGTCAGCGTCTCTAAGTTAATGGTCCATGGACAATCAGGGACCAGACAATGCGTTTATCACGCTTGAGAAATTTGGCGAAGGGTGGTTGTCAAGAGAAGTTTTGTCTCTCTCAACTTCCTCCTCCCTCTCTGCACCTCTCTCTCTCTCTCTCTCTCTCTCTCACTCAGCTGGGTACTGTCTGTGCTTCGTTATCATTACTAGCCAGCAAGCCATAATCAGCTTTCTCATGCAGTCAAAAAGGTTTTATAAAAACTTATCTAAGAGTCACAGCCAATCTTTCCTCTGGACTAACAGGTTTCCGCATCACTGTAGTTTGCTTTGTAATCAGCGGACCTACAATTGAAAGCAGTTTGTCAAATGAATTTATGGACAGTCTAAAGTAACCAAAAAAATGTTGCAGGGTCACTTTGTAGATCCTCGTTTATTTTGTGAAACTGTCCCATTAATAGCCGCTGGCTTATCAGTGGATGCACCCAGAATCGTCTTTTTTGTCGTTTTTTCCTGCGTGCTCGTACTACAAGCAACGACAGACATGCTAATTCTACAAAATTCATATCTGAACTGCGGAAGTGCCAGTTTGGAAATCTATTTTTAGGCGCGAGGTCACGGCAAAAATACGCTCGTTTGCACAACCCTGCGATTCGGTCAAAAAACCGTGCGAGATACGCGCAGCAAGAAAACGCTCGTCTGCACCAAGCCTTAGAGCCAGATGAGATCTGGGATGTAAAGGGTAAAGTTACTACGCGACTGCGTATCCATCTGTGCTTCTATATGGAGCGCTTTAGCAAGCTTCCTACAATATGTATGGCAGCATAGCGGTAGTAAACAGACTCCTTATGATGCATAGGTTACAAGGGGAAGTTGGTTGGTGCTCGTTCCCCACTTAAAGCGATGTCTTCCCTCTTTAACTTGCAAGCGATTGATTTGGCTGTTGTGTCTGGAACGAGTCATGACCCACACACGAATTTAACACCCAAAAAAACATTTATTACTTGACAATAAATGAGAACATTATGACAGATAAACAAGTTAATCCCGTTCAGATCCCTTTCACTAATTAAAAATACATCTTTCCCACCCTTTAACAAATTACAGCTCATCTCTCCTTCTCTCGTTTGCTGGCTTTACAGTAAACTTGTGCCTTGACAAAGCGGTCTTCAATCAATACTCTTTAGCTCCCCAAGGAGCAAAGGCCTTCAACAAACACATGCCAAGTCCTCCTGTTTAGTGCCATCCGCTCAAGTTCTTCCCATGTTTTCCTCATCATTTTCACCTCTGTATCCATTTCTCTTCTCCATGTGTTTTTGGACTCCCTCTGCCTCTCTTTCCCTGTGGATACCAGAACAAGGACTGCCTTGTAATTCTGTCAACAGGTTTCCTCAGTGTGAGTCCTATCCATCGCCAGCGTCTTCTTCTCAACTCTTGTTCCACTGACACTTGTCTGGTTCTTGTCATCAGTTCCACATTTGTGACATTTCAGTCCTTCTATTCTACGCAAGCACCCGTTAATAAAAGTCTGTAGCTTTTTGGTTGTTGTTTGTGTTGCTCTGCGTTTCTCAGAGCCATACAATAGGACTGACTTCACATTTGAGTTAAAGATTCTTATTTTCGTGTTGGTCTTGATTTCTCTGGTTCTCCAAATGCTTCCCCAAGCACCTCTAGCTATTGTATTTTTATTTTGATATGTCTGTCCCTCCAACTTTGTCTATATTACTGCCAACATATGTGTACGATTCTATATCTTTTAGTGGGTTTTCTTCAAGTTCAACCTTGTTATCATTTCTTGCGTGTATTCTCACTCTCGTAATCTTTGTCTTTTCCCTGTGTATTTTCAGGCCCACTTGTTGTGACCTCTCATCGAGAATTTTTATTTTCTCTTGCATCAGATTATGGTTATAGGACAGAAGAGCCAAGTCATCTGTAAAATCCAGATCATAAAGCTGTTTAGTCAGATTCCACTGGATTCCATTTCTGTTGTGTGATGTCGATGTTTTCATAACCCAATCTATTGCTAGTAAGAAAAATAATGGAGACAAGAGGCACTCCTGTCTCACTCCCGTTCTAATCCTAAACGGTTCTGTAAAGTTGTCCTTCATGAAGAACTCTGCATGTCATGTCTTCATAGGTGTTCTTTATTAAGTTAATGATCTTCATGGGAACTTACTTCTTTGTTTGCTTCTATGTACACTTCACGAGCCTTGACTTTGGAGCTTCTGGTTTTGCTTCTGTTTAAATCTGCTTTCTTGTTTTACCTGTCTTCTATCTTGGTAATGGTTTCTGTTGTTATCCATGCTTTGTGCCGATGTTCTCTTTTCTCAGTACTTCTTCACATGTCTTGTTCCATCGTATATTTGTACTTGTTGCTAATGGTCTTCAGTATCTGTTTCATCTTCCAGCTGTTGGAGTACTTGGTATTTGTTGGAAAGCGTTCTTGCTCGCTGCAAAGAGATTATGCCTTGCGTGTTGGCCGAGAATTTCAAAAGCAGTAGACCACAAACTGAGGAAAGAACAAGCAGGATTTAGAAAGAACAGAAGATGTGTAGATCATATATTCACTCTCAGGAACATTATAGAGCAGTGCTCAGAATGGCAAAGACAGCTGTACATTAATTTCGTTGATTTTGAAAACACTTTTGACAGCATACATAGGGACAGTTTATGGAAAATACTGAGGGCTTGTGGAATTCAAAGCTGCATAGTGTCAATCATAAAAAAGCCTCTATGCCAACTGTTACGTACATTTATTACCTACGGGGGTAGTCTTCGGTCCTGCCAAATGTACGCACCAGTTTTATATAGTTATATTATTTGTGCGTTCGATTGATTCACGCACTGACGTGCACAATGCTGTGTGAGTTGCTTTGGTCGCACGTGTAACCTAGTTGAGTAGTTTCTGACGTCATGTAAGGGGCAGCTCGGACCATATTTATGTCCGCTGTGTTATCCTTTGATTCCTGGCAAATTTGAAGAAGCCATCAGTTGTATTCGTATCTATTGGTCTTCATGGCGAAGCCAATAGTGGAAGTATGAAGTAAGTGTCGCCCCATTTCTTATGGCAAGTTTAATTATGTAAATTAAAGTATCAGGCCGCTCCTATTAATGGTCTAGCGGGAATTCATCGGAGATGACATTCCTAGAATTGGACACACGGAGTCGATAGCCTTTGGAATCTTTTCGTAGAGGGAGAATCCATATGTGGAATCAAGTTAATGAATATATATATGCTTCACATGTTTAATATGCCGTTTTACCTATGCCAAAGTCGTGGCATGGATACCGAGAGGTTAGCCAAGATGAAACACTAACCTGGTTGTATTGTTATATCTGCCTTTGTTTGGATTGGATATGCTATCTAAGATTTTTATGAAGAAAGTCTGGGATGCTTACAAGTATGATATAAATTATTGCTCCGTGAGAATGAATCCGTTTGCCTTAATAAACGTCCTTGGGAGAAGGTCAACGGACGTTAATACCATGTCTGTTATATGGTAATGGAAGTGATCCTTAGTCACTGGAATATAAGAGAACTTAACTGTTAGAGAATCTACAACAACTATTAACAGTGATATTAACATTTTGACGTATGATCTTCGCATCTGTAACTATGATTGTCCTGTTCCACTTCGTTGGTGTCACGTCAATAAAATATATGTACAGTAATCACCGACTTGTGTGCTGCCAATACTTGCCCAGTTCACCCAATTCAACGATACTTGTTGGAATTTTCGTTTGAAGAACATTGTTGACATTCATTCCGTTTTAACCATTCGCGTTTCAATTTACCTCTTCACTGAACTCAACGATAAAATGGAGTCAACACCAACTTTACGTGTAGTGTTGGGCAGAGCAACCTAACCTTTGATGTGAAGACAGGAGTACGACAGGGATGCCCCTTATCAACCACTCTATTTTTAACAGTCATAGATTGGGTGATGCGCCAGACAACAGAGGGCAGTCCAAGAGGAATAAGATGCACTACATTTTCTACATAGGAAGATCTGGAATATGCAGATGACATTGCACTACTAGCACATTCGCATCAACACATCCAGGAAAAAACGGATAGACTTAATAAGTTTAGCCAGCAGGTTGGCTTGAATATCAATTTAAAGAAGTCTGAGGTCATGACGCTCAATGTGAGCAACCCTGAGCCCATATCAGTAAGGAATCAGCAACTGGTACAGACAGACACCTTCACATACCTAGGATGCATAGTAACACCAGATGGCGGGGCAGGCAAAGACATCAAAATCAGAATGAATAAGGCAAGAACAGCCTTTTTTAGCCTAAACAACATCTGGAAGTCCTCTCAATGCAGCACAAGCACAAAATTAAGATTATATCAGAGCTGTGTGCTTTCTGTGCTTCTCTATGGTATAAGTAAATAAATTAAGGTGCGGAGTGCTGGAGAGTTTAAAGAGAAGGAAATGTCGAAATTGTCCTCTTTTCACACAACATGCCTAAGAAAAATTCACCGAATCTTTTGGCCGAATACCATCACCAACCAAGATCTGCTTACTCAGAGCAGCAAGAGGACATGCACACCATCATAGCTGGCAGACGCTGGAGCTGGATTGGCCATGTCCTCAGAAGAGACCCCGATGCCATCACAAGAACAGCTATGCTTTGGACCCCTGAAAGAAAATAAAAGAGAGGCCGACCAAAAACAACCTGGCGGAGGACTGTGGAGGCTGAGATGCAAAGAATGAACCAGAGTTGGGGCCCTGTACGAAAGATGGCCGCCGACTGAGCAAAGTGGAACCAATTTGTTGTTGCCCTACAAGACGCCACTAGGCGTGATGGCCACTGACTGCTTTGACGGTCGGCGGCTAAGGATCAAAGAAGAAGAAGAAATGTTGGCCGAGTGCAAACTGGCCTTCAGAGTTAGGCTTTCTTCGCCCGAAAAAAGTAATTAAACATGTTTTCACCTGGAATAAAATGCATGTATTTCCATAAACGATAAAACTGGTGTGCCGCGGCGCCTTTCAAAGTGTGCCGCAAAATTTTGTAAATTTACCACATGAAGTATATTTTCATGATCATGTAATATACAACTGATCTTGTCGTTGTTGTTGCTGTTGTCGATATCCCATAGTTGCTGAGCATGTCTACTCTTGACAGCCCAATGCCATTCTTAAAAAAGTGCAGGTTTTCTGCAGTTGTTTTAATGTTCCATATAGTGAGTTGTTGACAGTCAGAGTGTCTGTAAAAGTTTTTTTTCCTGGCATTTGTGAGTGATGGACACTCCATGAGGAGGTGTCTGGTTGTTTCACAGGGATGAGAGCAGTGTCTACACATGGGTAGGTGCTGAGGGTTGATACGGTTTAGATGGCTATTGACTCTGGCGTGTCCTGTTCGGAACTGAAAGATAAGACTTTGATTTCTCCTGTTGAGTCTGTTTATGTTGTCGTTGTCTTTTGGGCAGGTCATTTCATTAAAGACATTTCGGCCAGTCGGCCCGTTTGCCCATCTGTTCAGTCAGATTTCCGTTGCGTGTTTTCTGAGAATCTGTTTGACTGTTCTCGTTCTGTCGGGTCTGTCCTTTTGTTGTTTAGAGGCGCCTGTTTATGCAAGTCTATAAGCTGTCTCATTTCCAGTTAGATCACTGTGTCCAGGGATCCACTGTAGGGTTACACTGATGGAGTAGGCTGTGATCAAGTTGTGAACCGCTCTTCCTATAAGAGAAACGTCTTTGTTTTCAAATGGAGTCTGTTTAGTGCTTCCAGAACAGACATGGGGGTCACTAAAAATCACTATATCTGATGGCTTTCGTTCCATAAGGTCAAACTGTTGGTGTATTAATTCAATGGCTGTCTTGATGGCCTCAGCCTTTGCTTCGTAATTTGAACAATTTTCACCACAGGAGTCACAGAACTCATAAGAGGATCCATCCAGGTACCATATGCAGACGTCATATCCTGCAAAAGAGGTGGTCTTGAAAGCTGAACCATCTGTGTAGGCCTGGATTGCTGATGTTGGGTAGCTGTTTATGATCTCCAAGGCACACGTCTTCAAGACTGTGGGTAGTGTTTCCTTGTTGGCCGTTTTATCTATCAGTTGTGTTTCGACAGTTGGTTGATGGAACGTTTTCCCAAGTGGATTGTCCAAAGTATTTGGTTTCCAATTATCTCCCTTCCTGGAGATGGTGTTTATCATTTTCCTCTTTGGCTATGTCCAGGAGAGATAGTTGTTTCAGTCTTCGTGTTTGTTTCCAAGTGTCAATACTTTGTTTGGGTGGTCTTTCTCTTGTCTTCTGTATCTCTCTACAGCTTCAGTTAGTGCTCTTTTACGCCTGATATCCAGCGGCTCTATATTGGCATCTATCTCACATACGGCTGTGGGTGTTGATCTCATCCCTCCACAAATTAACCTGAGAGCTTGGTTCTGCACACGGTCCAGAGATGAGATGGTATTAGTACTCACAATGGTTTGGAGAGGCATGTTATAGTCTATCACTGATCTCACATAGCCGAGATATAGCTGACGAAGGGTTTGTTTATCCGCTCCCCAATTCGTACTAGCTAGCCGTTTGATGAGGTTTAGGCGCTTACATGCTTTTTCTCTGAGGTTGTAGATGTGTCCATCTAGTTTAAATTGTCTGTCCAGTTTTACTCCTAGATAGACTGGTGGCCCCTGTTTTGTTAGTGTTTCCCCACTCAGTTTGATCTTGATAGGTCTTTTTGCTATTTTGTGGCTGCGGGAAAAAGTGGTGTACAGTTTTCTGCGTATTGATTTTAAGTTTCCACAGCTCACAATATACTGACATTGTAAGGAGAGCTCTGTTGATCTTGGCTTTTGCCAGAATGGGATATTTGTCAGTAGTCCAGATGGCAAGGTCATCAGCAAACAGCGCCTTTGACACATTCAGATGTTTGGCAAGGTCATTAATGAAGATGAGGAAAAGGGTGCAACTTAAAGGAGAGCATTGAGGCAGTCCTTCTTCCAGCGTTCTTTTCCGTGAGATTGCGCAAGCATAGTTGGTAGCTATGGTTCTATTTGTTAAGAAGGCCTGTATCACCATAGTTGGTAGCTATGGTTCTGTTTGTTAGGAAGGTGATAAAGTATATGTTTGAGAATTCCTTCCAACTTGTAATGACCGGCCCACCAGATATGTTACCTCATAAAAAACATTCCACCAGATGATACCGTTATAAATTTTAATAATGTCAGTACAGTTCAGTACAGAGGCAACAGTTTCTTAATTGCATCCGCCACACAGGCTAGTTCTATATATGTGTGTTTTTGTCCTGTTCCTGTGTCTGTAATGTTGACATGGGTGTATGTAGAGTCAGTCACACACCACCGTACGTACGTAAGAGTACATGTAGGAGTCAAAAAGGGTTGTAAACGACTGGAACAGTTCGATACTGTTTATTCCGTTACAACACAGACACGACGACATAAACGAAACACAGTTACAGCAAAAGGTACGAATTATCGCTGCACTCACGGCAGTTAATAATAATATCATGGCCTATAATGTCCTCACGACTCAGTATACTCGACGACTGCATCTACGGCAGTTATCATAATACAAGGCCTAAATAATAGCTTCCTAACCGCTTCATAAATCTCTACACTGCAGTTAATACATAATATGGCCGTCCTAATCCTGGACTTATAATAGCTTCATCACAGCTTCATACATCTCTACACTGCAGTTAATACAGAATATGGCCTGTCTTAATCCTGGACTTATAATAGCTTCATCACAGCTTCATACATCTCTACACTGCAGTTAATACATAATATGGCCTTTCCTAATCCTGTACTTATAATAGCTTCATCACAGCGTCATACATCTCTACACTGCAGTTAATACATAATATGGCCTGTCCTAATCCTGGACTTATAATAGCTTCATCACAGCTTCATACATCTCTACACTGCAGTTAATACATAATATGGCCTGCACAAATCACGGCCTATACAAATCCATACTGCAGTTTATCAAATAGGCTGTATACACACAGCGAAAACAAGTCGACATCTTCTTAAGCACTACGCAGGCATACACTTGGAAAACACCGGGACTTGACCAGCTCGGTCAACGCCCAAAACTCGACACCCCGGATCACACACTAGTCCCGCCAAAAACCCGTCACGAGACTCGGCTGTTTAGAACACAGCTCTCAATAATACATGCGCGAAATAGTCGTGAGAGCCATTCACCCCACAACTCTACAATTCAGAACAAATTCATCTCCACACTAGAAATGAATAGCGTTCACGACGCCTTTCTGACTTTCGAACTTCTCGAACATACGAGGGAATTCCCCTATCATAATTTAAACTATCATCATAGTCAAACAAGCATACAAGCGTTGTAACCGAAAATCTAACTTGTCTACCAAGCATATTCAGGATTACCTCCCCTTTGACCTTTACATTACCACACACGCGGGGGGGGGGGGGGGAAGAGAAAGGGGGGGGGGATAATTCTATCATTTTTTTTTTGAAAATTAAGTACCAAAAAATTTAGAAAATAATGAAACTGTAACATATGCTTTACAAAATTCATCTTATGACAAGTCAAAATAGTACATCTACAAAAAATATTAGCAGAAAATGTAAAGTAAATAATAATCATCCCATGTAATCAAGTAAGAATACTAAAATTAATCTAATACGAAACCAAGCTAAGTATGTTCAATACAGACTAAACTGGAAACAACCAATAGTAAATGAAAAGACAAGATCAAACAAACGAAGTATGATTCGTAATGGAGGAAAATGTGAAATCAGAATATGAGAAAAATCAAATAAAATCATAAGATAACAATTAATTTATACAATTCCTTAAATGTAAAATAAATACAATTATCACAAATAGCTACATTATCTTAAGTTATATAATTAATCTAACAATACAAAAAATGAAAGTATAACAAATGTAAGAAGAAAAAGTATACAAGAAGCATGAAGTGCATCAAAGATGAAGCACGGAAGCATAACCAACGTATGAAACCATACAAAAAAGATAACAGAAAAGATGTAAAGGAATGACGAATAGTCAACAAAGATAGATGAAAAGCAAAGATGCAAATGTAGAGAAAAGTAGTAACCACACATTATAATAACTATCTAAATTAAGCAATGTTTTGTATAAATAAATACAATCATGATCGAAATGTACAACACAACATGCTAAAGTATATGTATATACTAACACCACAAAAGAAAGCTTATGACAAAACAAAGCATAAAAAGTAATTTAACCAAATTATAGAACTTATACGAGGGAAGGTCAAAAAGTAATGCCTCCTATTTTTTATGTATGTAAATACTGCATCGGTGTGCAATTCGTAAATTTAGCAGGATTTCTCAAACACTCTTCTGCACTGTTTAGCATTACCAACCTGTTTCAGTAACAGGTGGCACCACTGTAACAGTTTAAAAATGGCTGCCAAAGACGTTCGGTTAAAACAATTTTATGTCATAGAATTCCTCAATGCTGAAGGCGAGACCCCCATTTGCATCCACGAACGTTTGAAGAATGTTTATGGAGATTCAACAGTGGATGTTAGCACTGTCCGACGTTGGGTACATCGTTGTGACGAAGCTGAAGTAGGTCAATCCTCAATGGCTGACGCAAAGCGGACTGGCCGTCCGTCTACCGCAGTGACTCCACACAACATTCATCGAGTTGATGGCATCATTCGTGGTGACCGTCGGGTAACACTTGATGAACTTTCTTCCATGTTTCCATTAGTAAAGGCAGTGTCCAGAACATCATTAAAGATCTGGGTTATTCAAAAGTTTGTGCACGGTGGGTACCCAGAATGTTGACAGACAGACATAAAAAAACAAGGAAAACCATAGCCATCAACCTCCTGCACCGTTACGGAACTGAAGGAGAAGATTTGTTATCGAATATTGTGACAGGTGATGAGACATGGGTTCATTTTTTTGAACAAGAATCCAAGAGGCAGTCAATGGAATGGCATCACACAACATCGCCGACAAGAAAGAAGTTCAAAAGTTCACCATCTGTAGGGAAAGTTATGGGCTCCGTGTTTTGGGATGAGAAGGGTGTGATTCTTCTCGACTTCTTGGAACAGGGAAACACGGTGAATGCAGACCGTTACATTGAAACTTTGAAGAAGCTTAGAGGTAGTCTTCGGCGACTTTACCCATTAAAAGATCAAAGAACTGCACTACTGTTGCACGATAATGCCACGCCACACACCGCTAAACGCACCATTGATGCGATTGCAGAATTTGGCTGGACATTATAACCACATTCCCCCTTACAGTCCCGATCTTGCACCTTCTGACTTCCATCTGTTTGGACCACTGAAAGAAGATCTTCGCGTACATCACTTTGAGGACACCGAGAATCTTAAACGCGCCGTACGCCAGTGGGTTAGGAAAAAGGACACAAATTTTTACCGTGTGGGGATACATGCCCTTGTGAGAAGATGAACAAAAACTGTAACAAATAACGGAGACTACATTGAGAAATAAATTTTTGAAGTTCAGACTTGGGGCTACATTTCAATGTGAATTTTATCTGTTTTCTTGCCTATTGAATGAAATTAAAAATTACGAGGCATTACTTTTTGACCGTCCCTCGTACAAAACTAGAAATAGATTATACTAAATATCAAGCAAACAAAAAAAAATATCCACGCTATCAAAAATTTCGCGCTGACGCAAAGTCACGCGCTAAATACAGAAAAAAAAATATATCAAAACATCAAAAACAATTTCAAGGGACTAATGTCACTACACATTACTAACTATAATATAAAGTCTAACACTAGCACAACAAAATATAACGATGTCAATAAAAAATACATTTTCCAAGAAAAATAAAATACCAAAATGTTTCACAACGATAAATTCCAAAGGAAAAAAAATTGTATTACATTTGCAACTAATTCAAAACTATAATTAATAAACTAACAATGAAAACAATTTTAAGAAAATGAAGGACATATAAACAATCTATCTCTAAACAGCCACATCAACAAATGTAAGTTTTTTTCCCCCCAAAAAATACGTCACATAAAAAACACATGAGAAAACACACTATTATCTACATACAAGCTTGCAAATATTTAAGAACAACATAATGTAAGTTAAGTAAGGGCTTAAACCAGATCTCTAAATTCTTCAATCAAAAACAAATAATATCAGCTATCGCTGTTAATTCTACCTATACAGTTCAATGTAACCTTTTAATTACCTCCGGCTGACAGTCATGTTCAGCTTAGTTTTATAGTTATCTAGCTTAAAATTTATATTTATCTCAACCTGATGTGCTATCAGAGCATGAGAAAAAATGTAAGTAATGGATAACGAATACTCATGAACTTTCTAAAAGTAATTATTGTACCATTACAACCAATGAGTTTGTGCATAGGGCTGACAATCTCATTATGTACAAAAAAACTATTCTAACAAACAATGCTACCAAAAAAAATACAAATAAACAAACAACTGCAAGTTCAACAACGGAGTATAAAAGTCAATGAATGCATTGTACAAGTGGGCATAGGTTTATGACCAACGTGTATAGACACAAATCGCTTACCAGAAATTATCAAAAGTTACAGACAAATCATTATCAACTGACACACTACACATTATCAAACACAGTAATATAAAAAAAGCATAGAAATGTACTGGTGCATCATGAAAATACAGTAATATAAATAACAATAAAACCAAAAAAACATTATTGCAATCAAATGATGCATCAAATATTTCAACGAAATTACATGTTATTCCAAAACAACAAACTATACTAAAAAATACAAAAGAAAATATTTACTGTCTTAATAAAAAAATATCAGATGCAAAATCTCCCGCTTTCTTGTCAACATTTCCTGACCCTCAAAAGGTACACATCAGATGCTAGTAAGACGCTGATTGGTTCCGCTTGAATAAACAGTAGAGCGTAAAGTTGACCTACATATTTGACCGCTACTGTAAACAGGAGCGCTGACTCTTATCGCGAAGTCGCTTCTGTCAAAAAGATACAAATGAAAATTTCCATTTTAATCACTGGTGAACTTTAATTAGGAAAACGGAAATTCAATCTCACGATTACCTAAACTTGTGGGTCGTGTAAAGTTCTGGTCCCTTCACGATGCCATCAGCTCTTCCTCTATCACATGTAGATACCACAGAAACATGACCGCACTTGAATGTCGTAACTACCGTAGGCTAAAACAAAGTCATACATTCACAAGAACGAAACACTTTCTCGCAATCAAAAACATTATCAGCAATAGTATCTGAAATCCCTCTGTTATTGTTACCTCGTCTACCTTGATTATAAATGACTCTGGGCTCATGTTGAGCAAAATTAGCATAGTTGCGCTTATTATCTGTACTATGATCACAATACTTATTATTACCGTTGCCTTGTTTACAAATAATGACTTTAGTCTTTTGTTGAGAAACGTTACTCTTGTGATGTAAAGCAACATTTGAAGAGCTATTATCTCTATCATACTTTCCAACATTCTTACACTCAAAACTTTGAGATTTGTTAAATTGTCTCCAGTTTCTAGGAGAGGGAAAATTATTATTTACTGATCTCCCTTGATACTGTTTAATCTTGGGATTGTCTCTTTTACAAGAACTGTTCTTCTTTCCACCTATGGGAATATGTTTACCATTTGTTTTTAACTGACTGTGCTGAGTTTGATAAGTAACTGGACTGCTAGAATGTTTATTATCCCGCCCATAGTGGGTATCGTAGTCAAACAAGCATACAAGCGTTGTAACTCAAAATCTAACTTGTCTACCAAGCATATTCAGGATTACCTCCCCTTTGACCTTAACAGAAGGACTGTATCACCATAGTTGGTAGCTATGGTTCTATTTGTTAGGAAGGCCTGTATCACCATAGTTGGTAGCTATGGTTCTATTTGTTAGGAAGGCCTGTATCCATCTAATCATTTTCCCTCCTATTCCCATTCTTCTCATCTTTAGCAAAAGTCCCTTTCTCCAAACTCTGTCGTAGGCTTGCTCAAGGTTGATGAACACAGCTATCGTGCTTTTTCCCTCTTGAAAGGCATCCATCACATTCGATGTGAGCCTGAAGAGGGGGTCAACTGTGCAGCACTTAGTCTGAAGCCTGCCTGGTTGTTGTCAAGAAGGTTGCAGCTTTCCAACCACCAGTATAGTCTGTTGTTTACCATTCTCTCGACCAGCTTGCCTAAGCATGAAGTGAGGGATATGGGCATATAGCTTCTTGATGTTCCCGGTGATTTCCCTTTCTTCAAAATAGGTATGAAGGTTGCTGTCAGCCATGCTGATGGTAACTGTCTCTTGTTCCACGTTCTATTGATGAACCATAGAAGTGTCTCTTTTGCCTTTGGTCCTAGTTGACAAATGATCTCATTTTTAATTTTATCTGGTCCTGGAGCATTATTTTTGGCCAGTTTCCATAATGTCATTCTCAGTTCTTGTGGGCGGAACGGATCATCGAACGCAGCCATATTGGTCTGATCTATGTTACGCGTTGATGTGTTCTTTAGGAGAACTTTGTCTAGTTCCTTTCTCTGTTGTGTTTTATTTACACTGGCATAAAAATTGTTGAAGACATCGGCTTTCTTGCTGCTTGGTGTTACCTCATCACCACTTCCATCCACCATAGGTGTTGGGTTTGTCTTTTTCTTACTTCCCTCAAGATTACTGAGTCTCCAAACTTTGTTCCCTTCTCTTTTTAAATCTAGTTTGTTGCAATTTTCTTTCCAAGTCTCCCGCTTTTTCTTCTTGGTGACATAATTTACTTTTGCTGTCCACCTGTTGTACTCTGTTTTAGTTAGGGTGGTAGGGTATTTTTCAGCCTTCTTTCTAGCCTCTCTCCTCTCTTTGACTGCTTCAGCTAGTTCAGATGTCCAGTATGGTTTATAATTTTTATGCTTCCCCCTTGGGATGCACTTTTTGGCAGCTGTTAGGATTGTGGTACACCGAGGCGACGCCCGAGCTCGTATGGAATATGTTGTTTGACTGGCATTGGAGGTATTGGGTGTTTGCTGCAGACATCTCCCTCCCACAGAATGCAATGGATGTGTCTTCCTCCATGAGTATTGGGTTGATTTGCTTGGCCACTCACCTTTTGGCTCTAAAGATCACTTTGCTTTGGGGGTTCAGGTGGGGTTCACAGAGATGCATTCCCCGCTAGTCACAAGCTCTCATGATGCAGGCCTCATTTCTTCGTTCTGTGACTGAGCTTTTGCTGTGGCTGTGTCACGTCCTGCTTCCTATGCATTAACGATTTTCCCCAGCACAGTGGTTCTAAATTTCCATTGAGTTTTAGTGGCTTTGCTTCCCGTGTCTCAGGAGTTGGACAAAATCTGACGATGGGTGCAATGTCAGGACGCATGGCACTCTTTCAGCAGCTGGGACGTTGGGCAGGGCTCGGATCCCTTCTAGATAAAGACCTATATTTTACCATCACCACGTCAGGATCCTTGGTGAGTTGTATCGTGGATTGGACAGAGAAAGCTTAGTAGACAAGTAGAGAAGAGAGAAAGTAGCATTTAACCCATGAATGGGGTTTAGGTTGGTGTTGGCCAGAGCATGGTCCACTCGCCGGTTGGTATTGCGCTTGCACCTAAGGAGGGGTCCCAAACAACTCCCGACCCAGTTATACCGCCAGGCACTCGGTCGCCCCCATAGCAAACTCTGTGAGAACGGTAGTCACCACGTGAAGGTGCTGCTATGGACACGTTTGTGCAGGAGAGGCCATATGCTAGAAGCTTACTACAAGACAGTAGCTACCGCGGCGATCATTGCATCTGGATATGAGAGACTGTGTGTTTGCATCAACATCCATTGATGTAGGTGGGACATCGGGGCCCGAAGCCTACATATACTCCAAAACTGATCTTACAGCTTGAATTTATGCAATAATAATTAGAGCTATTAACTGCTTTGAACCAAAATATATATACTTCAAAATTAATTGAAACAATTAAGAGAAAAATTAAATTGTGAGTTTTCTTTATTCTAAAGTACTCACAAATTAGTATATTTAATTTAGTGTAGTTCACTGTAATTGTTTATTCAGGCGCGGGGTCAGATAGGTGTGCCGCAATTTTTTAGAAAATTGAAAAGTGTGCCGTGAACACAAAAAGGTTGAGAAACACTGCCATAAGCAATAATAAATGAAAAGATAAAATGTACACATGCCATTAGGGGTCTTCTACTTTTTCTAAAGGTCCGCCACACAAAAACATACCTCAAATTACTCAAAAAAATCTGCGACGTCGAAAGCCTTAATTTACAGTTGAATATAACTTAAATAAAACTTTATGTTTGGTTTTTCCTTTCGAGAGATTATCCACATTCTAAAAATACGTTGGTTACAAACACGCTTAAATTATTAAAATTGTGAAGATAATTAACATAGATCTAATTCACATAGTTTGTTAGCACCTGTTTACAGGATAACCAATTTATAACACTAATCAACGTTATAACAACTGAAATGTGGGCAAGATATAGCATAATCAATTATGGTAAGAGCTGGAATAGGTGACGAATATAAAATCTCAGGTGCCCTAAACTATGTAACCGTATTAAATCTCGTAAGAACGTCTTATTGGTAGAGTAATTAGACTGTTTGCCTACCGCGACAAGGCTATGAGGTTTCGGGTTCAAAACTGGTTGCGGTACGCTGCATTCGACAGACTTTAAACTAGGATCTGGTTCTGCTCATGAGTGCAAGAAAGCAAAGCCAACAAGGGAAGGATATGATTACTTTACTGTTACGGTCCCGCTGTATCTCTTCTTTCTAGTTGTTATTAAAAGATTCAGCACCGTTGGACGTGAGTTATTGGGTTGCTTGTCGATACTTCTTCAGATATTATGATTCATCTATTCTAATTCCAGCTTATAGTTCGATTGCAGTTTTAAGCCATTATTGTGTGATTTAATTATTATTATATTCAGTGTCGTTGTTGTTTATTAATTCTCCAGCAGTGTTGGCTATATTATAGTTAGTCTTATGAATACCTGTGATAATCTGGACTGACCTTGCAAGGATTAACAACAGTCACAGCACAGAATGAGAACTTGAATAATTCAGGCAATTAACAAGTTCCATTTTAATATATATATCCTTTTACACAATGAGCGTAACACATTTCTCACACATTAACTTGGCTTTAACATAGTACTAAGCTCTACGCAATGTTCATCCCACAGACTTAGCTCGTCTGGATTAAATGTTAAGTCTATAGCGTAATAGAGTTTGCAACCAACTCCTACTGAATCCGATCCTTGGAATTATTATCCCTTCACACTGTTAGTGAGTTCATTATCCGTAAATCTATAGATCCTGTCTATGTATCATTATTCAACATTTTGGCTTCCATCGCCAGGCTTTAACTGCCATGTGTATAAGTTCACCTTGAACGTAATCTGCGTTATTCGCGATTCTACTCTGGACTATATCTGGTCCTATATTTAATTTGATACGGATTCTTACGCTATTTTACACTTTCCAGTGGATCTACCGTTCCACATATATCCTTAGTCAGTGGCTATGCCACATATTAATACAGAATCCTTAAGTGGCTTTGCCACACATTCCATCACTGCCATTCGGCTCAATGGCCATACATAGACTTTCCTAGTCTTTAAACACATATCCTTATATCGGCTTAAAGCCAGAACACAACGGTTCTACACTTGAGTAAGTGGCTGTGCCACACATATTGAAACACTATCCATAAGTGGCTATACCACACATTGAAACACTGCTGGATGGCACGCCGGCCATCAGGCCCGCAGGCCATACGTAGACCAATGTAACTAGGCTTGACGCGTCATATATTGATCTGCGCGATTTCCAGTATTAATTCAATTGAGGAGTAACGTGGTGCACGCATGCGAATGTTTGCAACCATTCACATGTTTGCAAGCCGCGAAACAGTCCTCAACATTTACCTTGTGAAGCTAGACCTAGTTAAGTGTCGTAGATTTTTGATAGTGGAATTAAGACTTGGGGTGGTCCGTTCTGAATAGATTTGAATAAGTGATAGTCACAGTGAGAAGTGGTAATAGCAATTGATTTCCACGAGTGAGATGGTAGAATGTGATTAAGAGGCTGTCTCTGAGTTCGAGAAATCTTCTCTCTCTCTCTCACCTATCTTCTACGACAGCTTTCGAGAAGTCAGACAGTCTAAACGTATATCTAACCACTCACTTCCCGTGTTTTGCCGACACCTATAGGGTGAAGCTGGAGTGTCCTCTCCAGGGCGTGAGCTTGGGCACAGTTATATGGAGATCAAGCTGTTGCAAGAGAGATATGAGGGCACTGGACATGGATCCAGCAACAGGGGAGGATGAAGCTGCCGATCGCACTAAGTGGCGATGCTATTTACGGCACCACTTCAGATTGGGCGAAGAGAGGCTCACACAAGAAGCAGAGGTGAGGAGAAAACGTCGAAAGGAGCACCAGGAAAAAAAGCAGTTGAGGGCTGTCACCTCAGGGGCGCATTCACATAGTCAGTTATGACTAAAGGGGCTATTATTATTATTATTATTATTATAACCACTCACGTGCACGCACATATATGATGACAGTTAGACGTACAGACGTGGGAAAACTATAACAAATGATTATATAAATATTCTAGAACGAGCTGACCAACACGCTGATTAACTTCAAGAGAAATTTTAATTATCATCTAAAATTTCTTCACAACACATAGATATTACATCAAAGCATATACACATAGTCATAAAAAAATCAAGGAATTGCTACAAGAAAAGATAGACCCACAGTTAGATCTTATCCCTCGAGGTATGCCCACAGTCCTGTTGGAAGAAAGTGATAGCCCCAAGGAAACAAGGATACATAGGATTAGGCCTAATATTTCCCCTTCTTAAGGTATGGACAGACTTGATATCTCTGCTCTCTTTTAAAGGAAATATGATTAGCAATACTTGCATACAGAAATGTTAAGATAGAAAATGGGTGCCCAATTACAACAATAAAAATATCACTCCGTCCTGCATTCACTTTATTCATTCAGCCGAGCACACGTGCACATGTTCATACTCACAGCTTAGATAGCCACTTCTGGTAATACAATTTTTAGGACATTCACCTACAGACTCGTCAAGGGCAGTCTTTGACCAAGAAATCCCCAGTTCCAAAAAAGACAGGATGAATTCTCTGCTTCCGAGAACGACTCCTTGGGTGTTCTTTTTTTCGGATGTCTGTTTAGGTCACATTAAAATTGTCCAGGCACGAAACATTAACAACGAGCACAGTGTCAATAGCTTAGGTTTCTAGAATTGAGGAATGTCAGATCGGTGTCTACTTTCAGGAAAGGACTATATTTGGTCACTACACCACTAGTCGAAACTCCGTCGGAATGTTACTGACGTTAATATGTTACTTGCCACAACGGCTAAATTTGTACATAGAGTTTGTGCAGAAAATCTGATCTGGCTCAAAGGCCCAGTATAAAAACATTTAGTCTTTAATAAAACCCGTTAGTGAGAGTTGTACTCTGTCTATTAATGAAGACACACGCACTGTCAGACAGGTGTTAACTTGTAAACCCACGTGGTTAAAAAGATATAAATGTTTATGTTTCTCACAGGTATGTCTCTGTACTAAACGCCGGCAAAGTTTGGGTCACCCCAGTATTCACTGAATAAAGAAAAACCACATATGAAATATGTTACATATTATGTACTCAATATAACTTACGTTTTTTTTTAAAACTGCAAGCGTACCGCTTGACTTATCATTTACCTTCCTGAGAAATAAGTTATATCCATAACATCAATCATCATGAATTAGGAATACCTACGTGTTCCGTCACCACTCATGAAGCATCTAGCATTATAAGTTAGTTAGAAAAATTTATTCTCGTCTGATCATTTTGCAGTAAAATTAAATTCCATAATAGCCGACTGAGTTTAAGCTATAAATATAATTTCTGTTTTCCACTGTAACTCTTCACTATAAAATAATACAGACTATATAAATTAAGCGCTCTGCACCAAATCTAACTAGTGAAATAAAATAAGCGATTTAACACTTTAAACACTTCACAAAATACTAGAATATAATATATATAATATTTACCTCCCCACACAGAACTACAGACTAAACCATGAACTAGAATACTGCAATCTAATGGTATTCTAGAGCTCGGCAAAATGGCCAAGAAACTCAGACTTCGCCAAAACACAGATGTAAGATCTAGCACAGCGATCTGTCTACTGCAAAATTTAGGAGCAAGAATGAAAATCTAGTTTCAAACTCTGGTTATATCTATTACCAGACAAAGAGGTAAACGTTTAATTTCGCAAAACGAAGTACTCTCCCCTTTCCGTCTTTAACGCTTACGTTTAACACCTAAACGCATGCCGTAACTGCCACCTACTGACCGAGAGGGCGCGTGTCAGTTGCGAATCTCAGACAACCCGTCTCCAGTTCAGAAGCAGTTTTTCACACCTCCCCGAGAAACTCATCCTGAGAACCATAACTGACACTTTGCTTTCTCGCACCTTACGCCAAAACTGGCCGTGGAGCGTGAGTGTCATATCACCTGACACTGAGAATCTACCTTGGAAACTACATGTCAGATGCAAACTACCAGACAAATGTCTCCTCATCATGTCTGACGGAGTGAATTCTCACACTTCAAGCCCAGAAACTTAGCCGAAGAAACACTGTCCCAGGGGAAACTGTAGACAGCTGTCTGCTCCCCTGTCTGACGGAATGCATTCTAACACTCTGCGTCTCGTGTAGGGGCTGACCCGTTACGTCATAACTGCGTTCTCAGTTTAATCAGCAATGAAATGCGTTTCTAAATGAGAAACGAAACTGGCGAAAGTGAGAATGGGAAAAATTATTTCTCGCAAACGAATGGATGCGAAAAATACAGGAAAAAGGTAAAGAGTGATAATAAAAATAGAGGATACGGGTGAAAGAAAAAGAAGAGGATATAGGCAATTCAATGATCATAAAACCTCTGTGACATTAGGTGATGTCTCTAACACTGTCCATCCTCTACAGCAGTAACTGCTATAATGCTACGTTTGCCAGCTGAGTATCATAACATTGTTTTGAAATGTTAATTACTTCTGTACTCAGAAAATCTTTTATTATAACACAGCCCTACAAAAAAAAAATTTTTATTTGGTGCCAAACATTTTACTCTTGATTGTACATAAATGAGGCCTGCTCAATCCAAATATCACATTTACTTGTCTGTAGCAGCTCTAGTTTTTGAGATACAGACATTTTTGTATTATTACAATATTTTCTATATAACGCTATGTAAAAAAAACTATTGCTGTCTAGTCCTTTACAAAAGAAAACTGCTTGTTTACTCTCAGTTTCAGTTTTCCAAGAATCTTCCCAGAATTGCCTTTTTTTAGATTTTAAGCCACTGCATGCATGTTAGTATGCTACTTATTTTATTACACTTCTAACAGAGAATGGCATCATCTTCAAGAAGAGCATGTTTTCTTTCACCGCATTTATTTTGTTATATTTGTGGAGAGTACACTTTCAAAGAAGAACATAGGAAGCATATTACTGTTTTTGTGAAAAAGGCATACTTTGCTTACTTTAAAGTAAAACTAGGTGACCAGGACAAGTCTTGGGCTCCTCATATTGTTTGCAAAAAATGTGTTGAACACCTGCGACAGTGGACTTGTGGGAAAAGAAAATGTTTAAAATTTGGAATTCCAATGGTTTGGAGAGAGCCCAAGAACCACTATGATGACTGTTATTTCTGTGTTGTGAATATTAAGAGAATTAATGGAAAAAATCATAAAAAGTGGAAATATCCAGATTTAGATTCTGCTAGGCGACCTGTTCCACACGGAGATGACATACCAATTCCAACTTTCAGTCAGATTTCGGATTCCCTGCTAGAAGATGAGACAGCAGTGGCATATGGAACGACAAGTGACAGTGATAGTGATTTCGAAGATGATTTTTCAGATGCTCAACGCTTCGACCAGCTTGAACTAAATGATCTAATCCGAGATATATATCTCTCCAAGGAATCTTCAGAACTTTTGGCTTCAAGATTGAAAGAAAAAAAATTACTGACTGCTGAAACAAAGGTTACATTTTATCGCAGCAGAGAGCAAGGTTTTATTCCATTCTTTTGTAAAGAAAACAAACTTGTGTTTTGTACTAATATAGGAGGTCTTGTTAACAAAATGGGTGTAAGTTATACACCAGATGAGTGGCGACTTTTCATTGACAGCTCTAAAAGAAGTTTGAAGGGTGTTCTCTTACACAATGGTAACAAATATGGCTCAATTCCAATTGCTCATTCTACTACAATGAAGGAGGAGTATGCTACAATAAGCACAGTTCTGGAAAAATTGAAGTATTTAGAACATAACTGGATGTTTTTTATAGATCTTAAAATGATGAACTTTTTGCTTGGCCAGCAAATGGGATTCACCACATATCCATGCTTTATATGTTTGTGGGATAGCAGAGCAAAAGATATGCACTGGACAAAGAAACAGTGGTCGTTGAGGGATGAATTTAAAGTTGGAGAAAAAAATATTGTCAATAAGTCTCTCATTGATCGAAAAAGAGTTCTACTGCCACCATTACATATAAAGCTTGGCATGATGAAGCAATTTGCTAAGGCACTGAACAAAGATGGTACCTGTTTTAATTACTTATGCAGAAAGTTTCCAGAATTGAGCATAGACAAACTTAAAGCTGGAATTTCTGATGGACCTCAAATTAGAAAGTTAATAAACGATCCAAATTTTATTGATTCCATTAACAAAACAGAGTCCACAGTCTGGTCATCATTTGTTTTAGTTGTGCAAAACTTTCTGGGTAACTTTAAAGCAGACAATTATTCTGAATTAGTTGGAAACATGCTGTCGAGTTTTTGTGAACTTGGATGCAACATGAGCATAAAATTGCACTACCTCCATAACCATTTACATTTATTTCCGGAGAATCTTTGCGACTTTAGTGAGGAGCAAGGTGAAAGATTTCACCAAGATATAAAAACAATGGAAGAGAGATACCAGGGACTTTGGGATGCCCACATGATGGCAGATTACTGTTGGACCCTTAAGCGTGACTGTCCGGGCATATCACATTCCAGGAAGTCCTCGAAAAGATTCTTTTTTGCGTGTTGACTAAACAAGTGCTAGTGATAAAGTGTTATTACATTTTTGGTAATATATGCACAGTAATTACATATAATATGAATGCAGACTAAAGTCAAAATGCCACTGATAACACCTAACTCTAGGATTGTACATAACAATTGCACCACTAATATGGTCATTATTAGTTATCTCAAAAACTAAAGCTGATAGAATAAATCTGATTACATTTTTGGAATCAGCAACCCAACATTACCCAAGAACAGCTATAAAATACAAGGCACCAAAATGTGTGTATACCAGTGTAATTGTTGTGCCTGAATGCAAATTTGAACATGAAAAACCTGAAATTTCAGAGCATTTCTAAAAGAAAACGAAACATAGCTTCCGTATTTTGTTTTGTCTGTGCTATCTAGACACATCACGCCTTTATCAATGTTAATCTCTGCTGTTGTTGTACTTATGTTTCCCTATTTGTTTTTTTTTTAGTCCTTCATAAGAATCATTCACTCAGATATCCAGATTTTATTTGTTCATCACTATCATCATAATTACCCTTAAGCTCTTCAAGTAGCTTATGTCTTCTACTCCTTTATGTCAAGTTTTAATATTTCTGAATTACTCTGAGAATCTCGACAAAATATCATTTTACATTTTTAGTACTCTTAAATACAAACGTAAACATTAAAACAAACATCGTTAAACAGACTAGCTTGCCTTACACATTACCATCTCTCTTCTGCTCCCTAAGGAACAAAGGTCTTCAACAAACTTACGCCACTTTTTATCGTATGTCCCTTGTAATCATCGCAAGGTTTTTTTCATCCGTGTCGTCTGCATCCCCTTCTGTTATCCATCACTTTAAGTAATTACTAGTATAATTCTAAATTCTTGCTCTAATTCAGTTTTCTAACTGTTCCCGAATGCCGAGTATTGTTTTATTAAAGCTGCACTAATTTGCAGAACAGCACGTTGACCTATATCATTGGTACTGTATTTAGTGAAAAACGAAGACATCAGGCTTTTGAGTCACATATCCTCGTCAATAAGAACACACAATGGTTGAGACGTTCTGCTGTAGTGGAACTACAAGTAGACAAATTCCAAAGTTTTTAGAGATGTAGCATTTTATAGAGCGTCCGATGGACAAAGTGGTTACAGAAGTTTCCTCTCGTGGCATGGTTACCGGACACCGGGATCAAGCTTGGTGGCATCACGGTCCAGTCTACCCAGCTGTAAATGAGCACCTGACTGTGCTAAACAATGTTCAGACATAAGGGTCTTCTATTTTTGGACATACACCCTAATATAACCGACTACGTTGAACGGAACGAGCCTCGCAAAAATGAGGCAAAATTTTATTTAAAATAATAACCTGACTGTGCTCTTGGGTTATGGAAGGCACAAGCAGTGCTGAAAATAACCTGTTACCCCACCTCATAATTCTAGACATAGGATTGTCACACCTCGAACACATCTCTCCTCTGTGGCAGTTTCTGATATGGCAACCTTTACATTTTGAATTATCACAAAAAATGTCTGTCTTATCTAAATGTTTAATGTTTGTATCTGTTTGTTTGTTTGTTCGCTATAGAAAAATATAATTTTCTTTTTAAACCAAGCTTAACTTACACCAACGGATTTGTCTGAATAGCGGAAAGATTTTAGAGTGGTGGTGCTCTAAAGCCTGTATCATGTTTACAGACTTCAAAACCAAAAAATAGAAGTATTCAACAAGAAGATAATTCATGTGTCGCACTTTGTTTGGTAATAAAGATAAGACATTAATTGAATTGTATCCCTTAACAATTTAATTGTATCCCTTAACATGTATTTGGGTCTACATAAGAATGGATTCGTCTGGATGGTGGAATGATTATAAAATAGTGCTCATCATAAAGGAGGAATATCTTTTATTGATGCTCTGAGGGAAACAGGTAAAACATTTGTCATAAACCTTTTACTTGCCAAAGTGCGTCAACAGAAAAGAATAGCTTTAGATGTTGCTTCCTCAGGCATTGCTGCTGCATTAGTTCCTGGAGGTCGTACAGCTCATTCTGCTGTTAAACCTCCATTGGACCTAGCCACAAATGATTCTCATGTTTGCATCATTAGCAAGACTTATGAGGTAGCTCAAGTTCTTAAAAATTGTCAGCTGATTGTTTGGGGCGAACGCACAATGGCTCATAAGAGAGACTTAGAGGCAATAGACAGAACATTGCAAGACATATTGAATTTCAAGTATCCAATTGGTGGAGTAAATGTTTTGTATTCTTGTGACTTTCGGCAAACGCTACCAGTCATTCCAAAAGAAACAAAAGCAATTGAGATCCAAGCTTGCCTTAAATCTTCTTCTTTGTGGCGCCATGTCCAGATAATGAACCTTTCTACAAACATGACAGCCCGTCTTTATGGAGATCATTTGACTGGCCAGTTTTCCCAAACGTTATTGCACCATGGAGAAGGAAACTGCCTCTTGATAATAATGTTAATCTGAACATTCAACATCACAGTGGTCAAGTCAGTTTATGAACTGGTAATAAAGGTATTTCCAAACTTTCAACCAAATTTTCAGAAGCATAAGTTGCTGTGTAAAAGAACAATTCTTGCACCAAAAAATTTCGCTGTGGACAACTTTACTAATCAAATTATGGATGTATAACCCAGAAACTCTAATACGTTGACGATATAGTCTCCCATGCTCTGCAATAGTGGATAAACCATGGCCAAACTTAGAGTATATAAAGAGGGTATTCAAAGATATCAACCTTCGCTCAAGATTACTCTTGGCAGAGATATAAATAGAAGAATGATGCTTCTACTTTAAGGACTCTCACAAGAATCTAAACAAAAGCAAGCATAACAACTGGAATCATCTAAGCTGCTGTAAACTTATTATTCATCCACCCCATCCGTTAGTATAATTTCGCTTGAATTCCTGAGCCCCCAGCCGAAGGTGATTCAGCAATTTTATAGCTCTCTATCTATTTGTATTTAAAACAGTATGATTCCTACGGGTGCAGACATACAATCCACTCAAGAGTGATTAATCCAACCATAGCTTTAAAGTTACAGATAAACAATTTTAATAATCACTTTTGGATTGACAATGTTAAATAAAGGAATTTTTTTTTTAAAGTGATGATATTTATCATCATCGGATGATTTACGTAAACTGTGGAAGAACTTGTGAAAACTTTGAAAATGTTCATTGGTTGCGCTCTTATGCGTCTCAGCTTCCAGTGTGGGGTCGATTGGAGTCTGTTTCAGCCGCTGTTGGTTCACACAGGTGCTTTCGACTGCACTTGTCTTTAATAGTCAATTATTGTGGTAGCAGCACGTCTCTTGCACAAAGTCGATGTAACTGCTTAGGTTGTCAAGCCTAGCGTCTTCAATGTCCGTCTGATTTTGGTGGCTAGCGTCGACATCTGGCATCTTGTACCACAAACTGAGAGAAAACAAATATTTCTTCTAAGAATAGGGTCTCATGACATGATAATCAGGCGCCTCCGCTTTCATTCCACCATTGCATCTTCCTCAGTGTGACGTATAATGGAAAGAGAGCCCACAGTAATCTGACAGGCTTGTAGCCTCGTAGCGTTCTATGATTTGCTAGCAAAACCATGCATTTACAGTCTGTGTATACTCACGTTTTAGTCCTACCTCTTTTTTCTGTGTTTAACACGAGCTAACATAATGTTTACCAACTTTCGTGACCTGCCGTCATAACAGGTAGCGAATCAGGCTTGTTTATCGAGTCTTCTCACGCGAGCTTATCTGTCAATCATACGATACCTGACAGACCGCACGTGAATAACATAGACCCTTTGAAGTTCGTACTCAGGGAAGTCATTAAACCCCAGGGCTCTTTGATCTCAGAAGCGGGCATTCGTACAGAGAAAATCTTCGAGAGACCCGTTAGACGTAAGAATTCTTCTGATGTCAATTAGCAACGCCCGACCGAGCGGCCGTAAAGCTTTATCTGGGGAACTCATGTTTCTGATTCTCTGGTATACACAATAGTGTGACAAGTAACATCATGTATAGATCAGAGAAACATGATGATATATAAACTATGTTTTCTTAAACCTGCTTTCAGTTGTCACTAAGAATTTTTGGATAGTCTAAGCACGTAGTGGTAGAACCATTGTGAAAAATGTGTTAATAGCATTCGTGGGGATCTTTCATTATGATTTTCTGACCTGATCACAAGAGCATCCAGCGGTCTTTTCTTTATTTACTGATAGGTTAATGTTGTCTTTTCTTGGCTTGTGCGTCACCAATTTCATTTGTGAGCAAGGACTTGCCAAAGATACACGAGAAACATTTTAACTTGTAAATTTAACTGAACTTACAAAACCCAGCAATATTTTTTCAATTTTACCAGCCCACTGGGGTACACAAAAGAACACTTATACTCCCGAATTCTGACAGTCGTATTCAAACGGATTTATCGAGAAATTACGCTGTTTCAGAATCGGCACTCTCCCATAGAGTGAACCGAAAGGATTATCATCATCATCATCATTTTGTTACATTTTTAGCAACCAGATGTTTCCCAAAACTGGAAGCATTTTCCTCCTTTTTTAACTGTGAACCCTAAGAGCACGTTTCGCTACACTAACTATTCGCGGTGACATTTTTTCATCCAGGAAAAAGAAACCCACACCAGATTCGATGTTCACCTCGTTAGTCTTGATTTGTTAGAGGATGGACTGGGGCCAATTTGGGAAATAAAACCTGGCATTTTTTTATTCAGGATAATCGTATTTTCAAGGGAAATCACCAAGAGTAGGTAAGCGTGATTGTGTGGCCACTGTATGACAGAGAGAGTGAATACTTTTCTTATTTACAGGAACTTAACCAACATTGGATTTTGCTTAACTTGTTAACTTTACTGGGTAGCTATAGTACGAGCTTGTTTGTTACTGTCTATTCTGTAACAGAGTGCTAACCTTTGACTTTTGGATTATCAACTTTTTGGGTTATTTTCTCAATAGGGTGGAGGGCACATTTATTCCGTTATTTCATATGTACGACACTCGGACACTGTACCCATCCTGAACATTAATGCTAAACCAAGTGAGTCTGCATTCGGATAGCAGAAAAAAACAACTGCATGATGTACTTACTTACTTAGTCATTCCCCTTGTACCGTGAGGTGTAGAGGTTTGAAAGAGAGAGCGCCAGATTATCATATCGGATGTCTTCCTCCTGGCCTGGTTCCATTCTAGTCCTCGGTACTTCAAAGATTGTCTAATGTTGTCCTCCCAGCGGACTCTGGGTCGTCCTGGGGGTCTCGATCTCTGGCTCTTTGTTTCCCATGCTTGTCGTTTTAACCGATCTTCTCCCATTCTGCAGATATGGCTAAACCATCTTAGTTGGTACTGTTCTATTTGGGTATGCAGGGGGTGGGATTTTAGGCCTTGACTATCGTCTGGTTTTGGACCATGTCTCTTCTTGTTACTTCAACCACCTTCCTCGGGTACCTCATTTCTGAGGTTTGGATCTGGTCTTGTGGGTTGTAGTCATTGCCCATGACTCGCATCAAAAGGTCAAGACTGGGACATAGGTGGAGCGGTATACAGCTATCATCGTTGTCTTACCAACCTCTCTCTTGCTGAGGAATCCTCGATTTATGGCCTTAAAAAGTCTCCCAGCTCTGTTTTTCGAGTGGCCAACTCTTCTTTGATGCCTCCCTTTCGGTATATAATAGCACCGAGATATTTAAAGTGGTCGACCTGCTCCAGGATCTGTTCTCCCATCTTAATCTGATGTCTTCTTTCATCTCGTGATATCACCATGAATTTTGTTTTAGAGCTGCTTATGACCATCCCTCTCTTCTCTAGCTCTTCCTTCCAGACTTGCAGGTTGGATTGGAGATGTGCCTCTGATTTAGCAATCAGGGAACATCATCAGCAAATGCAAGCTCTGAAATACGTACCTGTCTAATCTTCCAGTACCCCACTGAATACTTTCTTGTTCTCTCCTTACATGCCTTGATAACATCGTCCATGAGGAGTATGAAAAGATAAGGTGACAGGATATCACATTGTCTTACACCAGTGGTGGTCCTGAACTCTTCCGACTTATGGTTTGCTGGCCTCACATAATTTCTGCAAGACTTGTAGAAGCTCTGTATAGCATGAATCAGAGGTGCTGGACTGTTCTTCCTTGCTAACAGTCAGAATGTTTGCTCCAGGGTACCCTGTCAAACGCCTTTTCCAGATCTGTGAAACAAAGATGGATCTCACTCTTATACTCAAGTGCCTTTTCATTCAGCTGTCTTAGTATGAAGATTAAGTCTTGAGTACTTTGGTTAGCTCGGAATCCGCACTAGACCTCATCCAATTGTGGCTCAGCTAGACGTCGGAGTCTCTGCTCGAGGATTCTAGAGTAGATTTTACCAAGGACACTGTAACCGTCAGAAATGTCACGGCCACCAGAAATGTAACGTACTGTTTATACGTGATGTGAAAGCTGGCAGAGTGAACGTGTCGTTTATCACCTGGACTGTGTAATGTTGCGGTGTTGATGTAGGTCACCAGCGTGAGGTGCTGCCAGGGGTAATATGATTACTCACACAAAACAGCGTACATGTTATAGATGTGTGGTACTGGTATTATGATGTGCTGAGTGTGGGTGTAGACGAGAACGCGAATGCTTGAAGCTCTTAGTTAAGTCAATAATGTACCCATACACTCGCATGCAGTAGTCAATGATGAATTGAAGACTGCTGGCACGTTTCAAACATTTATTTACGAAACTGACAGTAGCATCAACAGGACAGTCAAATCGACAAGATCAAGGACTTCACATAAATAATGAATTACTGTTAAATGTCTGGTAATCAAAGGCTTGCATCATACATCAACTAGGACATACCCAAACATCATCTGTCCTAATGTTACAGTTTATAATGTAGCTTCCGTACCATTGACTCAGCGCGTCAGGTACTTAATTAGCTCCGTCGTCCAATAAACGAGCTCCTAAATTGCGTAGCAATAATATATAAGGCTGTTATTCAACTGGCATAGCCCGCCAGATATATTTCCTCTTGCTGAAAAATATTTGCCGTAATACAGGGCCTCAATATGTAGACAGCTGTGTATCCTTTGTTAGCAGGCACGATGAAACCATGCTAAACATATATACCGCCAACCTGCGGCGTCCACAATAATTTATCATCATCATTAGGCTTCTGTTCAATTGAAAACACATAGTCTCATTTGGCTAGAACAAGAAGCAAAGAAGGAATTCTGTCTCTCAAGATCTGTGAGCTTCACTCGCAGATAGGTAACTTCAAATGTTCTGCAACCAAAGGCATATTAATAAGAATGTCATTTACCTTTTACAGAATCTTCCGGATACACACTTAATAAATGTCGTCACTCTTGACGAACAAAGAATCACTGGGGAAAACATAGACATTTCAGTCATATCGAAAACTTTCCAATCCCATTGATGATATAGAGAAAATCACAACGGACATCATGTCCGACAGCCCAAAACACCCTCTCTCTGACGGAAGTTCCCTCAGTTCGCGCTCAGAACTTGGGCATGCCTAGACAGCATAAAACTGAGCATCGTTAAGACAGATCAACGACAATAATTGAAAGAAAGAGAAGATAACCCTTAAACAGCCTGTCATAGAAGTTAATACCCAATTATCCTCAACTTTGACCAACAAAAGTATTAAAAAGATTTACCTATTATGACTCCGTCAAAAACGACAGCAACAGACACTGAGAAGGGATATGCCTCTATGGTTTCCACATTGTCGATTGTCACCCTTTTTGAAAATTGGTGTTATGATAGCAATCTTCCAATCCTTTGGTATTGTCTTGTTACACCACGCTGCCTGTAGGACCCTTAAGAGTAATAGGTCGCCTGATGCTCCCATGTACTTAACCATTTCTGGTGTTATTCCATCATGCCCTGCCGCTTTGCCCATCTTGATTTTCTCCAGTGCTGCTTTCAGTTCTTCCATCTTTATGTCATCTTTATCACCATTGGTTTCCTCTTGTGTGCTAGTGGTTATCATTTCTGATGCATGACCTTGCTCACCATCAAGGAGTTCTGAGAAATATTTTTCCATCTTTCCATTACTTCCTTCGGGGCAGTAAGCAATTTGCCTTGTCCCTTATAAATTTAAGAGGGCATTGTTTTTCTTCCTTATGTTCTTTAGCGTCTTATGGAACAATTTATGGTTTTCTTGCGCATCTTTTTCTAGCTTTTCTCAAAATTCTTCCCAGGACTTCTGTTTTGCTGCTAGCACCTTGTTCTTTGCTTCTGTTCTGAGTATCACACATTCTCTATATTTCTCTATTTGTCCTGCTGTGATTTTAGCTCCTCTTTTTTCAGCCGGGCTTGGGACCGGCCTAGCCGGAGTTCTGCATGATGTACACATGTTTGAACATACAAATATCCAATTTTAATGTACTAAATAGGTACACCTTGATGCCATCATCATCCACTCCCTACTCCACATGGAGCCTGGAGCATCCTCTGATTTTTGGTTCCTTGTGAGGAAACCTGCTCGAAGCAGTCACCAGTTCTTGTAGTGGTGGTTCATGATTCCAATCATCTTATATACTTAGGTTTTCAGTCTCGTTAGAACCTTTACATCCACAAGCAATTTACACAAGTTAAATGCAAAAATATAAAATGATAAAAAGTACATATTACAATTTACCCCAATTATTGGGAATGAATTAACAAACACAGAAAAGCTTCCGAATAATGCCAGGCTACTGGTTTTAAGATGCCGTCTTACAGGCGGTCAGGGTATTACTTTAATTATAATACCATTGTTATTATGTATGTAGGTTCATAGGACTCGTGGTTTCTACTAATGTTGAGATTTTTTCTTTCTGTCTAATATCAGACGATCCTCTAACATTGGTCCTGTCCTTATGTTGGAATGCTGCTTCTATTCGTTATCATGGCAGTCTCGAAATTTCTTCTTGACGAGATAAAAATGCAGGGAAGTAGTATCAATATGTTGCAGATTATAAGCGACATTTTTGTTCACACACTGTCGTGAGAAATTCTAATCCACATATATAAATTATCAGGTAAATGTAAAGCCTAACACATAAATTCAATAAAAGGAAAGAAGAATGGTAGAGAACAGTGCTGTCACAATGACTGTACTCGAAATCCCCCTTGTTTTCTACTTCGTCTGCAAATTGTAACGTTTCACGTTGATAGTAAAAGCCTACTGCAGCATACACGCTTTCTACGATAAAACGGGTACTGCATTTCTAAGAAAAACCTTGAGATACGCAAGCTGACCTATATTTAATATTCCATTCATGTCATTTTATACACTAAGTTACCATAAACGAAAGACAGATGGAATTAGGATAGAGAGAAGGGAGGGCTGAAAGCCGGAACGCATGCCACACTAAACACGCGTCTCGCTATACAATTACTGCCATCACGCGTGTAAGGCCACATGCACTAACTTTTTTTCAAATCGACAGTGATAAAAAACACTACCCATACGAGAGTTAGGTTTAAAAAAACTTACAAAACGCTTATTAGGAAACATGACATTCTACTGTTTTATGTCTAAAATCCTGACATTAGTCTGACAGTACAGCAGGACAGGTGGCGGTTCTAAACATAAAAAATAAAAAATGAACTACACGACTATCCTAGAAAATACATATTTTGAACGCAGCCCATTAGTTCCCTTAAATTTGTATATTTGGGTTCCTTAGGACTTACTGACAAACAATATGTTAAGTGTTACGCAAATAGTCTAGGAATTAACAAAATATAGCCAAAAGAAATAGTGAGGGTGTCAGACAACACCAGAATCAGAATCGCTCAGTGGCAGATTTTAAAACCACCATTGTACGGGAAATAGGTCCCCATGTTAAATCCTATTTGATTGGAGCGCAATAAATGTAAGGCTAAACACGATTAGTCGGGCTACAAATACTATCTTTTGTTGTTAGGGGAGACGGAAGGAAGGGTACTTTTTTTTCAAACGCTTGTGTAAACATGGCTCGATTGGTTAGACCCGCCAATATAGTCAATTAGGAGCGTCAGGTCAGCACCACATTTTCAAATAAACTTTCTAAAGCAACAGTGCGTTGAGCTTCAGCTTATATTTTTCTAAATAAAAGCCTGAGACAGTGGCAGGTCGGATTTTGTGCCTATTCATTGCCAGTCAACGTAATTCTGTATTATTTCCATGAATTGTGGTAAGCTTGAAATATTTGATATCTTTTTAATGAATATTGAATGTAAATTGATAATTTATGTCTGTATATGTGTGTGGTTCAGTAGCGAACATGAGGCAAAGCCTATATAGTGCTCCAACCTGAACAGAAGGGTCGGAGGAAAGTAAAACTGCATGGAATTGCTAAACAGTACACTGACACCTATCTTATTGACTAGAAAGAAATAATGCTGGAATTGCAGAGGCGTAGTAACCATTAGGGAGGAGTATACTGATGTCAATTGTTTCAGATGAAGATAGCAATTGGCCTACCGCTCTGAACTCAGTGTTTGTTATGTATTGTGTTCAGTCTGGAAATAGATTATAAATTAGTTATGAAGTAGGAGGTACAGCCTTCTTGTTTCAGGGACTGTGGTCCTAAAGTTATTGAGCAGCACCTGGTCTGAGCTTTGCTGAATCTGGAGGCTGACAGCATACTCCTGGGTCCAGATAGCGACTAGTGAGGTGTCTCCAGAACACAGGGGAACAATCAAGCAGAGGAGTCTTTTCCTGCCACCATCACGAAAGTTAAGCCTCTGTGGCCAGTGGAGCTCAACATTATGTGTCCCCTCAAAAAATGACATTATAGTAAAAAAGAGGGACAATACCTTGTTTAAATTGACAGGAACTGTGAACTTTTCCCCCATACTATTTCCCAGATAAACAAACACTTGAAGTCATGATGACAAATAACAACATAGCTTGAAAAACAAAACCAGTATTACCTCATAGTACTACTACACAACTGACACACATAGGATAATATTAATAAAATATGTCACTACAAGGTTCATATTTATAAATTCTGTACATATAAATTGTGATTACATTTGATTGTGATTCCTGGTTCACTTTGTAGTTGAATCAGGATATATATTAGTGAAAGTAATTAATACATATATATTTGAAAATTTACCAGTGACTCATTTAAGATAGTCTTATAGAGTGTTAAATGTGTGTGAGTGTCACAGTGTTGTACAGTGTTGTGGAATAAATTAAATTGTTTATCTGTCTGTCGTTGTTGTGACTTACACTTCATCATATACATACCCTAGACATTCAACGTAGTCATTACAATATTCCAGAATAATTCTGACTGAGGTATAAATGTGGTAGCAAGTAAGGTTATCTGTAAAACACTACACCTATTAGATACAGATACCTTCACAGCTGATCTCAGTCAGTACACTAAGTCCCCTATAAATATTTATATCATCCCACTTTACCACACACACTCATATGGTCTCGTTGGAAGAAAAACTCCAAACAGAGGAAGTTTATATTAGCGCTTGCATGCCAATCCAACCACGAATTAGTGCCTGATTTCGGTAGGGATCTTCTTCCTCCACTACCCTCATGTAGAACATTACTCATGACAACATAAGATATTTTCTTTACAAGTCATATACAAATTCATTTTTCTTTCTTTCATGACCATATAGGGTCTTGCTTCTTCCGTTTTGCCTGTCATGTTTACAAACTCACTACTTCATAGATCTAACATTATAATTTCCTCCAAGATGTTATTTCCTTGTAAGTGTTTATCACAGCGAAGTCCATCTCTCGGAAGTATTGCATCACGGACGCATCACTGTTCGTGTTTTATTCTTCAGCAAGGTAGTCATTTCCTACATCCCAGTGAAATTTGCCGTGTATTTGGGCTCCTCGTGTTTGCAAGCTTGCAATTTATCATGAATCAACCCGGTAACGTATATCTTCCCAGACAAGAAGTCGGAGTTAACAATAGGAGTGTCGCTCAGTGTAGACTTGTATTCAGTCTGGAGCTAGCCATAAGCGAAAAGTCAATATTGCAGGTTCGGCCCTTTCATACGTGTCGCCGATAACAAAGGAGAAAATAGCCAAGAGAGAGGCGTGGGTGATATGTGAAAATACGTGATAAGATAACCTTGTTTGATGGAAAAGAAGTAATGCGATCCGGAGCGGGTGAGAAAAGGAAAATAGAAGGGGACTGGAGAATGTTAAAAGAGGTCACAGAAAAATTTAATGATCGAAGATTTGACTTGCCTTACATACATATAATCGGTTGACACTGTTGAGGATCTATTAGAGGTTGTAGATTATGCTACAGAATTTCTATATTCACTAGAACCAACAGGCCTACCTCCTCATTGACTTCAGCTAAAAGAATTAGTACCAATCATGCTTGTACGTAACTTAGACCAGCCTCAACTTTGCAATGGCACAAGATTTGTGATTAAAAAGACTAATGCCTCATATCTTCGAGTCATTATTCTTACTGGCTGTGGAAAGGGAGAAGATGTCTTTATACCACGCATAAACCTCATACCAGTTTTACCATGTCGATTAACAAGTCTAAAGGACAATTATTTACCGTTGTTGGCATACAACTGGAGACATCTTGCTTTTTCCATGGACAACTCAATGTAGGATGTTCAACAGTCCAAATAATCTTGTTTCTTTATGCCCCTACAGGAAATACGCGCAACATTGTGTATAATGAGGTGTTGAGCAACAAAATTATTCATTAATTGTGTATATATTAATTCATTCATAACCCTCCACTCCCAAAGGAGCATAGGCCTTCATCAAACACATGCCAAGCCCTCCTGTCACGTGCCATCATCTCAAGTCCTTTCCACGTTCTCATCATTTTCAACTCTGTTTCCAGCTCTCTTCTCCGTGTGCTTCTTGGTCTACCTCTGCCTCTCTTGCCCTGGGGTTTCCAGAACAAGGTCTGCCTTGAAATGCTATCAACAGGTTTCCTCCGTGTGTGTCCTATTCATCGCCATCGTCTTCTTCTCATCTCTTGTTCCACTGGCACTTGTCTAGTTCTTGTCATCAGTTCCAGGTTGGTAACCTTGTCATACCATTTTAATCCTTCTATTCTACGCAATCACCCATTTATGAAAGTCTGTAGCTTTTTGGTTGTTGTCTTTGTTGTTCTCCATGTTTCAGAGCCATTTAATAGTACTGACTTGACATTTGAGTTGAAGATTCTTATTTGAGTGATGAATCCGATTTCTCTTGATCTCCATATATTTCCCAATGCAATGAAAGCTCCACTTGATTTTTGTATTCTTATTTTGATATTACTGTCTGTCCCTCCAACTTTGTCTATATTGCTGCCAAATATGTATACGATTCTACATCTTGTAGTGGTGCTTTGTCAAGTTCAACCCTGTTATCAATACCTGCATTTGTTCTCATTATTTTTGTCTTTTCCCTGTGTATTTTCAGACCCAATTGCTGTGACCTCTCATTGAGTGTTTTCAATTTGTTCTGCATCTGATTACGGTTATGCGACAGATTAGATATCAGCAAAATCCAGATCATCCAACTGCTTAATCAGAGTCCACTGGATTCCATTTCTGTTGTGTGTTGTCGATGTTCTAATTATATATATATATATATAGATATATATAGATATATATATATATATATATATATATATATATATATATATATATATATATATATATATATATATATATATATATATATATATATATATATATGAATAAAAATTATACAGAACTAATTAATCAAATCAAATGTCTTTTTTTAACAGACCAAAACACGCTAGCAAAAGTTTACTAACTTTTTTCACTCGGGCAACGTCAGGTATATCTACTATTATTCTATAAAGCTTAACTGAGAATCTTGTAGGTCAAGTAAGGCAATGGTAACTGCAGTTGACGTGAATTCAGAACTGCCTGGTGTTGACTTTAATGAGGAACTCACTGCAGATGATGTTACTACGAGACTACCTAAAACTGACATTAGTGAGGAACTCGTTGCATATGACGGAACTGCGGCACTTCTTACTGTTGACGTAACTACAAGACACTAAGAAATTGACGTAGTTAAGATAGTTATACCCGTATAGTTCCCTGATTTCTCAGTAGAGGCACAGGAATAATAGGACTAATGGACTCTCATGCATGTCGTATAAGGCCACTAATACGAGATGGGCATGGGGCTGGTAACCCAACCAAGTGAAACAAAAAGCCACAGAAACCACTGCTGCACGAGCAAGTGAATGCTTGGTGCTGCTTCCTGCAAGGGGACAACCTGCACTAGTGGCTCTTTGCTCCGTAAGGACAACAAAAGTGATGATGATGAATGATGATGGTAGTCTTACACTGGCTCTTTCCCTCTCTCTTTCTCTTTACGTTTATTTGTGGACGTGTAAGAGGGCATGGCCACACTAACTGAACGTTACGGTTACTATTATTTTATCTAATATCTTTTTACCCTTATTTATTTTACCTAGGCACATTGCAGCCTCCAGTATACCACAAAGACCAACCACACTTTGTAACTTTTGGATCTCTGGGATCTATTCTGGGTCGAAGCCTGTACCGTGTAGTTGGGCAGCACAGAAGCCGTTATGAAGAAGATGACGTGGATGGAAACTGGTGGAGCTGTTCTTCTTCTGAAGCCTACGAGCCATTTTATAAATGCGTAACTGACATTTACTCAAATGTTTCTCGTGCTAACGATTATTATTCTTCCGCATTAATACTTAATCGATACACCAATGGGATTCGACTAGCCTATATTGGGTACAAGGCTTGGCTAAAGTCACATGACCTCGCGGAAAAGACACTTCCGGGATTAGCAATGACCAATGAACAGATGATGTTTCTGGCGCATGCACAAACGACTTGTTTCGACAAAGACTCGCGGTTAAGACAAAGGAATCTCGAAGATGACATACTGTTAAACACGGCACTGGGTCAACTACAAGAGTTCTCTGACGCCTTCAAGTGCAAGCCCGGGTCTAAATTGAACCGCGCAAAAAAATGTGACTACTACTGAGACTACCTTTATCGCAATAATGACTACAACAACGCATGTCAGCGTTTTCTGTCGGATCTGTACGTTTTCAGTAATTGACTTTTTTCGGTGTTAGAAATTATGTTTATACTAGAAACGAAGAGTCAATTAGAAACTTCTAGGAGTACAACTGGAAAGAGGTTGTTTTGTGATAGAAGAACGTTATTATGTGTCTGCTAGAAATAGAATAAAGCACTTTCTTCTAAAATGAAATGGTATGAACAAATACGGAAGTCATTAAAATATTTATATGCATGCAACTCATCTATAACTGTAGGACACGTATTTAGAATCTACTTACGTAGCACAATAAGTAATAAGGTGGCACTGTTTGTAACACGATGAACAATTGATGTATTCCATTAATAGTATAATACACATTTTTATTTATATAATACTTTATAACAAAATATTTTGATCGGTGTCTGATCGTTTGAAATGAGGTGGTGAATATATAAATAAAGCTAACATAAATTAATAATTGAAAACCAACTAATGTATATAGTATGAAGTTTAAAAGAACATATTCATTTGTGTCCCTACTAACTCCATTAACAATGTTTCTTTCATGTCCTTCTAAAATACAAGAATTATGATATTACAAGATTAATAGCTAACATCGTGTACTATTCTTCTCGTTTTACATGTTTCACCCACGGAGGAGCATAGATCTTCTTGTACAGTGCTTTCAACTCTTTTTTTTACCATGTCTAATTTATTCCCTTCATGTCTGTGTGACCGGTAGTTTGGGACTTTAAGAATGAAAGAGATTACAGAATAATGGTTTAAGAAAGATAAATAGAGTTGTTAATAGACAATATGTCTTTGTTAAGGGGAGGTAAGATGAGCAGAAGAGTGTTTTGAGAGAAGTGAGGTAAGTTTGTAGATCCCTTTTTGGGACATTGAGCTTGGTATTTTGGTTTAGTATTTCATGTGAACTCTCAATTATGGTGTAACTGATTTGCATGGTAATGTTTCAGTAATATGGTGAAAGAAGACTGTATGGGTTTTGAGCTTAATCAACAAAGGGAGACGACTTTAAATTACGTCCCTTGAAATGTGTTTGTGAGTGATCAAAATATACACGCACGAGAAAGTTTTGCGAAGGTGAACACATTTTAGCAGAAAACAGGGGAATGTTAAATCGGGAACAAGATGCAGTCAGACTGATTTTGAGCGCGAAGTAGCGAAGAAAGATAGGCCCAGCGAAAGTTATCGCTGTATTAAACTTTTGTGTAGTTGGTGAACGCTAGCTTGGATGGTGCACTAGGGCGAATAGGCCACTGGAGGTGGTTGGCTTCTGTATTGTGCAGAAAACTATGTTGCCCAGACATCAAGCCGTTCCATTTAGCCACTTTGATAGATGTAGGTGCAGGTTTCTGCTATAGTGTTTGTTTATTCATGGAGCAAGAAAGGCAGTGTTGCCTGTCAAGTATTTTGATGGTCAGCCCAAGGCAAGAATTTACAGGTATGTCAAAACTAGCAAGCAATATACATCGTGTAGAATAAGGTGAACTCTTATACAGCACAGAAGATAAGAGACTGTAGAGAATTATAGGAGAAAGAGACTTGGTAAAAACTGTCAGCCCTGGTATTAGACCAGTCTAATACAGATACCCCAAGCTACTTTAACAGTGAAAGAAAGAATTATAGAATTTTATGTCGGACAGACAGAATGCGATCAGAATTATAACAACGAATAAAAGCAACGTTGTAAAGAGCAAGCAGTCGATAGAGAACAGTGACTTCGCATGTGGTCATATATTCTAATCACTGACATAACAACTGTAAAGCAAGAACTAGCGACAGGCGATATAAATGAGAGAAAGGAAAATGCCAGAATCATTATGTACAGCAACCATTATTATAGACAGGTGCCACCAAATGAAGGTCGGCAACCCAGTGTTGGAGTGAATTTGACTCTTTATGTAAATAAAGCTTGATTTGGTTCAGCTGATGTTAGCGTGAGGTCTATACATCTGAATGTAACATCATCATCATCCTATGTGTTCGTCAGCACTGTGGAAAATCGTTGTGGTTAAATTAACTATACGTGATCTAACTGACTGCCTGCTGTCGGGTAGTGAAAAGAACTATACGATATTACAACATTCTCTCAATTATTTGCACATCCGCTTGTACGGCCACATCTGTCTCCAGTTCTCTTGTCTATATGTTCTTTAGTCTTTCTCTACCCAGCTTACTCTAGAGATTCCAGAACACGGATTGTCTGGTAATGCTATCAACAATTTTCTTCACCATCATCTTCAGATTTCTTGTTCCACTGACACTTGTTATTGTCATTAATTCCACATTATGGATTTCATCATACCATTTCCATTATTTTATTCTATGCAAGCATCCATTTATGAAAGTCTGCAGCTTTTTCGTTGTTTTTTTTATTTATTTATTATTTTTGTTTCTTCTCAATGTATCAGAGCCACACAATAGGACTGACTTGACATTCGAATTGAAATCTACTTTTAGAACTGTTCAGTTACTTGGCACAAACATGGATTATATAATTATGGGCGACGATACCAATAAGCATATAGCAACCACTAATTTGTGGTCACTGTTACATATGTTGAGAATGTTGCACGATAAGCTACCATAATAACCTACAACAGTAGAAGATCTTTTATCAGGTCACAGGGAAGACTAAGGGAAGACGAACAGACAACATCACAAACATTTTATAGCAACACGGACTCACTGTATCCAGTGCCACACACATGGCTCAATGGCTGCAAATTTCAGATTCCCACAAAGGTGCCGGGTTCAAATCATGGTGCCATCACGCTCCAGTCTACCCAGCTGTAAATTGATACATAACTTTGAGTTAGGGAAGGAAAAGGCAGCGAGGATGAGAATTGGTCACCCCACCTCTTGATGCTGGACCTTGTATGGTGAAGTCTCTAACACTTCACTCCACTTCTCGATGCTGGACCTTGTATAGTGAAGTCTCTAACACTTCACTACCCTACGACAGTATCTGCTATGGGACCTTTTTTTTACCTTTTTTTAACCACAAAATGGGAATGTTTAAAAACTGGCAGGTACACAGCATAAGTCACGAATATGGACTGGACATTAACACTGAAAAAACAAAATCAGCAAATACAAATTTACTTAAAGAGAAATTTAAGAAGAATGAAATTTGGATGACAGATGGCATCTTGAATACAACTGCAGAAAGAAAGCAAACAAACACTCCACGTATAAACAAATAAACAATGAAATACGTAACATGTGTAGACATGGATAGAAACAAAATGCAAGGAAATAGAAGACATGGAGGCTAAGCACATGACAAGGAATATGCATGAAGAAATAAAGAAATTAGGAAATAAGTCTAGGCTCACCCAAGAAGGAGGTTGTATCAAGAAAAAATAATGGTGAAATCTTACTTGATGAGAAAGGCATATAAAAAAGATGAGCAGAATACATACAAGAATTATTCAAGGACAACAGAGGTAAAAAAATCCATCACTAGATTCTAATGAAGGTCCGAACATTCTCCTGATCCGAATTAGAGAAACAACATACAAGGATATATAATACAGGACGAATACTACATGGCATGAAGACATCGCTCTTTAGAAAGTTGCTCAAAAACCTAATGTAACAGAATGCTCAGACTTTAGAACATTCAGCCTGTTAAGTCATATAATTAATTACTGCTCAGACTTTAGACCATTCAGCCTGTTAAGTCATATAATTAATAACTGCTCAGACTTTAGAACATTCAGCCTGTTAAGTCATATAATTAATTACTGCTCAGACTTTAGAACATTCAGCTGTTAAGTCATATAATTAATAACTGCTCAGACTTTAGAACATTAAGCCTGTTAAGTCATATAATTAATAACTGCTCAGACTTTAGAACATTCAGCCTGTTAAGTCATATAATTAATAACTTCTCAGACTTTAGAACATTCAGCCTGTTAAGTCATATAATTAATAACTGCTCAGAATCATACAGGAGAGAATAAAAGTAAGGTAGGTAACGAAGACCAAGAAGAACAGTGTGACTTTCGGCGGAACAATGTAACAAGGGAAACAATATTGTGCATAAAAATATTAGTATAAAGATATATAGAGGTCCAAAAAAGTATTTACACGTGCTTCAAGAAGGCGTTTGCCAAAGTCCACCATGAGAAAATAATTGAATGCCTCGAATACATAGGCGTTGATGGAAAAGACATCCGAATACTCAGCAACTTATAATGGGAAAAAACTCCTACAGTAAGATCTGACAGAAATTACTTACCACATACAGACATAAAAATACGTGTGAGAAAAGGTTGTGTATACCCCAGACACTTCCCCCCCTGCCTATTTAATATATACACACACAAAATTGTCAATCAGATACAGGAAATGACAGGACTGAACATCAACGGAAGACCAATGAACAACCTTAGATATTCAGATCATACGGTGCTGTTAGCTGAAAGTGAACACGATTTACAAGAACTATTGAAGCAGGTAAACAGCATTAGTCACGAATATGAACAGGACGTTAACACTGAGAAAACAAAATCTATGATAATTAGAAAATCAGACGATAAGCCAATACTAAAGGAGTGAGGATCGCGTTACAAGCCCAATTGGGCACATATGGAATAGAAGGCAACGTGTGCTACCTTGAAAGTTGTGAAAAAAAAAGTAAAGAACAGTTTAGATCCCACCACTATCCACAGAACTAAAGACAACAGAAATGGATCAAAAGTCTTCAGCTGAAAGTAATGTAAGGAACAAACAAACATGAGACGTGACTTGGATGAGAAAAGTTATACAACTCTAAAGCTTGACTTTTAGTTACAAATCCGAAATGCATGTTGTCTCGCAGTTATACCGGGCAGGACATCACTTGTCGCATCGTTACATTATTATAGGTGTATGATAGTGGTAGACTATGCAATATTATCAAGGTCTCCAGGAATTGGCTCGTTAAAAAAGGAAGAGATCTATTCGAGATAAAGTCAAGAAGAAGAGAAGGCGAATGCTTTCAACTAGATGATGGTTTCTAAGAAATCATAAGGAGTTTTTTTTTTATCCCTGCAACATTGATATATTTCCTTCAGATCTCGATAAAGAAAGTGCCCCAACCTCTCAAATAAAGAGTTTTGCCTACATGTAAATACGTAACACAGATAGCTCGAGTCATACCATTAAATAACGAATTAACGATCAACACGACTGTGTGTTTATTTGTTACATATATTTACGTATAGGGTTAGTACAAAGTAAAAAAGAATGATTATGTAACACAATTCATACATGAAAGATACAAATATAGTTAATTAAATATGATCGTGAAACTATGAAAATAATGAAATAATGATGGGATGTACTAAGGTTACCACACTGATGAGAAAACCTATATAGTTCGTAATCCTTGCAAATTTTTTCCACAGTATGATTATACCAGGTATGCATCGACTGTCCAATGTATAAGTCTTTTTCACAGTGTTGTTATCTCCAAGGCGAGTAAATGTTGCTGTAAATATCGCCCGTGCAGTGGTGTAAAACTGTTAATGTCCATCAACGTTTGGAAATCTCTCTAATGTAGACAAACTATTCACATTTGTTTGGGAAATCTGAATGCTGTCCAATCATGAAGAAGGTACTGACTTGAGCTCTTTACGAAGTGATTTCTTTATACAAGTAGGTTTCGTGCAATGAAGCATGATTGAATAAATTTAGGTCGTCTAATACACGTTGGAGTAGATGTCTTCACTTCATGCACTGATCCGTGAGTAGCTGAACTTCGCTCAGAGTATAAGATTGTATCTATAAAGCTGAATTAACTTGTGAATACTTGATAAACATATTTTTTTAAATGCTGCGTCACCGACGTATACAAACGTGGGCGTGGATATCGTCCTTATAACTTAAGACGTTAATGATGTCCGATCTTGCAAATTCTGCTATCCGGACGTAGGCTTTCTAGCTTCTTTCCAGTTAAGTGCGAAACACTTAGTGTGTAGACTCCGATTTCTGCAGGACTGAAGACACAAAGTTTCACATCTAATATTAATAAATGAATTTCTTTTTAATCTATTCCACACTATTGCTTCTTCCTAACTAATCGTTATGGATGTAGTTTTTCCCTTCAAGAATTCTTTAAAACCCACTGTTATACTTATTGCCTGGCGCTCAATATTTTGTTTAATTGGCGTATGATCCACTGGTGGTGTCCTTTAACGTCAGAAGTAGACAATCATGTGACAAGAAATCATCACATTTTTTTGTTGAAAAAATTACGATAGTCATCAGCCTTGTTATTCATCGCAGCGTATAGTCATATATCCTCTTTAAATAGTAGTAAAAAATAAGGAAATTCCTATGAGCATAGTCAGCACAATATGTTCATATATCGTACACTGTTCATTGGTCCACATGTGGGTAAGTCAGTGGATAGGTTTGATGAAACTTCACAAGATACTTGCAAATGCAGTGTTGCCAGATGACAGTGAGTCTTTCAACCAATGTGATAACACATCCGCGACCAATGTTTTGACTGCCTTTGGTGGCACGAATGTCATATTCGTAGGGCTGGAGTGCAAGTGATGCTCTGGCAGCTTCTCATTACGAAATTTTTCAGTATTACGATAGGACAAGGCCATCTGATCCGTCTCAAGACGAATTGCGCACCAATAAGGTAGCGTTGCAGTTCCAGAGGCGTCGACTCTAAGGATAAAAGGAAACCGAGTATCACGCAATCTTAAAATTGGTGATTTTGAAAAATAATACGTAAGCAAATTTAATGACTCATTACATAAATGTGTCCAAACAATCTTATTTGGAGAGTTCTCTCTTAATAACGAAGACAGAACTGAAGTAATTTCTGAAACATTAGACAAAAATTTTCTATACAACCCTTCAAGACCTAAAAGACTGCAAACCTGTTCTTTTTTCTTAGGTATCTCTAGATTCAAGATCCTGGAGATAGTGGAATCCTCAGGCTTAAAAAAACCGCCTCCTACTTTATGACCAAGAAAAGAAATTTCAGTGAATCCTATTTTAGTTATCAAAGGTCTAGCAGTAAGATGACGGAGACGAAGAGTAGTCAACAAAGACTTAATTCCAAGAACATGTTCTTCCCAAGATTTATGGAAAAGGCAAATATCATCAATGTAAGTAATGATGTCATCACGACTAGAGAACATTTTTCGCATCATACGAACAAAAGTCGCAGGAGCGTTAACGAGACCAAAAGACATAAAATTAAATTAGAACAATCCCAAAGGTGTAGCGAAAGCAGTATAAGGTTTTGCTCTGTCCGACAAGGGGACTTGCCAATACCCTTCAGATAAATCAAATTTACTGAAAAAAGTAGCTGTAGATAGTCTATTCATTAGACAAACTAATAAAGGAAGACGCTCCGCATCGGAGATTGTCAAAGATTATAAACACCTGAAATCAAAGCAAATCCGAATGGATTTGTCTTTCTTTCTAATCAAGACCATAGGAAAACTATATGGAGATTGAGAATTAGAAATTATGTTTAATTTTATCATATCCTCTATTTATTTTTGTACTTGTGATTGAAAATGTACAGGGATACGATAAGCTTTCAGTTTGATTGGTCTGAAATCAGTTAGGAAAATATCATGTTCAATGATATTTGTACGCCCAGGAATATCCGTGAGCATGTCAGGAAAAAATTGTAGTAACAACAAAATCTGATCTTGCTGATATGGAGCAAGAGTTGGTGAAATAGAAATATTCCTCCAATTCTCAGTAGAAGAAAGTGGTAAAGTAATTAGAGATAAAAGAGGCTCAGAAATGTTAGGTAATTCAGACAACTCTTCCAGTATTACAGCTAAGAAAGAGCGACGATCAATAGGCTCGTCGGTAGCCTCAAAGACTGGTTTAAGATGTGGAAGACGAGAGTGAAATTGTTGCAGCATGTTGATGTGAAAGGTTTTTTACTTTCCTTCAATAGATATAATGTAGTCAACATCTGACAATCTTTCCAGTACTGTAATGTCCTCTCCAAGATACAAGTAATTTATTGTTTTTATTGGGTAACAATAAATAGGCCTCATCACCCGGCCATAATTGGCGTAGTTTTCTCTTTTGATTAAAAAACACTCATGCCTTAACTCTTACTATACGTGAGCTATCGTTACCGTCACGCGCCAGTTGAACTGGCGAGCCGGAAAATTGGTACTAAACCTGCGCCACTTCAGGTAGCGAGCCGTATTGTAAGAGTTAAGTTTAGCTTTTTTTTCTGATGCTTCTACAGCTATCTGGCATGCGTCGATAATTTTCTTTCTCAAGTTAACCACGTATTGGTAGGAGATTTGAACATCGTCAGGCATGTCAGCTTCAACCAATAACTGTTTCAATATGGATATAGGTCCTCTTGGCTTGGCACCGAAGACTAATTCGAACGGCGCAAATATAGTATGTCTGTTCGGTATTTCCCGGTAAGCGAACAATACCGCTGGGAGTACTCTATCCTAATCCTGCGGGTATTTCGCAGTTACCTTGCCTAGCATTTGTTTAAGACAGCGATTTAGCCTCTCAATTTTCCCGTTCGCAATAGGGTGATATACACTACTAAGAGATCTATCGATCTCTCGTAACCTGAGTCATAACGTTAGAAATAAAATGAGTTCCCCTGGCAATCCCTAAATGGCCCGCACAATTAACATCATGAGCATGCCGTAAGAAAAATGGGCGGAAACTAGTAAGTACCATAATTTGTTTTTTTCTTATATATATATCTAGACTTGTCGTGTGATTCAAGGGTGTATCTAATCGACGTTGATATGAATGCAGCACGTTTATTATTCCCTACAGGTTTTAACATTACTTATTCTTTTATAATCTACACACAAAAGTTAGAAATTATAACTGGAATTAGTTCAATAACTGCAGTTCCTGGGATTCTGGGCTCTTCGTATATGTAAATGAAGAGTTTATTTATTGTGTAGGTCCAGAAAATGCTCAAATACGTTTTCCGGTCCTTTAAATTAGAATCTTGATTCCTGGTTTTTCTGACCGTCTTCATTACGAGTTGAATTAGCACTGCCATAGACTCAGAATGTGCTATATTTTAAGTAACATTCGGCCCATGCACATACTACTATATGACAAGGCTCAAATAAGAAATGTTATATTTAACAGCAAAGGCTGCTCTCGATCTACTCATTCTGCATTTATGTCCCCGCCTGTTCCGCGGTCTGGTGTTACTATGCATCCCAGGTAAGTCAATGTGTCTGTTCTAGCTTCTGGTTACTTACTGTTATTAGCTCGGGATTGCCCACATTGAGTGCCATGACCTCTGTCTTCTTCAAATTGATGTTCAGACCCACCTGGTGGCTATTTTCTTGTTCCAGCTTTCCTGTACAGTAATCCACTCTTCATATAAAACTCACCTTTGTTTGGGGGTTACAGGTTTTTGGCAATTTGCCAAAACAAGGCTTTAATGAGCTATCTGCAGCCTGAGCTTTCTTCATCTCCTCTGGATGTGTTGATTGGATTTTCCTCCTCTTCACTTGTGCTCGACCTGGTCTGCACTGCTGCCATGACTACAGGTTTTTTCGGATCTCCCAAGAACATATACCTGCAACTCAGTATCAGCGGGTAGATAGGTTCAACAATAACTGATGCGTGTATCACTCCTTCCACATAACGAGATTTCACAACGATATTTGCTATGGGAAGTGTCATGGTTGCTATCTCCTTTGTTGCCCTTTGTATTTCCACTGTTTCTGTGGTGTATTGGTCAGGATGCTCAAGAGTGAAACTCACGACCGAGTCGAAGTCCAAACCTATGTCATATAGACATGTCACTAGTGCCGTTCACAGTCACCAGTTCCTTTACAGGTGGGCGGTGGAGGCTATTCTGACTCACTGTCAGTTCCTTCCTATCTCTATTCCCTGTTTTCAAACATGCATTGATGAGTGTTTTTCTTCCTTCAATCCATACTATTGTGGTTATTCATTTTGCAGATTTTGCACCATTTCTCTTCCTTTTTTGTAAGGTTTCTTATACTAAAATTGAGGGTTTTTATCCTTGTTATCATATCTTGGCTTATTCTTAGTTGTATGGTCCTTTTATTCAACCTTGGTATAATGTTGGGATTGTTTAAAACCTTCCCCCCTGCTTCTTCTTATTTCCTGGTATTTCTGTCATGTGGTCCAGCCTCTCCGCTTCTTGTTCCATAAGAAACTTCCTCATTTCTTGAGGCTTGGAATTTTTCCCCTGCTCCATCATGATCATTTCTTTCAGATCCTCATAGGTCCTCTGAAACTTTCCCAAGCTACTTTATTTCCCCAGATACGTTTCAAGTCTAGCTGAGAACTGTTATACGTTTCTCTAGGTAGAAGCTTATATCTTCCTATAATCCTCTAAGATTTGGTCGTAACGAACCAGCAATTATTGCTTCAGGGCTTCATAATCTTCCTGCCTTTCCTTAGGGAGTTTCAAGAAAACATCATAAGCAATACCTCTCAATCCTTGAGATAACTTCCAACCCCACTTTTCCGTTTCCAATCTATGTAGTGGCAAGCTTATCTATCTAGGTAGTCCTCTATTGCATCCTCTTTATCTACAAATGGGTCCAGGTGAAAATGCATGGCTCCATTTGAGTTACTTTGGCTGGAGTTACCCTCATAGTGAGGAGAGCTACTGCCATTGGTTCTAGTATCAGCCTGAATTTCAAGCTGTCTCATTTTCAGCTCATGGTCTCTCTCTGCTTGTAACCTCCTTTCTTCAGCCTCAACTGCCAACCTCCTTTCTTCTCTTTCAGCCTCAAGTTTCTTGGCTTGAGCCTCTATTTCCAATCTCTTAGCTTCTTTATCAGCCTCCATTTGCAATCTCTTTCTGTTTCCAATTTCCTGACTCTCCTTAACATATATTTCTCACCCTCAGTCGTATCATATTGGATCATAGCATCACCAGTTAAACCAAGCTCCTTTCCCATCTGCAGTGTTGCCGACCTAAACTTTACCAAGTCCGCCATGATATACTGTAGTTGAGTTGAAAAACTGACTAACTCAAATTATAATCAATCTAATTTTTTAATTTAATAAACTGAACTAATGACTGATTTCACTATATACGGACTACACTTTTATAATATTACTCAATGGTACTCAAACATTTATTATCAACTGTCATAAAAAGTGTCCTAACTAAAAATGTCTACAAGACAGAAGAAAATACGAAAGATGGCTCTGGAATATCAAAGATATCCCGCGAACGAGACCCTCATGTCACTAGAGGTTAATTAGTGTTGAAGATAAGATAAAATGTGTATCAGATGATACAAAGAATACAGTTGCCAGATAAGAGTCTCGTCTTATAAGTAATACCACAGTATCAGAAATGAGCACTTGTGTGTAGTTGTCATAGAAATATTCAGACTATAAAGTTATCTGGCCCAGATGGTAATGTGAAGTACCAGATACTTAGACGTCTCCTCTCAACAACTATCATATGATGTATGTTGTGTCTAGAGTAAATAATAAACAAAAATAAACAAAAGTAACTTTAAACCAAACTGTAATGAGTTACTCAAGACTCTGGGTACAATTAATTTGTTTATTATATTACAATGATTTCTTTTCTCTTTAGGAGCAAGAATGATGGCATGTATTAAAAATGATGATGATGAAAATTTACAAAAGCAATGTGTAACACACACAATTTAAGTTTTATAATCAGACTGACATTGACTCTTTCCTTTTGGGAAATATCACTTTATAATAAAATGTTCTTTAATTCAAAGTGTCAATTATATTAACTCTCAATGTTCCTAGTCTTGATCTGGTAGTTTTAGAACCACTGTTCTTATACTTTTAAGTCAGTCACTGTGACTTAAGTAACTTGAATGGATCTTAATAAAACTAGCTTCATCATAAGTCTTTTGTGGTTGGCCATATATCATGAATCAGTCCTTTCCGTAATCACTTCACTGTGGTGACTGCACCGAACTTCAATCTGCTGTGGACAGTGGCTGGAAATTCCCGTACACTAGGGTTCCAAAACCAGACCTGAGGTATACACTTGGTAACTGAATACTGCTTTAGCTTTCACAGGCATATACACAGCCTTCTGCCTTGTTCACAGTATGGTATGACATGACCTGCAACAACATAATGTTTCTAAGCTAGTATCTTGCTATAAGAAACTTTCCCTAACACAGATGTGAGGGCAGAAAGACAATCAAAAGTTGTTACGTCAGATAGACAGAATAACTCGGTGACATATTACAGGGAGATTTTAACATAAACATCTATATCAACATGCATGAGACTTAATTCCACATATTTTCCCTATTTTCATCATCAAGTGACGTATTCTGGGCAAGTCGACCTGCATCACCAAAAGACAAGTTCAGACTCTCTGTGATGTCTTAGATCCACCGTCGTCTAGGTCGTCCCCTTCCCCTTTTTCCAGGAACCATGTCTTCAATTACTAATTAGTCCACACTATTATGTCTTTTTATATGACCGAAAAATTTCAGCTTCCTTATTGCGATGGTATTTAGGAGCCAATTTTCCTCTACATTTTGTGAGTGCATTACTTCACTGTCAGTCTTTTTTTCTGTCCAGGGTATTCCCAACATCCTTCTATAGCATATCATTTCGAATGATGTAAATCTTTTTTGCAACTGTTTTATTGAGTGTCCATGTCTCGCAGCCGTATGTTGCTACTGTTGCTCTGATCAGTTGTAACTTTGTTTCTTTACTTGTGCCTTGCCATAGGTTTTTCATCATCCCTGTTTTACTCCCGTGAAATAGTATAGGCCTATTACTATATATATATATATATATATATATATATATATATATATATATATACATGCATGCATGCATGCATGCATGCATACATACATACATACATACATACATACATACATACATACATACATACATACATACATACATACATACATACATACATACATACATACATACATACATACATACATACATACATACATACATACATACATACATACATACATACATACATACATACATACATACATACATACATACATACATACATACATACATACATACATACATACATACATACATACATACATACATACATACATACATACATACATACATACATACATACATACATACATACATACATACATACATACATACATACATACATACATACATACATACATACATACATACATACATACATACATACATACATACATACATACATACATACATACATACATACATACATACATACATACATACATACATACATACATACATACATACATACATACATACATACATACATACATACATACATACATACATACATACATACATACATACATACATACATACATACATACATACATACATACATACATACATACATACATACATACATACATACATACATACATACATACATACATACATACATACATACATACATACATACATACATACATACATACATACATACATACATACATACATACATACATACATACATACATACATACATACATACATACATACATACATACATACATACATACATACATACATACATACATACATACATACATACATACATACATACATACATACATACATACATACATACATACATACATACATACATACATACATACATACATACATACATACATACATACATACATACATACATACATACATACATACATACATACATACATACATACATACATACATACATACATACATACATACATACATACATACATACATACATACATACATACATACATACATACATACATACATACATACATACATACATACATACATACATACATACATACATACATACATACATACATACATACATACATACATATATATATATATATATATATATATATATATATATATATATATATATATATATATATACACATCATCAATTTAATCCTCCATCCTATTCTTTCATAGTGGCTTCATGGAGGGTTCCATCCAGTAATTAAAATAATAATAGTAAGTCTCTTGAAAACTATGTTACAACCCAAATCGTGCATGTGGTTCATTTTGAAAAAATATATACAGCATCAATGGCTTCTTCCCTCGAAGGATTTTACAATATAATTTCACTCAATATACTATGCGTTAAAATAATATTAACTACACATTTACTACTTAATCAGTCGTACCCTCAATTCAGAAATATACACAGGGCTTAAATTGGCCTGAGAAATGTTAGCATGGGCTAATTGAAGCAGCCATCTGCGTAATGCAGATGTTAGAACCAGCTCGGGGACAATTGTCAAAAGTTGTTCCAACTTCAGTTTGCAGGAAGTCAAGATAAGATGCTTCATGACAACGGAATGTTGTTTTCGAGCTGTGTCAAGTTATGTTGTTCCAGCGTTTCATCAAGTAACAATTGATATGTAAATCATTGATAGTTATCAAACGTGAAGATTGTTCGAGAAACACGTGCACGCAGCGTTGGTCCAGTTACGGACATAAAGTTAATGCAGAAGATTTCAAGTTGGCTAAAGAATAAAATTTCCATCACTTGTAGTGATCCAGTAATTACTTCCCAACCAGATGAATTATAAAGAAAATAGTTCGTGAAATCTTAGAATCAGAGCCAGAATATTAATCGAAGAAATAGTCAAGTCTTAAACAACTAGCTTCCTGACCAAGTCATTTGTATGCTGAATGAAGGTACCAACGTAGAAGTCATGTGTAACTTTATCATCTTTATATTTTGGCACAGTGATTGCCAGATGTAGATATGTTCTTATGACTTCAATAAAGTAATGATCGTCACCAGTGTGTCATCCAGTTGTTTACATTCGTCATAGTCTGTCTATTCGTCAAAGTATTAAGCGTCACTGATAAGGGTGGAATAAGCTGATAAAGATACTGGTACAGAGCTGGTTCATTATTTTTGTTGAATCGCGAATGCGTGCTTCGTTCGTTTATAATCTTCAAAAGAGGGTCACTGTTATATGGCCTCATTATGTGTTGAATGTCCAAGAAGACATTGGTTCCTTTCGGAGCTCATTATTATATTATACATCTTCTCATCGGAAGAGTTCTTCACTACCATAATAATCAACATTGTCAATTCAACAGACAGCTGTAACGTATCGATGTGGATAAGTCTTCAACTTGGAGTCCATGATTTATTAAACAATTCACACACGAAGACATTTCACGTAGGTATACATTCACATACAGTTCATTAGAATTTACTTGCATATATATTCTTATCCGTCCGTGTCATAATGAATTCATGTCGGCAGAACATCATGGCTATATACATGTGCTGCTGGGATTCAGATAGCCAGAAGTGAGCACACGAGTCTTGACGAAAATAATCAAATTAATTATCAACCATCCTTCCGTAACGCAGGTTAATCACGAACCTTATGAATTCGCTGGTATATATTATAATCTGGACTGACCCTGAGTCCTGGTATCACTTTACATAAATATGGCTATTAGCAAAGCCTATCAACCTTGGAAGGAGGTAAAAACACGACTTCACGGCTTGACGGACAACGTAACAAGGGTAAAGTAACTAAGTCACGAAGCGTGACCTTATCGACGCTAACACGTCATAATTTGACCGTGTATTTCGCGTTCATTAATCCGTGAAGTATAAAAATCAATGTCTATTAATTCTATTGACCCCAAAAATGCGCACTGCCAATTCTAGCAGACGATATCAATAAAACTACCGTAACAATTCCCTGCCCGCCGGGGACAAAAAATCTATTAGATAGATTTTTTTGAACTATCTTACTGAAACATGAAAAATTTAACAAAAACCCGACATATGGCCTACGATGTTCTGTCTAGAACAGTGTCGTGGTCATGTCGATAATATATCAGTCATATAACATTATTAAACAAAGGGGTGTCAACTGTCGCTAAATAATTATCTACTGAACTTAAAGACTGTTGTGAGTGAATAATGAAGTGTTATTGATAAAGGTGGATTTGAGCTGAAATGATAACTTGCCACCCCTATCGACACCTGGTATTAAAGTGCAAGATGTAGGTGTCTTCTCTGATTTAGAATGTTGCTGTGTGTGTTGCAGTAGAACAGTTCACAGGGTACACCACAGGCAACATGACGTGTAGAGTCATAGAAATGGTAACTTCGCTTTAGTTTTATACCATTTATTGCACGCCACAAAACAGTCATGATATTTATGTCATCACCAGCATAGTATAACGAATGCAGCATTCAAAATCATATTAACTGATAGTCATGTAGGATTCAATACTCAATAGTTGTATTGTAAACAGTTATCATAAAGTTCTGGTTCGTGAAGCTGTATAAATAATATATATAACTTCTGCAACAGTGTCAGCTGCAGATCTTCAATGTTCATAGACAATAATAAATGCTCCCTTTCTGATGCTAGCAGATCAGATGTATACAATAAGTCCGTTTACTGTCTGCACGTGAATAGCATATTGGGAATACAGGTCAAACCGACCTTTATAACGTTTCTAAGTCTAACCATCTGACTTGGACGTGATCTCTGATATAACGAATCCTGGAACACAGACAATAGTCTTGTTGGTCTAGAGCGACCCATATATATATAACTAGTTCAGGTATAAAGATACCGGTGGCGAAAATCCTAGTCAAAGTACCTCTCCATATTGAATCACACAGGCGAGCAAGGAGCGACAAAATGACGAACTTCTAGATGATAGCAAAAAGTTCGATACAAGAGGAATTACCTTTCTTCGGAATTCAACCACGAACATATGCCTCCAGGCAGGCTTGAATAATACTGGGAAATAGTCTAGTTAGTTAACTAACTCACAAAGACAATGTATTTCCCTCAGAAAATCACAAGACGCAGGTTGCGTCCGCTCGCTACTCAGACCATTTCTAAACTCCCAGCTGGGCGGAACACACAGAACGAACTCCCAGTTTTTGACATGCGCAGAACTCATCTACGTGAGTATCAATTCACACAAAGCAATTCTAAGAACATTCGAGATCAAAGTCTTACACAGTCGCGCCTTTTATGGTCATGAACAGAAGCGTTAAGACAGGTTTCAGACATCTACAACAGTTGACTGATACTACCAAATAAGGAGATATGGTCACGCTTCGTTCAAGAAATTATAGACCGAACGTGTCTCTATACAAGAGAAGGCAAACTCCTAAAAAATTGTAGTCTCCATAACTCGGGTTATGTCCCTTTGACTGTAAAAAACATAATACACATTTCAGTCAAAAAATGATCATACATACGAAAAATGATCATATAAAGACTTTGGAAAAAGTAATTATTTGTGCGTAACATTACCGCACCCTCCCGGGAAAAAAAAAAATGAAACATTTTTTTTTTAAATCCTGGAGCCGGAAAAATCTAGGCTCCCAACGCACGTATGATGCGCGGATATATACTGTAAAGTTTCTTTTCTTCTTTCCACTCTGTAAAGTGTCAGTCTGTATGCTCTGTAAGGAAGAGTGGTGTGTTGTTGAGATCAGGCATGCCCCCAGTCTACCCAGCTGTAAATGGGTAACTCACCCTAGTCCTGAGTTAGGGAAGGCAAAGGCTCCAGGGGAAGCAGGCCCTAAACTTGGTCACTCCAACCGACGCAGGATGGTGTATGTATGAAGTAGAAGTGTAGAGTGTGATTACCGCGAATGGTGTACTGTTCGTGTGCTGACCAATATAACCACTCATACACTTGTGTCTACAAGGCACCAATGCAGACTGCTGGAATCTTTGTTTACTCAATTTATTCAGACGTACACACTGGGACATACGAGTACATCATGGTATGTTGACATATCAATTTGTAGGTATACATAGCAGATCTGAAGTCATGACACATTCAGAAATAATGGGCACTACATCAAAAGTTCAATTGTCATGATACATTATGGCCGCATCCCCCTATCTGACTAAACGCGTCAGTGTAGGCAGATCGGTAAATAACTAAAGTTACTTGACGTCCATAGTTTGTAGCATATATTATGAAACCACGAAAGAGGGGGTTTCTAGCAAGATTGAGATCTCCCTGTCACTGTCCGATAATAGGATAAATAATCTGTTCTCTTGGCAGTGATCAAAACATATGATGACCGAAATCTAACATGGCTGCCTCCCTGAGTTGTCGTTCACTCATTCATAGGAAGGAGAATATAAGCCAGAGTTAATTTATAATGGGTATATAAATGATTTCATAAATGTTCCCATACAGCTCTACGGTGATCAGGTTAATTCACGTAGCCATAACCGCTGCAGGAAAGTCTGTCATCTTCGTCGATACAAAACACGACCCTAGCGATACGAAGCACAATGTTCCATCTAGGTCGAATCGACATGAGATCATCAATATAGGGTCTGGCAATACATGGAGTCCGAATTATACATTGTACCGTAACTTAGGAGAGTCTCTAACATAAACTATAGTAGAGATACCATCTCCTTTAGAAGAAAACCACTTCATGAATCATATTTCCTTAACTCTTAAAGGCCGGAACGACGCTGGTAGCGTACATCCGCAAAACCCCTAGAAGCCGAAACGACGTTGGGAACGTCACTTTTGTTTTCCGTGAAATTTTTTCCGTATTTTCGTTATAACTCATGACTGAATACTATATGTAGAATATCACTAAAAATCCTTCATATTCTAATTCTACATTCATTTGTCTTTACTGTGATGTATAATATGTGTGTCTTTGTTGTGTAATAACTCAGAAACTTTAGAATTTATAAAGGTACTGCTTTAAGGTACAAAAATAATTCTGGCAAAACTCGTGAAAAAATTCCGGCCTGCAAGAGTTAAGAATCTACCAGCCCTTTGAAAAGTGCGTACCCGCCATTATCACGGTACATCGGAACTCATCACGACTTGTCAAGACAACTCATACTTCCGCTAGACCGGAATAACAAGAATCTAGTCCCTCCTACCCATCCAAAATATACAATATAGGACTGATTCTACTTGTACTAATAATATGTAATACATATGAATTCAGGCCATAAACACAATAAGCAAATTAATATATTTTCTGGCCCTAAAAAATAAGTACAAACGTAAGCGCAATATCCTTGCGCCGGATCAATATCCAGAACGATTACTCCTATAATCAAAAGTGTGAATCAAACATGGATTCTCTCGCTTTTACCATAGACAGCATTTTCATACACAAATGAATGAATGTCTATATTTTCCCATATTAAATAGCCATATCGATTTTTGTAATATGTGCGTCAAAATATGCACGCAACAGATTACCACATCCCTCGGGAAAAAAAAAATGGTACTTTTTTTTTTGAAATACATCTAGGAGCAACATACAATAGGCTCACAACGCACCAATACAGTGCGCAGATGATAAGCATAAGTTTTATGACCTTAGAGAAAGTACTTCTCTAAGTATAAATATTTCCAGAGAGGTGTCACCAACGCATACTACAATATTAGCAATGACACAATTTCCACATTAGTTTATACATAAATTTCATCTAAGATATCTTAACATCATGATCATCGAAGACGAAAAACATTGAAAGATCAGCGGTGAATAAATATCACTGAACCGCTAAGTAGTGTTACAATCAATATATGATATATTACATATGTGTACACATTTCAACATAGAAACAACTGTATCAAAGTTGTATAACAGTTATGAATCATGTGGGCATCTAGACAAAATATCTGCCATCACATTTTCTGACCCACGGATAGCTCGCACCGAAAAATGAAATGGCTGTAGAGCAATCGCGTATTGCGTTGATCTCGCGCTCTTCAGATTTTTACTCTGAATAGCCGTAAGAGCCTTCTGGTCAGTTTCCACAATGAAATGCGCGCCCAGAAGAAATCTTTGCAGTTGAAGGATTGACCAAACCATAGCCAATAATTCACGGTCTAAGACCGAGTAATTCTTCTCTGCGGCATTTAATTTCCGAGAAATATACATCACAGGATGCAGAGTTCCAGAGTACTCTTGCATTAGTGCAGCTCCAATCCCGGTGGATGAAGCGTCACTACGAAGAATAAATGTCTTATCCTTAGAAGGCAATACTAGGATAGGTGAAGTAGAAAACATAGTTTTAACCTTATCCAAAGAGGATTGACATTCTTGAGTCCAATGGACTACATTAGGAGACCCTTTCTTTAGCAAGGAAGAAAGAGGTGACATAATGGAGGACAGATTCGGGATGAATCGTCCATAAAATTGTATTAGACCTAAGAGACTTCGTACTTGCTTTTTAGTCTTAGGAATAGAAATGTTAAGTATCTTACTTGTATTATGGTCTTCTGTTTTTAGGAACCCATGACCAACACGGTGTCCTAAGAAAGATATTTCGCTAAAACCAATACATGCTTTCGATGGTTTCGCTGTCAGGTTATGCTCGCGTAAGATAGACAATAGTTCATTTATACCATTATAGTGATCGCTCCAAGTATCACTGAAAAGACAGATGTCATCAAGATACGCAATGACATCTGAGCGATGAGATAGGATTCGACGCATCATGCGTACAAATGTTGCAGGGGCGTTCATAAGACCGAAAGGCATGAAATTCCATTGGAAAGACCCCTAGGCGTCGAAAAAGCAGTAAACGGTTTGGCGTGTTCGGATAGTGGAACTTGCCAATATCCCTTAGACAAATCGAGTTTAGTAAAGAAGTGAGAATTCGATAGTCTCGTAAGTAGCTCTTCTAGTAAAGGCATAGGTTCAGCATCGAATTTAGTCACTTGATTCAATTTGCGATAATCCACGCAAAGACGTATGTTATTGTCTTTTTTCCGTACTATAACCATCGGCGAAGAATATGCTGATGTGGATGGTTCAATAATTTTTAACTCTATCATCTCATCTAACTCTTTCTCTACCTGTGCTTGAAAATGTATCGGGATAGGATACGGTCTGACCCTTATAGGACTATGGTCAGTAAGAATAATGTCATGTTGAATGACATCCGTTTGACCAGGAATGTCAGTAAGGACATCCTGAAATTGTTCTAACAAAGTAGAAACTTGTTTCTGCTCTCCTGGAGATAATTCTGGAGAAATTGCAACATCTTTCCATGATTCATTAGAGTGAAGAGGAATCATTGGAAAAGGTAAATTTACATCCGAGAAACTCGTTTCCTCATCCTGTATTACTGACAGAGATGAGTACTGTCCATGTTGGACTGGAAAATCGTCCGTTGCCTGGAAAACAGGTTGTAAATAAACAGGACGTTCATGGAATTCCGTGAGCATGTTGATGTGGAAGGTTTTACGCTTCCCGTCAATATCGACGATATAGTCAACATCGGAAACTTTTGATATTATATCGTACGGACCTTTCCAAGAAATGAGAAGTCTATTTTCCCTACAAGGTAGCAAGACAAATGCTTTGTCACCTGGACAAAGTTGTCGCAAACATCTCTTTTTATTGGCAAATTCCCTTGCCTTCTGTTTCGCAAATTCAGAAGAAGCAGTTGCCAATTTGCATGCTTCAATAATCTTGTGTCTAAGTGCGATGACATATTCATAAGAGGATTTTGTGTCATCGACAATATTATCAGCAGTTATAAGATCATGAAGTAAGGACATAGGACCTCGCGGTTTCGCGCCAAAGACAAGTTCAAAGGGAGAAAATCCTGTATGTTCGTTGGCGACCTCTCTATATGCAAAGAGAGCCGCGGGTAAAACCCTATCCCAATCCTGAGGATGATCTTCTGTTATCTTACCTAGTAGGTTTTTCAGAGTTCTATTCAAACGTTCTACCATCCCATTGGACATAGGATGATAAATACTACTCAGCGATCTCTCTATCTTCAGAGTCGACATTACTTGAGACATGGTATCCGATATGAGTTGGGTACCATGGTCGGATAATATTTCTGCTGGAAACCCCAGACGAGAAAATATTAACCAAAGAGCATCTGCGACATCAGCAGTAGTTATGCTCTTTAGAGGAACAGCCTCCGGCCAACGTGTGCACATATCAACACACGTCAAAATAAATTGGTGTCCTCTAGCAGACTTTATCTTAAATGGACCAATGATGTCTATCGCCATTTTTTGAAATGGCCGAATGGGAATGTCTGCAGCCTGAATAGGTGCATCATGGCGTGGACCTCTGGATTTAATCTCTTGACATACTTTACAAGATCGACAATAGATTCGTATGTCCTTATTCACAGCAGGCCAAAAGAAAGATTGAAGAACTCTAGCTTTAGTACGGGAAAAAACCCATATGTCCAGCACATTGCGAATCATGAGCGTGCTGTAAGATTTTAACTCTCATATTTTTAGGCACAAGGATTTGAGAATGAATGGACTTAGCGGAGTCTTGTACCATACGTACAAGTACGCCATTCTTCATCGTAATCCAAGATTTACGATTTGTATCCTTATTCGGATCACCTTTTGTTGCCAGAGTAAAGAATTTCTTTAGAGTAGGATCATCTTCCTGCTGTTTGATAAAGGAATCGTGGGAAATCTCCAAGGGATCATCTCGGATCTGCGCATCATTATCTTCAGAATGTGAAGATTGTGGCATATTAAGAGCTTGAGCCCTAGTGATTACTGCATTAGCAGATTGCATATTAACATTTTCCCAATTAGAAATTTGCTGTGGAGTGCATTCTTTCACTCCATGAATGCGACCGATGATAAGATCAGCGATCGGATTCGGCAAGAGACATGCTTGCACCTCTCGTGTAAAGAAAGGCGTAGCAATATTGATAATGGCAGTGGAGTACTTCTCCAATGTGCCACCAAATGTTACACATTTGACTATATTGCCTGTAGCTCGAGAAGGATTTACGAGTGATTGCCTCACTCCAATGGTAGTGCACTGATGACGCCCAATTTATATTATGATTGAGTAATTGGCCGCCAAATGACGCGTGCACCATGAGGTGAGTGATGGTGCCCGTGGTCTGGTTTTGTGAAGTGTGTAGATGATGTACAGTCAAACAATGATCATACAAAAACAGGGCAATCCATACAAAGACGTCAGTTAACTCACGACGTATAAAGTCAATGATGCTTGTAACAGCTAGTGACGTTTTTCTGTATCATTTATTGTGGACGCCACAGTGACAAAATGTATACGCGAATATGTAGGTACATCAGACAGTCATTATCACAGCAACAATGTCAGTACAGCAATGGACGGTAGACAGCATCATAATAAAGGTGATTCACAGGCATGTCAATACATTATAAGGCTGTAATGTAGTCGGGAAAATTCTCCATCCCTTTCTATCTTAGCCAGAAGATAACCAGATGTATGAGATCAGTTCACTCTCCTTAATCTGACTTCAGCAAGACAGGCACGTCTGCCGAAGTATAAATAATGTCCTCAAAAATATCCTCTAGATAACAAAGGTTTTCCAAACCTAGTTCATGTAACAAAGTAGCAAGTAATGGTCCTTGGGACATGCATCAACCGATGCAGTACAATACAGCGACATGTGAGCTGGGAAAAACATCTCGTGACGACGCCTTTCGAAGACAGGCTATGAATCAAAAATCGCTCACGACCAAAAATCGATAGAGTTAATGAAAGGTTAATTTACCTTGCCTTCAGGAAATACACAGAAATATTACGCCTCCCCGGCATGTGGAAATACACTACAGGTATTATCTCGAATAAACGAAATATCCATTAAGAGGACTTCACATTCCTGACAGAACAAAAAAATAGCGGAGATCCCCTCTTCAGCGAGGCATCCCCTAGCTATTCAAAATCGCTCACTCACTGGTGGGCGGAAATCGATCGACCAAGAAGCAAGACCAGTCATGCGCAGTCCAGCGCAAAATGACCACAGCTCAGAACTTAAGACGCAAGGACCTTTACTACGAACCAGCGTAAGAATGATTACCTTAAAAGGATAACCCAACAGGTTGCCAACCGTTTTCTGAGAAAACGGCCTAGCATAGCAAACTTAACTGCATTCAATACCAACGCGAGGAGACAACTGCTTACCGAGAAAAGTGACTATAAATTTCAAGCAGTTGTTGCTTTTGCGTTACAAAATATATATTGTAATAAAACGATGTTGCGAGAATTTCTCACGCAACATATCACCACCTCCTCCCGATTAAAAAAAAAATGTGGAACATATTTTTTTTTTAAATATCAAAGAGCATGCGATAAGCGGCTCAAAACGCACGAATTATGTGCTGATAATTAATTAAATTGCCTAACATGAGGCTAAATATAGAGTTTCTGGTGAGGATATACCTCAACAGAAAAATAAATATGTCTCAAAAAATATTCACATCGGGGAGGTGTCACCAACACACATCACGTTAGCATGTAAACACAATATACGTATGCAAGTTACCATAGACATCAATAAATAGCATAATCTAATATTGTCTTTAAAAATGGATGTACAAATCTGATAGGAAAATTTAAATAGTACATTATTTGACATGTAATGACATAAGTACATAGTAAAGTTAAACTACATGACGATCCAGGACATATCCTCTGGCATTCCGAGGGTAAGTACACAATCTAGAACTCGTCATGCTTGATAATAGTAAGGTAAGTCCTCAGCTCATCAATGACATTCTGAGAAAGTACAAGCAATATAATGCTAATTAATAACTAATATGCTTCATAAGGTACAATACATTATTAATAATTGTGGCTGTTTAGTAAACTAACGGCCCTTATATTAACCACTCAGTCTTCCTCTATCATCTTAAAAAACGAACAGAAGAAGATGATAACAAAGCACGATAGTGTGTACATATAAAGTGAGTACAGATGTGCTAATCTATTGTAGTAATATAGGTGTGTTATGACTCTGTAATATATGGAAATATAGGACAGAAGTATTAGTTGGAGTCATGTGGGCATCTAGACAAAATGTCAGCCATCACATTATCCGCACCACGGATAGCTCGTACCGTGAAGTGAAAAGGTTGAAGAGCTATAGCATATCGAGTGGATCTCGAACTCTTCAAATTCTTAGTCTGAATAGCTGTAAGAGCTTTCTGATCAGTCTCTAGAATGAAATGTGCGCCCAGGAGGAATCTTTGTAGTTTTAGAATTGACCAAACCATCGCTAACAACTCACGGTCTAAAACCGAGTAGTTCCTTTCTGCCGCATTTAGTTTTCTAGAAATGTACATAACAGGATGCAGAGTATTTGCATATTCTTGCATCAGTGCTGCTCCAATCCCAGTGGATGAAGCATCACTCCGAAGAACAAAAGTCCTATCAAGAGTAGGTAATCTTAAGATGGGAGGAGAAGAAAATATATTCTTGATTTGGTCTAGTGAAGATTGGCATTCTTCAGACCAACGGACCAGATTAGGCGAACCTTTCTTCAACAATGTTGAGAGAGGTGCCATGATCGAAGATAAATTTGGAATAAATCTCCCATAAAATTGAATTAAACCTAAGAGACTCCTAACTTGTTTCTTCGTTTTAGGAACAGAGATGTTCAGTATTTTGGAAGTATTGTGGTCTTCTGTCTTCAAGAGACCATGACCAACACGATGACCCAGGAAAGAGATTTCACCAAAACCAACAAAAGCTTTAGAAGGTTTTGCTGTCAAATTATTCTCACGTAGAGTGGACAGTAAGTCATATAACCCTAAATAGTGATCTTCCCAGGTATCACTGAAGAGACAGATGTCATCTAAGTATGCGATGACATCCGAACGATGTGACAGAATTCGACGCATCATGCGAACGAAAGTGGCAGGGGCGTTCATGAGACCAAAAGGCATAACATTCCATTGAAATAGACCCCTAGGTGTAGAAAAAGCAGTAAGAGGTTTGGCATGCTCTGCTAAAGGCACTTGCCAATAACCTTTAGACAAGTCAAGTTTAGTGAAGAATCTAGAATTAGAAAGTCTAATCAGTAGATCTTCTAACAAAGGCATCGGTTCAGCATCGAACCTTGTGACCTGATTCAATTTGCGATAATCAACGCAAATTCGTATGTTCTTATCCTTCTTCCGGACAATAACCATGGAAGAAGAATATGGTGAAGTCGATGGTTCAATTATATTTAATTGAATCATTTCATCCAATTCCTTTTCCACTTGCGACTGAAAGTGTATAGAGATAGGATAAGGCCTAACCCTAATTGGATTATTGTTGGTAAGAATTATGTCATGTTCTATGACATCTGTGTGTCCAGGAATGTCAGTGAGAACATCCTGAAATGTTTGTAACATCGACGAGACTTGTCGATGTTCGTCACCAGAAAGATTAGGAGAAACAGAAACGTTTTTCCAAGATTCCGTGGAATGTAATGGAACCACTGGAAGGGGAAGATTGACATCAGAGAAGGTAGATTCCTCATCCTGTATGACAGACAGGGATGAATAATGACCGTGAGGTGCAGGAGCATCATCCGTTGCCTGGAAAATAGGCAGCAAATAGTCCGGACGTTCGTGAAATTCCGAAAGCATGTTTATGTGGAAAGTTTTATGCTTTCCATCAATATCGACCACATAGTCAACATCGGAAATCCGAGAGACTATTGCATACGGACCTTTCCATGCAATAAGAAGTCTATTTTCCCTACTGGGGAGTAGGACGAATGCTTTGTCACCTGGACAAAGTTGTCGTAGACATCTATTCTTGTTAGCAAACTGCCTTGCCTTCTCTTTAGCAATTTCTGATGAAGCAGTTGCTAGCTTACATGCCTCAATGATCTTTTGTCTAAGAGCAATGACATACTCATATGAGGATTGAGTTTCATCGCTAATATCATCGGCAGTGATGAGATCGTGTAATAAAGACATAGGGCCGCGCGGACGCGCGCCAAAGACAAGTTCGAAGGGAGAAAATCCTGTGTGTTCATTAGGGACTTCTCTATAGGCAAAGAGAGCCGCGGGTAAAACCCTGTCCCAATCTTGAGGATGATCTTCAGTTATCTTACCAAGCAAAGTCTTGAGCGTTCTATTCAGACGCTCAACTAACCCATTAGACATAGGATGGTAGATACTACTGAGAGATCGTTCAATATGTAAGGTAGACATTACCTGTGACATAGTGTCAGATATGAGTTGAGTGCCGTGGTCTGACAATATTTCTCTGGGGAACCCCAATCGAGAAAATATCAACCAAAGAGCATCTGCGATATCTGTAGTAGATATGCTCTTAAGAGGGATAGCCTCTGGCCTTCGTGTGCACATATCGACACATGTAAGAATGAACTGATGTCCTCTGGCCGACTTGACCTTAAAAGGGCCAATAATATCTATGGCCATTTTCTGAAACGGCCGAATAGGAATGTCAGCAGCCTGGATAGGCGCAGCATGTCGTGGTCCTCTAGATTTGACCTCCTGACATACCTTGCATGATCGGCAGTAAATACGAATGTCCTTGTTGACAAAAGGCCAAAAGAAAGCCGCAAGGACTCTCGACTTCGTACGGGAAAAACCCATATGTCCAGCACATTGCGAGTCATGAGCATGTTGTAATATTTGCACTCTCATACTCTTGGGAACAAGAATTTGCGAATGTGCCGACGTAGTCGAATCTTGTACCATACGTACAAGTACGCCGTTTCTCATTGCAATCCAAGATTTTCTATTTGTATCCTGATTCGGATCACCTTTCTTCGCAAGAATGAAGAATTTTTTTAAAGAAGGATCTTCTTCTTGCAATTTTATGAAAGAGTCACGAGTGATTACTAAGTGACTATCTTGGCTATCAACTTCATTATCACTATTCAGTGAAGTTTCGGGTGTTTGTAGAGCTTGTGCTCTTGTAACCACTGCATTTGTTGCTTGCATGTTATTATCTTCCCAAGCAGCAATCTGCTGTGGGGTACACTCCCTAACTCCGTGAATACGACCAATAATAAGGTCCGCAATAGGATTAGGTAAGAGACAAGCATGCACATCTCCAGTAAAGAAAGGAGTGGCAATGCGAATTACAGCAGTAGGATATTTTTTCTAGAGTGCCGCCAAATGTGACACATTTAATAACCTTTCCTGTAGCACAAGATGGATCTACAAGCGATTGTCTAACACCAATAGTGGTGCATCCGGAATCGAAAAGTAGTGAGACCGGAGTATCATTAACAAGACCCTTATGTAGGATTAAAGAACCCCTCCCGTCATGCGCAACAGCAGCAGGAAGAGCGGGAAGAGGGTGACCACAACTCAAAGTAGAG